>OY992540.1:69240144-69740819 GCA_963921195.1 Pegoplata infirma | reverse complement strand
TAAGAACTTATATATACCCTATATCACTAGAGTAGAGGGATGTGCTGAATCTGTTCTACACTCCTTCATGTAAACTAGGCAAAAAAAAAATAAAAAAAAATTTCAGAGGCGTTATTTTTTGATTGTGGGGTGAGGGGTCGGCGGTATAAATGGAGGGACGCCTTACTCCTTGCGATAAGAGTGGGCATATAGATAAATTATGGTTTCAGGACTTAATTAATACAATTTCATTATTAATTTAAATATATTTTTTATACCCACGCCCCCAAAAAGGGGCGGAGCAAGAAAATTTACTTTTCCGATCCCCTTGGTCCAAGTGCAGGTCAATGAACTTCAAATGGCATAAAAGTGATTTAATAAGAACAAATATACAAAAATAATTGAAACTTTTTCTTTAGGAAAAATGTCTCAGAAATTGGAACTTTTTCTGTAGAAAAAACGTGTCAGAATCTCAGATTTTTTTCTATAGAGAAAATGTCTGAGAAAAATTGTCTCAGAAATTAAGACTTTTCTATAGGAAAAATGTCTCAGAATCTGAAACCTTTTCTATTGGAAAAATATCTCAGAATCTGAAACTTTTTCTCTAGAAAAATAATCTCAGAGTCTGATACGTTTTCTATAGGAACTAGGCAAAAAAAAATGTAAACTAGGCAAAAAAAAAATAAAAAAAAATTTCAGAGGCGTTATTTTTTGATTGTGGGGTGAGGGGTCGGCGGCATAAATGGAGGGACGCCTTACCCCTTGCGTTAAGAGTGGGCATATACTTAGATAAATTACGGTTTCAGCACTTAATTAATACAATTTCATTATTAATTTAAATATATTTTTATACCCACGCCCCCAAAATGGGGCGGACCAAGAAAATTTACTTTTCCGAACCCCTTGGTCCAAGTGCAGGTCAATGAACTTCAAATGGCATAAAAGTGATTTAATAAGAACAAATATACAAAAATAACTGAAACTTTTTCTTTAGGAAAAATGTCTCAGAAATTGGAACTTTTTCTGTAGAAAAAACGTCTCAGAATCTCAGATTTTTTTCTATAGAGAAAATGTCTGAGAAAAATTGTCTCAGAAATTAAGACTTTCTATAGGAAAAATGTCTCAGAATATGAAACCTTTTCTATTGGAAAAATGTCTCAGAATCTGAAACTTCTTCTCTAGAAAAATAATCTCAGAGTCTGATACTTTTTCTATAGGAAAAACATCTCATAATCGGGACTGTTTCTATTGGCAAAATGCCTCAGAATCAGAAATTTTTTCTATAGAAAAAATTGTTTTAGAATCTGAGACTTTTTCTATAGGAAATATGTCTCAGAATCTTAGACTTTTTCTATTGGAAGTATGTCTCAGAATCTGAGCTATTTTCTATAGAAAAAATTTATCAGAATCTAATACTTTTTCTATAGGAAAAATGTTTCAAAATCAAAGACTTTTCTATAGGAAAAAATGTGTAAGAAACTGAGACTTTTTCTATGAGAAAATCGTTTTAGAATCTGAATATATCTATAGGAATAATGTCTGAGAATCTGAGACTTTTTCTATAGGAAAAATGTCTCTGATTCTAAGACTTTTTAAATATGAAAAATGTCTTAGAATCTGAGAAAAACATGTCATAATCTGGGAATTTTTCTATAGGAAAAATATCTCAGAATCTGAGACTTTTTCTATAGGAAAAATGTATCAGAATCTGATACTTTTTCTATTGGAAAAATGTCTAAGAATCTGAGACTTTTTCTATAGGAAATATGTCTCAGAATCTTAGACTTTTCAATAGGAAGTTAGACTTTTTCAATATGAAGTTTGATACTTTTTAAATAAGAAAAATGTCTTAGAATCTAAGACATTTTCTATTCGAAAAATTTCTCAGAATCTGAGACTTTTTCTATAGGAAAAATACCTAAGAATCTGTGACTTTTTTATAGGTAAAATACCTCAGAATCTAACTTTTTTTATAAAAAAAAATGTCTCAGAATCTGACTTTTTTTATAAAAAAAAAATGTCTTAGAATCTAAGACTTTTTCTATAGGAAAAATTTCTCAGAATCTGAGACTTTTTTATAGGAAAAATTTCTCAGGATCTGATACATTTTTTATAGGAAAAATGTCACAGAATCAGAAACTTTTTCTATTGAAATTTAGAATCTGAGACTTTTTCTATAAAAAAATCGTCTTAGAAACTGAGACTTTTTATTTAAGAAAAATGTGTCAGTATCTAAGAGTTTTTCTATAGAAAAAAATTCTTGGAGTCTAAGACTTTTTCTATAGAAAAAAATGTCTAAAAATTTGAGACTTTTTTATAGGAAAAATGTCTCAGAATCTGAGACTTTTTACGTGAAAAATGAAAAATTGTAAAAATGTTTCCTATAGAAAAGTCTCCGATTCCACATTGGAACAACCAAAATCGGAACTGGATGAAACCAAAAGCAAATGAAAGTTCAGAGCTAGATTTTTTTTACACGCATTTAAAGTTGGTGATCTTTCATTATAATCATTATAATAATTGCTTGAAAACTGTATAATGCGTATTCTTAATTTTGTAGTTTCCTCTAAATAACAATCATACGCAACGGTGCACAGTGGATTATTTTTTATTTTTGGCTATTCAGTAAGTAGGTACCGGAGCGATTGCAGCGAAATTCATACCGGTTATAGCTAACGTAATTGCGAGCTTAAGTTTGCACGTTGGACCCCACGTCTCCAATAACGGCAACACCTGGACCCCTAAAGCAGGACCAGGGATGATACACTCAGAAAATTATTGCAGTTACTACATGACGGTCGTTTATGTAGTAAGTAGTAACTGTTGTTTTTAACTACAATTTCGGTCGTTTTTGTATGAAAAAATCTCAAACAACTTTTTTTTGTAGTAGTTTCAAAAAATAACTACAAAAAATATACTACACTGTAGCAATAGTTGATTTATGTAGTTGTTTTTAGTTTTTTTTCTAAAAACTCGTTTTTTTCTAGAAATTTTTATTCCAAACGAATGTGTCGAACGAGTTGGTCGTGCGGGATGCGGAAGGAATTATTTTTATACCAAATAAAAAATATCTAAATAAATTAAATTACAATTTATTAAATTTAATTATAACAAAAAATATGTTTTTGGAAAAATATTCTTGAGCGAAAGAAAATAAGTGGATAAATGAGATAGCAAGTGTGTATAATATAGCGCTCACATAAGCGTGCGTAAAAACCAATCGGAAAAAAACAAAAAATTTCTTGTCGGCTTGGTTGCCTGCGTGCCATCTTTCTTTTCTTTGTATACACAACAAAACAGGTACATACCTTTTGAAACATTGCAAATTAATTATTTTTTTTTTTATAAATCAATTCTACCAAAGCATTTCTTTTTTTTTTTTTATTCCAGACAAATTTTGATCAGAAGCGGTGGAAATTTGAAACAAACTATTAAAAAACAAAGGTAAATAAAATCAATTTATTTTGTTTAACATTTTATTAATATATATTTTTTCTTCTATAATTCCAGATAAATACACCAAAAAATTGTCATCATGTCGAAATTCTATACAACCAACTGAATTGTATTGCTTTTTAAATAAATAAATATCAATCATTTAAACGTTTAAGAAATTTTTTAAATAAAATTTCAGGCAATTGTTGTAAAAACAACTGTATTAAACAGTTTTGTAGTAGTTTTTACTACATTTTGTAGTTGAAAATCAATAGTTAAAAACAACAACATGTTCAGTTGTTTTTACCGTAATATGTAGTGGACGCCTTTTCAACAACAAAATGTAGTCAAAACAACTGTCTTTTGTAGTTGATTTTACCGACATACTTTTTTGAGTGTAAATGTCATTTTCAAGATTGTACTGACTTTTCTAAAAAAGTTTTAAAATTGTTTTTATTATTTTTTTTATTTTTATTAAACAAGAATATAATACCCTACACCAGTGTTTCCCGGAAAATGGGTCCCAAGTTCACACATGAGCCGATTCGATCTATCTTTAGTTATATCTTAAATAAGTGTGAAAAACACACACAAACCAAATTTGAGCAAAATGGGCTTCTATTTGTTGCCAATAGACCGATTTAACTGAATAGCGTACCAAATTTTTAAATATGTTTAAAAATTAAAAAAATGGGGCCTATGTCCAATTAAAATCGGACTTGAGTAGGTTACCAAAGAAAACGTCTAACTCCTACAAACAAAATTTTAATAAAATATTTCCTATTTTTATGAAATTTTAAAGATATATGTGAAAATCGGGAAGATGGTTGTTTGGGGACTACAAATGGAACTGATCCGACTTCTTTAAAATATAAAATGGATACAAAATACGTTCATCTGACAATACATTTATTATTGTGATTTTAGTAAAATTTAAAGGGGACGTTTGTGTGGGGGATAAGTCTTAATATGGACCGATGTTTTCCAATTTCAATAGGCTTGGGTCAAAAGAAGCTTAATTTTCAAATTCCAGGTAAATTGAACGAAATTTGCGACCTGTATCGTTCTTACACCGTTTGCATGAACAGACAGAAGGACGGATATTGCAAAATCGACTCAAAACGGGAGTCTGAGTGGATCTAGGTACAATATTTTGTAGTTAGAAACATCAGCACAAACAAAATTTATATCCTGTATCACAGAGTGGTGTGGGGTACAAAATTAGATTTAGAGCCTGTGCTCGATCTGTACTAACTAAAAACAACGAAAACAAATTATTTTGTTGATTTTTAAAAATATGTTGCGGATTTTGACGATTTTTCTACAAAGTCCGTAGTTTTTTGACGATTTATACCCAACAATTTTGTCAACCTTGTTTGCCACATTAAAAGTCGAAATAAAATTTGTGATTGGAAAAATTTTGAAATTGTACTAAATCAGTCAGTGGAGCACTGCCGTACTTTTGGCATCCGAATTGTACTGAAAAAAGTACAATTGTACTGACTTTATCATCCCTGAACAGGACATATTTAATACACAAAAACTTAAAATGCTTTAAAATCACCAACTTTAAATGCATTTAAAAAAATCTAGCGCTGAACTAAAAAAAAACGCCTTGGGGGTTTGTTATGAAAAATGTCAACTTTTATTTGCTTTTGGTTTCATCCCACGCCGATTCAGAAAGTTCGATTTTGTATCACTGTGTTCTTAAACATATACCCTCTAGTAATAAATGAAGGATATAAAAATATGTAAAATGAATAAAAAAAAAATCGTTTAATAGAAACCAGTTAAACGATTTTTTTGTTATTTGAAAATTATTAATTGACAAAAATTAATCGGATAACCGATTAACAGTTAATCGATTGAATACCGTTTTAATCCATTCTTTTAAATTTTTAATCCTTTCTTTTAAATCAAACTATAAAATATAGGCCCTTACCACAAGAAAACAAAAAGTCTATTTTAACAAAAGTTTTATTTTAAATTTCAAATTTTCAATACATTTTTTGAAAGTCGATTTTAAAAACAAAAACAATTTGTATGGAAATAAAATTAAAACCTCATTTTAAATTTATTTTATTTTCTTGTGGTAAAGCTGATAGTTTTTATTATTTTTGCATTAAATTTCATCTTTAATCTCAAACATAAATAACTACATCTTAAAATCCAACAATTTTTTTCTGTAAATCATTGTGGTAAAATATTTATGAATATTTTTTAAAAATGGGTGTGTCAATTTCATTTTTGAATTTAATCCTTTTACTTGACTTTTTTTTAAGTAAAAAAAAATATAAACACAAAATTCTGGGAAAATACACTAAAATTCGTATGCATGTTAAAACATTAGAATCATTGTATGTATGTTTTTCTTGTAATTTTCTGATACAGTTTATGTTTTGCATATTAAACGGATATTTCAAATTTTACATCAGAAATTTTCACAAAAAAAGTCCATTTTACAAAGGAGTGGAGGAAAAAAAAATTAAAAAAAAAACTATTTTAATTTGCAGTTTTCGGAAAATTATATGTATCCACTTCAATGTCACTTATAATTTTTTTTCTTCTTTTTATTTCTAAAAAGCAACAAAAAGTTTTCTACTTTTTTTTTGTTAAGTTCAAATGACAGGATATAGTAATATAACGTAAAACGAAAGCGATAGTGTTAGGTGAGAAAAAAATAAACAAAAACAACAAAAATCTGTTATAAAAACAGACAACTCAGGAGTAGGGATATCCCTTTAATACAGATATACAATATATTTTCCAAAAATTCGACTTTTATCAGGATACAAAGAGCATTCAACAAACACCACACTAACTACAATTTGTTTTGATGTATTGGTGTATTTAACCATACACACACACATGCATACACACAAGGATATATATTTAGGTTTGGCCAAGCATCAATTACTATAATATACGAGTTTGCACGACAAGATTTTTATACTCTACGTAGTATGTATGTCCGTATTTATATATTTTTGGTAGTATGTATAATGTTGCAATATACATATATGTATGCTGTATATGCAGCTGATGCTGGGTCAGGTTGAGGTTAGCAGCCAACACAGCCAGTATTCCAACTAGCCTGGCAGGCAAGACAGTTAGTCAGTTTATTACACCGACTACCATTCCAACCAGCCAGCACCTCTATACGATTCGTTTTGTTTCGGGACAAACTGTAACACATAATCATACAAACACACACACTTTCAATTATCCGGCACGTTGGTATATACACCAAAAATTTATTTTTCTTTTTCACTTTTTTTTTAATTTTTTTCAAACACAATTTTTCGGTTATAATTTTGTTTTCTTTTTTAAATATTACCGTTTTTTTTTTTTTTTCTCCTTTTTTTTAATTATAAGGATATTTTTATATCCTTAATAAGGATTTATTTGATTTTTTTAACTTGTTTTTTTTTTAATACCGTTTTTTCTGTTCAATTTTCAATATATATTTTTTTAATTTCCGCAAAACTTTAACGTTCATTCAGCGACGACACTCAAATACAGAATAACTGTAATAGTTGTGTGCTCAATTTTTCATAACATAGATTTCTGCCCAGATTCCCACAACATATTTCCAGTTACATATTTTGCAAATTTCAAATCTCATTTATTTGCTATTTGCACTACTGCTCTCTTATCACAGGTTCTCTCTGTTTTTATTGCTCAAACATAACCAGCAACGGCAAATACAATTTAAAATGTCAAAAGCGGAAGTGGAAATGTAAGTGTAAGAGAGCTTTGTTGTTACGGTATGTATTTAAGTTTTTGTTGTAATTTGCGTAAAAAGGCGCTATGTGTTTAAAAGGGCCCATAAAAGTTGTTTTCATAGGGTGGCCCATTAAAGCGAAATTTTTGTGTATGGCAAAAAAGTTTTTCATCCGAATATGAATGTTCGGGAAATTTTAACATGATAATGTTTTTAGCCTGGTGTCTAATTTTAAAAATGATGCAGAATGCAAACTCAGTTTGACTTCACCGTCCGACAAAAATAAAAAAGAGCCTGAGCTCGATTGTCTTTACAGAAACAATAATTTAAAAATAAAAAAGTCGTTGAACTTGAACTGGATAATATACGTTTGAAACTAGAGGCTAAATAAAGTAAAACTGCATTTACAGCTTTTGATTTCGTGATCCTGTTTCCTTTTAAAAGGACTTCAAAGTTTTTGAGGATTGAATTTTATAAAATATTTTTTTAATATTTGTACTTTTGCTAGGATACCGCTAGTGATAGCAAGTGAAAGAGGAGAATCTCCCCTAATTTTCCTATTTTATTATTTTTACATATCAGGAAAAAGGAGGTAAGTTACGTCCTTTCAAAACTTAATCCTTTAATATCATTCAAAATTGTCAACAAAATATTTTGATAAGTTTTTCAAATGACTTTATTCTGATATGGCAACAGAAAAATGGAAAAATTATGGGATGTCCTCCTCTTTCATTTGCCATCACCAGTGGCATTCTAGGACAAGTAGAAATATTTGAGAAATATTTTACAAAATTTATCCTTTAAAACTTTGAAGTCCTTTCAAAAGGAAAAAGAACCACGAAATGAGAAACTGTAAATGCAGTTTTGCTCCATTTGATCTCTACTTTCGGACGTATATCATCCGGTTCATGTTTAATATTGGCTGTCGGACTGTGCTATATAAGCTACCAATTAAAAATAAAAAGAAACTAAGAATTACTGTTTTCGTTTTCTTAAAAGGTGTGTAACTTGGTGAACAAAACAAACATAATTATTTTTCAAAAAAAATGTTTTTTCATCAACATTTCTTTTTTTCAATTTTTTTTATCAAACATTTTTTTCATCAATTTTTTCACAAAATATAGTTTTTTTTAAATTTTTTTTTCATAACTTTTTTTCCGCATCATTTTTTTTTTTTTTTTTTTGATTAACTTTTTTTATTTTCATCAAAAAAAATTTTTTCATCAATTTTTTTTTTGCTTCAAAAAAATTTTTGTTCATTAATATTTTTTTTCACCAATTTTTTTTCATTGAAATTGTTTTTTTTTTTACATACAAAATAAAAAAATTTTTCACCAAAAATTTTTTTATCATTTTTTTTATAAAAATTTAATTTCCCTTAAATTTTTTTTAGAAATCATTATTTTTACCTACTTGTGTGGGTTATTTTTTTTTTTGTAGAAAACAAATTTAAAAAAAAATCTATAGAAGTATAAAAACATGTTTGTATCAAGTGACTTTAGCACGATGGGTAGAGTGGCCAGAATTTAGTTGATTGCGGGATCGATTTCCCAAAATTTTATTAAAAACTTTTTAAAAAATAATTCAATAAAAAAATTGTAAAAAAAAACCTACGAAATTAATGGCCCGTACCAAAGAAAAATTAAAAGTCTATTTTAACAAAAGTTTTATTTTAAATTTCAAATTTTCCATACATTTTTTGAAAGTGGATTTTAAAAAACAAAAACAATGGCCCTTACCACAAGAAAACAAAAAGTCTATTTTAACAAAAGTTTTATTTTAAATTTCAAATTTTCAATACATTTTTTGAAAGTCGATTTTAAAAACAATTTGTATGGAAATAAAATTAAAAGCTCATTTTAAATTTATTTTATTTTCTTGTGGTAAAGCTGAATTTATATAGAAATAAAATTAAAAGTCGATTTTAATTTTATTTTTTCTTCTATGGTAAGGCTGAATAATTTTGAATGGTTTCGTGTGCAGAGGAATTTAAAATTTGTATGATTACGAAATATTTTCGTATGTTTCGTAAATTTACGAAAGTTTGGCCTAATTAGTTTTTCGTAATATAAAGTAAATTTTCGTATATTTTACGAAACAAGTAAGTACGAAATTTTATTTCGTAAATTGTTGCATGGTTTTTTTTCGGTGTAGAGAAAAATCCTAAGATTTTGATACATTTTTCCTATTTTTTCTATAGAAAGAGTCTCAGATTCTGAGACAGTTTTCATATTAAAAAAATCTCAGATTCTGTGACATTTTTCCCAAAGAAAAGTCTCAGATACTGAGATATTTTTTCTATAGAAAAAGTCTCAGATTCTGAGACATTTTTCGTCAGACTCTGAGACATTTTTCCTATAGAAAAAATCTTAGATTTTGAGAAATTTTTCCTATAAAAAATGTCTCAGATTCGGAGACATTATTCTTATAAAAAAGTTTCAGATTCTGAGACATTTTTTAATAGAAAAAAAGTGACATTTTTCCTATAGAAAAAGTCTCAGAAGTATTTTTATACCAAACTTGTCACGTTTACAAAAATTTTTCCCAAAGAAAATTTCATAATAAGAACCAGATTGACAGATATTTGTTCACAAAAAATTTTCAGATATAATCACGTTTTTCCTTTAACAATTACCAGATTTTCCCTATAAAAATTTTCTGATTTTTTCTATTAAAAATTTCGGTTTACAAAAAAAATGTAAATTAAAGTTATTTTGTGTATGCCGATGCGAAAAACATAACGTTACATATGACTGTCAAATTTTCGCTACAAATTAAATGATGTTTCAAAAACATTTTTCTCAACGGTGAACAACTTACGGGCCTTTAGGGAATATCTCTGTGGCAAAAACCCATAAAAACATAATTCGAGTTATGTCCAAAACGTGGTTTTGCATTTTCGGAATCTCCTTTTCCATTTTCGTATTTTATCAAATTTTTATGAAAATCGGACCATTACTTTCTGAGATATTGATTTCAGAACTCCACAACTCATTTTTTGTAAAAGGAAAAATAAAAATCGTAACAGCATATCTGAGTTATGTTTTTATTCTTTATTTTAAAATCAGCAATCGTTGAAGATGCTAAAATGTATTTTACAGGGATACATAACTGCATATCTCGACATACATATGCTTGGATTAAAATGTAATTTTGCAAAACGCAATTACAACATCAATGGTTTTCACCCGATATCTCCGTTGTCCTCATATATATCAAATTTTAAAGTAGCGAAGATTGTGTCGATAATAATGCTTGAGATATTTACATGCCCAAAATGTTCAAATTCTTAAACCCAGATTTGGTATTTGAAATTAACACTTAAAAATGCTCTCCTGAAAAGTAGTATAAAAACACTTATGCACTTATTTCTTTTTGCCACAGATCTGTACACTCAAAAAAATAAAACTGTAAAGTTAACAATTTTTTTTAGTTAAGTTGAGTTAACTGGCTTTTTAGCAAATTTTTAGTTAAAATCGGCGTTTTAACTACTTTTATTAGTTAAGTTCAATTTACGAAAATACTAGTTTTGAGCAAATTTTGAATTAATTTTTTTTTTTGTTGACTTTAAAACTGAGTTAACGAATTTTTACTAATTAATTTGCTGATTTTTCGTAACATATTTGTTAAGTGAAAAGAGTGATTACTATTTAAGAAATTTTTTGTGTAGCCTCCTATGCGAATCTCATAAGTTCTACTTAAGCTGAACTTATTGCTGTGAAAAAATAGAAAAAAATAAGTGAAGTGTTAGTGTTTAAAGTGTTCGGTGAAATAAAAAAAAAATGACAACCTAAAAATGTAAAAAAAAAAAATTTACAAAATATTTTGTTAATTTTAGTTTACGAAAAGTAACAAAAATTTTAGCTGAATTCAACTAATTTTTTTGTAAATATGTACATAAAAATGTTACAAAATTTTCAGCAAAATCTTTAGTTAAAGTTACGGTTTTTTTGTTACATTCATTCTACGAAAAGTTAGCTAAATATTTTTAGTTAAATTAACTAGAAATTTAGTAGGCCCAAAATCGGGTGCTTTTTTAGTTAAATTTAACTAAATTTTTTGCTAACTTTACAGTTTTTTTTTTTTTTAGTGTATTAGAAGTAGGGCTGTCAATCCCGAAATCTCGAATCCAGAAATCCCGGGATTTTTGTCATAAAATTAATCCCGAGCCCCGGGATTTTTAAGCTCAAATCCCGGGATTTTGTAAATATTAAAAATGTATGAGAATTTATTTTTAAAAATACAACTTTGTTCAATTACGAATTTGGCTGAGCTGAGAATCCTACCCAGGCTTGCTGAATAATAGTCCAACCTTTGACCAAAATTTTCAGGTTTTGGTGAAAATTTTCTAAAAAATCGAAACTTTGATGGAAGGGCGCCACGGGTAAATTTAATCCGATTGGCCTCAAATTTGTACCACATAAGTTTTAGGCGTAGGAGAATAAAAATTTTGCCGGACGTTCAAAATTGGAAAAAACTTTTCTTTTACAAAAAAATTAAAGTCTAATGCATTATATTACTACTTTTCTCCTTTGCATGTTTTTATTATTTTAAATTTTCTTTAAATTAGTTTTAAAATTATAATGTGCAAAAACCAAATTCGGAATGGGATGAAACCAAAAGCAAATAAAAGTTGTCATTTTCCATAACAAACCCCTCAGGGCTTTTTTTAGTTAATTGCTAAATATTTAATAATAATAATTACTTGAAAACTGCATAAGTGGCGTATACTTAATTTTTTAATTGCCTTTAAATAACAATCAGAATAATTAGAAATATTTTTTTTAATAATTTCGTTGTAGCAAAATAGACCAAAGGGTTTTCGTGGGAATTAAACCCACGACTACCTGCTTAATAGGCTAGCACACTACCAACTAACCCCTTAATATGCACAATAAAATTGAAACATAAAGAGTCTACTACTTTTTTACTCTTATAATCAAAGAAATTTATTCCCGAAAAATCCCGGAATCCTGAAAAATCCCGGGATTCGATTTTCAAATCCCGAATCCCGGAATTTTTAAAAACCGATCCCGTTTGACAGCCCTAATTAGAAGACACCGAACGTATGATTAATGAATAAATAAAATAGTAAGTATACGTATAGGTAAAATTGTAATAAGACCGACGAAAACTGTTGAATATCCATAATTTGAGCTTTAATTTGCAAAAACAAAAAAACTCTGTAAAGTTTGTGCTTTAATAAATAATAAAAAAAAATTACAAATTTTTAGATATTTAACCTCTTCTTTTTTTAACTTAAAAAATGAACCTGCATCTTTTAAAAAAAAAAATACCACTCTTTTAATATTTTTTTTTCATATGCATATAAACGTTTTTTAACTCTCCAGTAGAGTTTTTATTATGCAATTTCAGGGGCCTTAATTGCATTTTAAAAAATTCGTTCCTGTTTTTATGACACCATGGGAATTTTATAAAGAGCGCGAAAAATTTTAGCTTTCTTTGTTTTGTTTTTGTTCGTTTGTTTTGGCTATGAGTTTTTGGTATTTTTCTTACATTTTAAGGGGTGGTTTGTGTATTTTTTCATATCTAGGAGATGTATGAATGAATGTCAAAAAATTATATGAAAAAAAAGAGATGCTCATTTACTACAAACAATTGTTTGATGCTCCTGTCTTACGCAGAATAATTGTTGGATTTATTTTGTAAGCGTAAAAAATTACAAATAACCAATAAAATACAAATATACACAAGAGTTAAGAAAGAATTGTGTGTAAAACTTTAAAAGCACAAATGTAAATACACAAATTTCTTAGAATTAACAATTTGTGTAGACAGTCAGGCGAGATGATTTTTTATTGTGGCATTATTGTATGATTTGGGTGTAAACGCTTAAATTATTTACATACACACATTTATTTTTATTAAAACAAAATACAAATATTTCAAAATTACGATACTCAACAACGATACTTTTGTGTTAAACAAATCAGTGCATACTTTTAGGATCAAATATAAAATTTGTTGAAAAATTTCGAAAATCATTCGACTCAGCGGTACAGAAAATATTTTTTTTTATAAAAAAAAATGAAAAAAGTTAAAAGCTTTTTAAATTAAAATATATAATTTTTTCTCTGCCTAAATTTATGCATTAAAAAAAAATTTGTTTTTACAAATAATAGCGAAAATGCTATTGTGACAATTGGTCTTTAAGGCCAATAAGATTATACACTCAAAAGAAAAACTCTGTCAAAAAATCTGTAAAACGACTTTATACCAGAAATGTCTATAATTTTTAGAAATTCAATTTTTCTTCTGCATTTTTTCAACTTGAACCCTTATAACAAATATAATTAGAGCCCGTGCTCGATCTGTACTTACAGAAAAAATCAAATAAAATTACTGACAAAATATGTCGCCATTAGGCACGTCTCCGAAACAGAAAAAGCAAATTCCTTCATTTGTGTCTGCAATTCCAGATCATGTTGGTAACCCTTGCAAAATAATGTAAGAGACAAAAAAGTTAAAAGAAAGTATTACACTCAGAAAATTATGTAAGTTACTACGTGTTAGTTATTTGTATATTTTACAGTAGTTAGTTGTTTTCAACTACAAAGTCAGTTGTTTTTGTATGAAAAATATCAAACAACTATTTGTGTTAGTTATTTTAAGTCGGTTTTTTGAACAACTAACAAAAAACTACTGTGATGTAGTAACAGTTATTTAAAGTAGTTAATTTTATTTTTTTATATCTGAAAAATTTTCAAAGTTTTTTTCCAAAAAAAAAAAAAAAAAATTTCGTTTTTTTTTTTGATTTTTAAAAATTTTTTGAAAAAAAAAATTTGGTTTTCAATTTTTTTTTTGAAAAATTTTTTGAAAAAAAAAAAATATATATTGATTATTTTATTTTTACTACATTTTAGTTGTTTTGACTACAAATGTTAGTAGTTTTTACTACATAAGTCAGTTGTTTTTTGTCAGTTAAAATAACTAACATTGTTAGTTGATTTAACTGAAAAAGTAGTTGACCCCAAAACAACTTACAAAGTAGTTATTTTAACTGACATTTTCAGTTGATTTTACTAACAAAATTTTTTGAGTGTAAGTGAGGTTGAGATTGCTAGAAATAGAATTGTAGTGTTGGAAACTGTCAAAATTTATTCTGTAGAAACTATAAATATTCACATATATAAAAAACAGTTTTCATTAACAAGACAAACCGACATTTAAAATCCTACTGAAGATGACACTAACTGGGGTGTTTGAAACCGGTATAGGAAATACCAGAAATGTCTATAATTTTTAGAAATTCAATTTTTCTTCTGCATTTTTTTCAACTTGAACCCTTATAACAAATATAATTAGAACCCGTGCTCGATCTGTACTTACAGAAAAAATCAAATAAAATTACTGACAAAATATGTCGCCATTAGGCACGTCTCCGAAACAGAAAAAGCAAACTCCTTCATTTGTGTCTGCAATTCCAGATCATGTTGGTAACCCTTGCAAAATAATGTAAGGGACAAAAAAGTTGAAAGAAAGTATTAAGTGAGGTTGAGATTGCTAGAAATAGAATTGTAGTGTTGGAAACTGTCAAAATTTATTCTGTAGAAACTATAAATATTCACATATATAAAAAACAGTTTTCATTAACAAGACAAACCGACATTTAAAATCCTACTGAAGATGACACTAACTGGGGTGTTTGAAACCGGTATAGGAAATACCAGAAATGTGTATAATTTTTAGAAATTCAATTTTTCTTCTGCATTTTTTCAACTTGAACCCTTATAACAAATATAATTAGAGCCCGTGCTCGATCTGTACTTACAGAAAAAATCAAACAAAAAAAAAAAAAAAATGACTTTCAATTTGATTTAGCAAACTTTCAGCAATATTTTCTGTTAAAATGGATATTTTTACTAAAATCTCTGTCATTCAGTATTACATTTTAAGCTGGTGTCTAATTTTAAAAAAGTTGCAGGTCGACAATTCAAAACAAGAATTACTATTTTCATTTTCTTAAAACCAAAAATTTTAATAACTTGGGCTTGTAACTTGGATAATAATTCACCTTGTGGTGGAAAAAAGCTTTTTCACCAGCTGGTGAATAAAAAGTAACATAATTATTGTTCACCAAAAAAAAAAAATTTTTTTTCATCAAACTTTTTTTTCATCAAATTTTTTTTTTTCATCAAATTTTTTTTCATGAAACTTTTTTTTTTCATAATTTTTTTTTATCAATTTTTTTTCATCAATTTTTTTCCCCATCAAATTTTTTTTTTTCATTCAATTTTTTTTCATCAAACTTTTTTTTTTCATAATTTTTTTCAAATTTTTTTTGGTCATAAATTTTTTTTTTCATCAAATTTTTTTTTTTCGTCAATTTTTTTTTTCATCAAAAATTTTTCTTTTTTCATTATTTTTTTTTTCATCAAATTTTTTTTTTCATAAAAATTTTTTGTTTGTAAATTTTTTTTATCATATTTTTTTCATCAATTTTTTTCATAAAATTTTTTTATCAAATTTTTTATTATCAATTTTTTCTCACCAAAAAAAAAATGTTTTCATATTTTTAGTCGTCAATTTTTTTTACCATAAAAAAAATTTTTTTTTTTCATCAAAAAAATTCATCAAAAACTTTTTTTAATCAAAATTTTTTTCACCAAAAATTTTGGGTTCATTAAATTTTTTTTAAAATAATTTTGTTTTTCATGATAAAAAATGTTTTTTTTACCAAAACTACTTTTTCACCAAGTCTAAGCTTTTCGCATAAAAATTTTCCATTTGTTTATCAAATGTACATAAAACAAGTGAGAGTGTTATATTATTTGGTGCCGAATCTTTTATACTCTCCAAAATGTAAAACACTTTTTTGCACTTATTTTTGCACTCACTTACGAAATGTACAGCTCTTTTGGTTTTTTAATGGGGTCCTCGACTGATATTTCAATTCGTTTTGCATGGAATAGCAAAGTAACATAACATAATTTTTTCTGAAAAAACTTTGCTTTGGCAAGTACACCCAAATCTTCCGCAAAACATTATCATGATTTAATGTTTAGAAAACTTTAATGTTTAGAAATCTTAAAATGGCACTATCTCGGAAACTAAGCCATTTAGAGCAAAATGGAGGCCATTTTTGGTTCTCGGGCTCTCCATAGTATCGCCGACATGTGTGGACCCTAATGTGTCCTAACTTTGGATCCAAAAAAGTTAGCATTCCCGAAAATTTGAAAATGCAATATCGGTAAATATTGCCGACACAACCAAAAATACCAAAAGCATTTTTGTAGCTCTCAAGACGTAGAATAAGACCTCAAATTAACCAAAAGCTCTCCGAGTAATAGTTTTGAAGTAAACGAGTTTTTTAATTCTCTAAACCCCAGTGGTCCCCTAAAATCACGTATCTCTAAAACTAAGCAAAGTAGAGAGAAATGGACACAAATGTTGGATCAAAAACTATGACGATTTTTAAGGAACCCAACTAGGTGTAGGCCCATCGGGGTCTGGACCTATCGGGTCCGAACCCAATGGGTTCCTCAAATGAGTATGAACTAAGTTGAAATAAAAAAAAATTTCAGTTAACTAATTTTTGGGAAAACATTTTTGCTAACTTTACCAAAAAAATTGTGGATGCTTATAGGTTTACAAGCTTTTTTTGCTAACATTACAGTTTATTTTTTTGAGTGTTGACTTTCGTTTAAACATAAATTGAGCGAAATTGGATAATTTTGACCCGTGGCGCCCATCGATGAACGTTTTTAAGTTTTGGGTTTTGGAAAATTTGTGCAAAAAAACATTGTTGAATACGCTAATCGAACGGTTTTCGAAATTAATGAATTTTTTTTCATCAATTTCGAAAACCGTTCGATTTATGAATAAAAATATTAACAAATAAAATATTGATGAAAAAAAAATATTGATGAAAAAATAGTTATGGAAAAAAATATTGATGAAAAAACTATTGACAAAAAAAAATATTGATGAAAAAAAATATTAATAAAAAAAAATTTTTGAGGAACACAAAAAAAAATATTGAAAAATATGTATGAAAATAAAAATTTTTTGTTGAAAAAAAAATATTGATGAAAAATAAAATTATCAAAAAAAATATTGATGAAAAAATAATATTTTTTCTTCATCAATATTCGCCAGTTGGTGAATATTTTTTTATTCACCACGAGGTGAATTATTATCCAAGTTACAAACCAAAGTTACTAACATTTTTAGTTATAAGTAAATGGCCTCAAAAATGTATCACATTAGTTTATGGCCTTGTAAAATAAAAATCGGACACTGAGAAAAATCAAAAGTTAAAGAAAAATTTCACTCTAGTCCCCCATATTTGCTTTTTTCTGTACCGGGACAGTTGCAAATTATGTCTCATATGTATTTGTTGTAATATAGTATAAAATTACATTAATGCAATTATTATGCTTTTAATCTAATTTATTTAAGATCTTTATATATTATACCTACTACTTTATATAATGTATTTTTATATTTATAAATATCAGAATTTATATGAATATAAACAGAAAAAAAACACAAGTACCCACTCCATTAATCCATTATCTATATATATAAAAGAGTAATGTGACTGACTGACTGACTGACATACTCATTCATCATCGCCCAGCCCAAACCGCTGAAGCTAGAGACTTGAAATTTGGACTGTAGGTCCACCTCCCGGAATATAGATCCACTAAGGCTGGATTTTTGCCAACGTTGATTCTAAGGGGGTAAAAAGGGTAAAAAACTGTACTTTTGGTACTTTTTATATCTCCTGAAATAATGGTCATAGAGACTTGAAATTTGGACTGTCTGTTAACCTCCCGGAATATAAATCCAGTAAGGCCGGATTTTTGCCAATGTTGATTCTAAGGGGACAAAAAGGGTGAAAAACTGTACTTTTGGTACTTTTTATATCTCCTGAAGTAATGGTCACAGAGACTTGAAATTTGGACTGTAGGTCCACCTCCCGGAATATAGATCCAGTAAGGCCGGATTTTTTGCCAATGTTGATTCTAAGGGGACAAAAGGGGTAAAAAACTGTACTTTTGGTACTTCTTATATCTCCTGAAATAATGGTCACAGAGACTTGAAATTTGGACTGTATGTTCAACTCCTGGAATATAGATACAGTAAGGCCGTATTTTTGCCAATGTTGATTCTAAGGGGGTAAAAGGGGTAAAAAAATGTACCTTTGGTACCTTTTATATTTCCTTAAAAAATGGTCCTAGACACTTGAAATTTTGAATGTAGGTTCAGCTCCCGGAATAAAAATCTACTAAGACTGGATTTTGCCAATGTTGATTCTTGGGGGTAAAAAGGGTAAAAAACTGTACTTTTGGTACCTTTTATATTTTCTTAAATAATGGTCCTAAAAACTTAAAATTTGCAATGTAGGTTTTTGCCAATGTGGACTCTACGGGGGTAAAATGGAAAAAAGTGTACTTTTGGTACTTTTTTTAATTTACTGAAATAATGATACCTTTATAAAAAGTACCTTTTATAAAAAGTACCTTTTATAAAAAGTACCTTTTATAAAAAGTATCTTTTATAAAAAGTACATTTTATAAAAAGTACCTTTTATAAAAAGTACCTTTTATAAAAAGTACCTTTTATAAAAAGTACCTTTTATAAAAAGTACCTTTTATAAAAAGTACCTTTTATAAAAAGTACCTTTTATAAAAAGTACCTTTTATAAAAAGTACCTTTTATAAAAAGTACCTTTTATAAAAAGTACCTTTTATAAAAAGTACCTTTTATAAAAAGTACCTTTTATAAAAAGTACCTTTTATAAAAAGTACCTTTTATAAAAAGTACCTTTTATAAAAAGTACCTTTTATAAAAAGTACCTTTTATAAAAAGTACCTTTTATAAAAAGTACCTTTTATAAAAAGTACCTTTTATAAAAAGTACCTTTTATAAAAAGTACCTTTTATAAAAAGTACCTTCTATAAAAAGTACATTTTATAAAAAGTACCTTTTATAAAAAGTACCTTTTATATAAACATAGAAACTTGAAATTGGAAAAGGTTCGCCTCTCGGAAAATAATGGGGTTAAAAGGAATAAAAAAGTGTACTTATTTATTTCCTGATTAATGGCCCCAGAAACTTAAAATTTGGAATGTAAAATCATTCGGTGAAAAAAGAGATTGGGAAAAGTTTTTTTTGGAAATTCCGGGGATAAAAAGTACTTTTAATATTTGCTGAAACAATGATCCTAGATAATTGAAATATGGATTGTAGGATCCTTCGGTGAAGAAAAAACATTCTGAAAGAGGTACTTTTTTTAAATTCCGTTTCTAATGGGGGTAATAAAGTGTACTTTTGGTACTTTTTCTGTACCTATAATAATGACCTTAGAAGATGGAGATGGAATTGGAAATTAAATGGAGTAGCACGGGGAACAATATGGAATAAAGCAGGGAACAATATGGAATTATATTTTTAACTCTAATTTTTGGTGTTTAGCTTTTTTTACTCCATATTTTTTTTTTATTCCAATTTCTTTTTTCACTGAAATATTTATTCACTCAAAATCCAAAATCCCGACATAAGGGCTCGAAAATTGTCATTATATTTTTCCCCCGGAACGAACATGATAACGTACCAGCAAAGTTATTAAAATTTTATTGTTTATATTATTCATTGAAATATTTTTTTATGGAAGACTTAAACGTCGACAAGTAAATAAAACAAAGACTACGTAGGGGAATTTTCTGAAAATCGATAGAGTAATCCTGATCCTTCTATTATCCGGTATTCAATACAACCGGTAACGAAGTACCGGGATTGTAAGCTAGTATCCCATATACGTACGAAACGATATTTCATCTTTTCAAACATCCTAATATTTTTTTTTTTGTTTTTGTTTCATCTTTTGATAAAACTATTAGTGTCAATTTCCTGCCTCCTTTTTTCTGCTTTTTCTTTTCATTTATTTTTATCCATTTGACCTAAATCTCTTGTTATTACTTTAATAAAATTGTTCCTAGTACATTCCGTACAGTATAAAAACAATAAAGGAACGTATTGTTGTTGGTGTTCCTCGATAGTCCTGTAAGTACTTATATCTGTGTGTGTGTAATATTGTGTTTTTATCAGTCATTTATTGCCGCCAGCATTAATATGTTTTGGTGTAATGTCGTTCTAATACTGTACCAATTTTTTTTAACAATTGCGCCTTATAATAATGTACTCACTAACTCACAATTTATAAATTTTTAGCGTTACGATTTGTGTCATGTTGTATGTTTTTACGCGTTCATTTTTATTTTCATTCCAGGCTGTATTACAACAGCAACAACAACATCACTAGGACTCAAAGGATTTGTGAATGTAAGGATGTTGCATTTTCCAATAGTAAATTCTCTTAATTCCTATTGGAAAGCTTTATTATATTGAAAGCTTTAATTTAAATTTGAAAAGCTTTTTCTCTTTTTAACGGTAAGTTTCAAAAGTTACTTTATAAGACAAATGTTCGGCTGTTCAGAATCTTTTATACCCCCAAAAATGTAAACAATTTTGGCAAAATTTGTTGTTTTTTTTTCGGTGGGTAATTTATTAATCCTCTGGGTCACAGAAGAAGTGCTGGAATGTCACCTTCTTCTAAAAACGGTTTAAAACTGTAAGTGTGAATAGGGTATAAGAATATTCCATTTGTTAAACAAAAAACCAAAAAAAACAAACATGTGAGTGAGTCAAATTCTGCAGTGCCCTCCGAAATGTTAAATAAAAAATTGACATAGGGTTCTCATCGGAGCACACAGGGCCAGAATGATCCAATTTCGGCCAAAAGTCTTTAGAGCTAAAACACCTCAATTCAACCTAGGAGTTGACCGCACCCCATCCAAATTTAATGAAATTTAGTACTGGGGTTTACTTTTACAAAAAAGAGATTTTTCTCACGGCGATTGGATCTCTGTTCCGGAACTACTCGCGGGCCATACAAACCTTCGACCAAAGATCGCTACATCAGTCAACGATGCAAAATACAAATACAATGGAATATATGTATACCCTCGAATGTGTACCAAAGGGTTTTTTCGTCACTGAAGCAGGCAATGCCGGCCTCCCTGCTTCTAAAACTACTACAACGTGCCGGCATCGAACAAAATCCAGGACCTGCAACCTGGTTTTGCTGTGTGTGTCATGCATAGATGGGAATTTTTCATTACCATTGAATTTTAATTACCATTGGTTGATATCAATGGTAATGAAAAAAATTTCATTACCATTTAATGGTAATTAAATTTTTTTAATTGAAAAAATAATTACTAATGGTAATGAAATGCACCAATTGTTGAAAAACACCAATTATAATTGGTTTCAAAACCATTGGTTTGCACATTTTTGTTTTTTTGAAAAGTTAAAAATTTAAACATCAAAGTATGTTTTTACAAAAAAATATGAAAATGTTAAAGACAAAAAACAAAACGCAAATAAAAATTTCAAATATTGTGTTATACAAAGGCAATCAACGTGTGTTTGGTTTATAAAATGTGAAAAGCTAAAACACATTATAACAAAAAACAACAGATTTTTCCAAATATTAACGATTTTGACAATATTGTGACGACTTTTACTAATGGTAATTATTTTTTTTAAGTGATGCAATACCAATGGTAATTATTTTTTTTTAATTTTCATTAGTAATTAAATTGATAAATAATTTAATTGGTACAATTGATACAACCAATGGTAATGAAAAAAATTTCATTACCATTGACATCAATTAAATGGTAATTAAACTATCAATTAATTGGTCCCTTTAATTAATTAGTCCCATCTATGGTGTCATGCCATAATTCACCACAAATCCATCTCGGTACAATGTAACAACTGCAAAAACTGGTGCCACGTAAAACGATGCTCAGGGCTAAGTAGCCATAGAGACTGGAACAAAAATTTTCATGCCATATGCTGCAATACACCACCACAACAGCAACAACAACAGCGCCAGTCACAACAACACCTTCAGCTACAATCACAACCATACCCTCAACAAAATACAACCAGCAACACTCAACTATCTGATCATAAATCCAACGATAGTTCAAAAACAAATGCTTCTTCTTCTTTTACAATACTTCAATTTAACTGCAATAGTCTCTGGTTAAAAATTCATGAAATTGCTAGCTATATGGAAAAAAACAACATAAAAATCGCAGCAATCCAAGAAACAAAACTAAGTGAAAGGCCAAACTTTGTCCAATACGGAAACTACAACATTATCCGAGAAGACCGCGAAAGAAATAAAGGTGGTGGCCTAGCATTTATTGTACACAATTCTATACGCTACACAATAATCCACCCGCCTTCTCCTCCCGTTCCTGACAATTTTCTTGAGGTGCAAGCCATTGCCATACAATCATCCAACATCAACGTTGATATTTTCAACATCTACATACCCCCCACAGGCAGCTGCGATGCAGGATACATCCCATCTATCCAACATCTGCTAACCGGAGAACATCGAGTAATAGTGGGCGATCTAAATGCACACCACAGGTCATGGTTCTCAAATCACATCAATGACAATCGTGGCTCGTTTTCAGCCGAACAAATAGAAAATTCCACTTTCTGTACCATTAACGAAGACTGTCCCACAAGAATAAGTGGAACTCAAACCACTTCGCCAGACGTGAGTTTAGTGAGCGATTCTCTCATGACGAGCACATCATGGAGCACTGAATTTAAACTCAACTCTGATCATCTCCCTATTACACTAACTTTCGATCGCCCTTCAGACTTTATCGAAACAGAAAAACGTACATTTGTGAATTACAATAAAGCAGATTGGGACTCTTTCAGAACCATTACGGATTTAGTGAGCGATTCTCTCATGACGAGCACATCATGGAGCACTGAATTTAAACTCAACTCTGATCATCTCCCTATTACACTAACTTTCGATCGCCCTTCAGACTTTATCGAAACAGAAAAACGTACATTTGTGAATTACAATAAAGCAGATTGGGACTCTTTCAGAACCATTACGGATTTACGGTTCAGTCAACTTCGTCATCCATCAAATGTCCATATTGGTGAGAAAAATTTTCGTAAAATTCTTGTCAAGGCTGCTGCCCGATGCATACCAGCAGGTAGATTCCCCAAAATAAGACCGCAATTCCCTGCTGAAGCAGTTGAACTAGCCAATACCCGCGACAACTTACGCGATATTGACCCGACAAATCCCAGAATTGAAGAACTTAACCTCAAAATAAATCAGATAGTTAATGACTATCGGAAAGCAAAATGGCTAGAACATTTAAATGACTGCAACCTAAAAACCGGTACCAAAAAATTATGGTCAACAATAAAATCGCTTTCAAATCCAACTAAACGTAATGATAAACCTGCAATCTCATTTCAAAATAGTTCCCCGATTACAGATGCTAGGAAATGCGCAAAAAAATTCTGCAACCAGTTCACTGAACATCCCGCCAAAGTCGATAAATCAAAGAGGGTCATTATTAGGAAATTGCACAAGCTCCAACAAAATGAGATCCAGTTCACAGTCACTTCAGATGAAGTAGAAACAGCCATCCGCGATGCTAAGCCTTCCAAAGCTCATGGTCCTGATGGACTTCCATGGTAATGCTTAAAAAGCTCGGCTCTCTCGGCATAAAATATCTTACTGCTATAATAAATGCTTCCCTGCAATCCTTCATTATTCCTGATCTTTGGAAAGTCGGTAAAGTTATTCCACTTCTTAAGCCAGGAAAACCAGCAGACCAAGGAAACTCCTACCGCCCCATCTCACTTTTGTCACCTGTTGCTAAAATTATTGAATCTCTCCTGCTCCCAATTCTTAATGAACACCTGCAACTTGCTGATCATCAACATGGTTTTCAAAAAAACCACAGTACCACAACAGCCTTGACAGAAATCACTACATGCATCTCAAATGGTCTAAATCAGAATGCACCATGTCATCGCACCGTCCTTGTGGCTCTTGATCTCTCAAAAGCCTTCGATACAGTGTGCCACACTACATTGCTTAACGATTTAATTGATTCATCACTTCCTGTTTTTGCAAAACGTTGGTTAAGTAATTACATAAATGGCAGGCAGTCTTATGTTGAATTCCGTAATAGCAAGTCTCAGCACAGAAAGGTTAAACAAGGCGTCCCACAAGGTGGAGTGCTATCCCCTCTTCTGTTTAATTATTACATATCTAAGCTACCTACTCCTCCCGAAGGTATAAAAGTAGTCTCCTACGCTGATGACTGCACCATTTTTGCATCGGGTAGTAATATAAGGATTCTCTGTAAAAATATAAATACATACCTGGTGTCGCTTACCAATTTCCTCCGTCTACGTAACCTTAAACTTTCTACTGAAAAATCTACTTCCACCTTGTTTACCACCTGGACCAGAGAAGTTAACCAAACACTCAACATCGTTGCAGATGGCAATCGAATACCTACGGTTACCCGCCCAAAAATACTAGGAGTTACGTTCGATAGTCTTTTAACGTTCTCACCTCATTCTACTACAGTTAGAAACCGCTTGAGGGGACGCAACAACGTGTTAAAAGCACTTGCTGGAAGTACATGGGGCAAAGAGAAGGAAACACTACTCGCTACCTACAAGACAATTGGTCGCTCAATAATAAATTATGCTGCTCCAGTTTGGACCCCTTTTATAAGTAATACTCAATGGCAAACTATACAAACAACACAAAATGCAGCCCTGCGAACAATCACAGGATGCCACCTCATGACCAACGTAGATCATTTGCATGATGAGGTAAAATTGCTTCTGGTAAAAGAACACAACGAACTTCTAACTAAACAATTTTATTTGGCATGCCATAAACCAAATCACCCAAACCACCATATTCTACATATGGAACTCCCCCCGAGGACGGTCAAAAACGACATCCGATTTTACAATGGGGTCACAAGCAGATACATCAACGAAGAAACTCTCACTGAAGAGTCCTACAAATCAAAACTAGGTATCATTCATCAAGATGCGGTTCGAGAGGCCTTTGAAAATCGAAGACCAAATATAGTTCTAGGTGGTCGTCCGCCACCCATTGATGATTCCGAATTGCAGCTACCCAGGAAGACAAGATGCACACTTGCTCAACTACGTTCAGACAGATGCCGATTACTGAACAACTATATGGCACGCATAGATGAAAATGTTATAATTGTATGCCCCTTATGCAATCATACTCCTCACAACACATATCACCTTTTTAGTTGTCCTGCCAACCCCACAAATCTCGAACCATTGTCACTATGGACCCACCCAGCTGAAGCTGCTCGATTTCTGGATCTGGATCTGCAAGACTCTACTCCAGTTATATCTTAATTATCAATATCTAAATTTACATATATTCCATATCTTGTATTATTTATCTTTCGACTGTTACAACAACAACAACAACAGATAAATAAAGATAACTCGAAAAGTAATAACAATACAGGTCTCAGTCAGGTTGCAAATAATAGGTAATGGACAGCCTTTATAATGGCATTCCTCAGGATTTTTTTTGAAAAAGGTCAAAGGTCATTGGTTTTAACCTTAATTTTTGGAGAGCTATATCTCAAAAAACGATATTTTTAAAATTTTGGAAAAAATATATGTTGTGAAGAATCTCTCATACTACTTAAGTTTAAATTTTCAGGCTGGAGACTTCATTGGAACTTTTTATATTAATAGAAACATTGTGACAGGAAAGAGAAATCGGTGTAATTTCCCTTACAAAAAAAAACATTTTTTTTTGTCTGTGAAGTTCTGGTACCAGAATTCATTTTTCTGAATGTTCTTGACGTGCTGAGTCCAAATATGACCTTTGATATCTCAGAACATTTTTGCCAAATATATACGATTTTGCCAATTTTCAAGACCCCATGTCTCGCGAAGAAAAACTACCAGAAGTCCCAAATTTTGGCACTATGATTTTTTTGTAAGGGACCAACTATATTCCAAGTTTCATCAAATTCGAAAGAGGTAAGGTCAAAAATGCTAGTTTTTTCGGTTGAATTGAGGTGTTTTAACTCTTTATCGTTGTTGGATCCGTATGAAAATGTGCTTCTAGAGGAATTCGGGGTCACTGATTTCAAAATTTAGCTAAACCAAAAAAAATCAAAATGGCGGATCCAAAATGGCGGACAATTTTTTTTTAAATTGTCCGATTGAACTCAAATTTTGTTTTACGCAGGTCTTGAAGTTACTGAATAAGAATTGTTACTCCGAATTTTGAAAAACAAAATGGCGGACTAAATATGCTTCTTAATGTTTAAAGAATGATCCAACTCCGACCAAAAGTCTTTATCGTTGTTGGATTCGGCTGAAAATGTGCTTCTAGAGTATTTCGGGGTCGCTGATTTCAAAATTTAACTAAAAACTAAAAAAATCAAAATGGCGCATACAATATGGCGGACAAATTTTTTTAATAATTGTCCCATTTAACTCAAATTTTGTTTTAAGGGGGTCTTAGAGTTACTGAATCAGAATTACTATTTGCTGTGCCCCTTAATTTATAAAAAAAAACACTCTGACAACTTATTTTATGGAAATTCAAGCTTTTGTCTAGAATTTTCAAATGAAATTCTTTTTATGTTGTTACTCAGAATTTTGAAAAACAAAATGGTGGACTTAATATGCTTCTTAAAGTTTAAAGAATGATCCAACTCCGGCCAAAAGTCTTTATCATTGTTGGATCCGGCTGAAAATGTGCTTCTAGAGTATTTCGGGGTCGCTGATTTCAAAATTTAACTAAAAACTAAAAAAATCAAAATGGCGCATCCAATATGGCGGACAAATTTTTTTAATAATTGTCCGATTTAACTTAAATTTTGTTTTAAGGGGGTCTTGGAGTTACTGAATCAGAATTACTATTTGCTGTGCCCCTTAATTTATAAAAAAACACTCTGACAACTTATTTTATGGAAATTCAAGCTTTTGTCTAGAATTTTCAAATGAAATTCTTTTTATGTTGAAATATTCAAAAATCAGTACAATCAGTGCAGGGTAATTCCAAAAATTTTCGCCCCACTGTTCGGAAACATGCCTTTGGACGCCACTGAGAATTTGGCTCATATATATCCACGTTTATATGAGATATGTTGCATTTTTGGATTTTCAAAATTTGCTGTAGTTTTCAAATTATCGCGGGTCAAAGTTTGACTTTTTTAGCAAAAGTCAGAAAAATACATGACGTTTAACATGCTCTAACTTTTTAACTAGTAATCCGATTATCACAAGTAATGGCTCATATGAAAGCTTAATTCTTCTTCTTTTAGGAAATATTTTCAAAAGCATGCGGTTTTTTTCAGAAGTGTTGCAAAAATTCAAAAACATTTTTTTTTGCGAATATTTAAAAAAACACATCTTCGATTTTTTTTTAAAAAAAGTTTGGTGATAAACAATACTGTTTTGTACAACATATCCAAAATTCAGAGTGGGATCCCAATGGGATCAAAAAATATTCTGGTTTTAGTACGAAGTTTTTAAATTTTACCTTAGAAAATTAAAATTTTATGTTTCTTCAATATAAAAATTTAAATTTTCAAAGAAAATTATACTATTAAAATTTTGAAAAATATTCAAAACATTAGAAATTTAAATTTTCTAAGGGAAAAATATGAGAACATCGTACTTAAAACAGAATATTTTTTGATCCCATGGAGATCCCACTCTGAATTTTGAATATGTTATACAAAACATTGTTATTTTTCACCAGAATTTTTTAAAAAAAAATCGAAGATGTGTTTTTTCAAATATTCGAAAAGAAAAAATGTTTTTATATTTTTGCATCATTTCTGTAAAAAAAACTGTGTTATTTTAAAAATATTTTCTAAAAGAAGAACCCCAGCTTTCACATGAGCCTAAATTTGTGAAAATCGGGTCATTGGTTAAGAAGTTACAGCTCTTTAAACGTGATGTATTTTTCTTACTTTTGCTTAAAAAGTCAATCTTTGACCCGCCATAATTCGTTAAATACACCAAATGTAAAAAAACGATATATGGTGCATATATCATATTTATAAGGGCTATCTATGTGTCAATGTTCAAATTAATCTGAGACACCATTTCCAAAAATGACTAAAATTTGAGCTAAATTTTCTGGAATGGCCCTGCATATTTTAAAAAATCAGTACAAATCAGTACAGCATTTTCTGATCAAATCAGTACGAATGGGCAGCCTAAACATATTGAACTACCAAAATTACACTCATTAAAGTTTTACAGTTTCTGTTTCACAGTCAAACAAATAGTTTTCAAAACCACGAAATTGTTTTGAAAATATAGCTTAAGTTTTTTTTCTAATGGCCCACTGTAGTTTTCAATTTTTTTTTTTCAATGGCGTTGGAATAAGTAAAACATTATGAATTAAACCAACTTCTAAGCTTAATAAAATTTCCACATTCTTTTCTTAGAACATATTAACAGTCTATCTCCTATTTTCGGGGGCCATTTTAGTCGATTTTTTTAATATCGTCATAGAACGTCATTAATACATGCGTTTAAAGGGTTAAAATGTTCTACAAAAAAAGGTTTTGCATCGTGCGATATAAGAAAAATGCGCAAAAATATATATTGTAAAATTCTGTTTTACCAGAGCAGCTTAAAATAATCGTAAAAAACTTATAAAATCTACATCTGAGCTAAATATTGCTCATGTCTTCAATAAAATTTAATGGCGGTTCTTTTCTAAGAACATATTAGCCTTATTTCATTTTAAGGGGTCATTTTAGTCCAATTTTCAAATATTGTTATTGAAAAAAAATAAAACCTGCGTTTAAAGAGTTAAAATATTCTACAAATACTTTTTGCTTCAAATTTTGACTAGGGCTTTTTAAAAGCCATGGCACTCTATTGAAAATTAATGCTAAAAATTATTTTGGAACATTTTAACCCTTTAAATGCAAGTTTTAATGGTGTTTAATAATGATATTTGAGAATAAGGACTAAAATGACCCCTTAAAGTAGGAGATAGCACGTTAGTATATTCTAAAAAAAGGACCGCCATCAATTTTCACTTATTCCAACGCCATTGCAAAAAATTTTAAAACTACAGTGGACCATACATTTTATTTTTAATTTGAGCGAAAAAGAATCGCACGAAAAAAATAATTAATTTTTTTATAAAAGTATCCCACATAAACTGACCTTTTTTCAAAACTTGCCATTAGAGCCATAACTAAAAATATTTAATTTGAGTAAATTTTTTTTTTTTCAAAAATTACTAAAAAAAAGTTTTTTACTAGAAATAAAATAGATATTTCTATTCAAAATTGCTATTTCTCACTTTAGAAAATTTATTACCACTTCAAAACTATAAAATTGTTTTATAAAATCAGCTATTACCGCTTCCATAATACCTTCTAGAGGGATGAAATGTAAGACCGACCATTATTAATTTTTGCCACCAACATTTTTCATGAACAAACCTATCCCATATCTTCTTTTCCTAATATAGCTTCCATAAAAAAAGATTCATTTTAAAAAAATCGGGAAAAAATTTTAAAGTTCAAATTTTCATTATGCAACAAAATTTTTATTTTTCGACACAACGTCATAAAATTTTGTATTTAAATAGTTTTTACTAATAGAAATGTAATAGCAAAAACAAATTTTAGGATTTGATGCATTAAATCCACCAACTTCCATTTTCAAAATTTCCAAAAATATAATTTTTTGCATTTTTTGCTAATATATATCTTGCGATATTATTTTATTTATTAATTTTTTATTAATTTTTGCATGCTCAATAGGAAATATCAAAAAAAAATCTGAAATTCATCGAGTTTGATTCAAATCAGAAAATTTTAACCCGTGAGGCCAAAACTTTGATCAAAGGGCGCCACGTGTTAAAATTATCGGATTGTGCTCAACTTAGTTTTAAATGAACGTTTGTCTCAAGCTCTATGAAATAATCAAGGGAAAGAAATTTTGAGAATTTTTTTTTTAATTTCTTGAACGTAGGAAAACTCCTAATTTTTTGCAAATTTCAAATAGCGATATCTTGAAAACCGTTCGACCTATTTTAATTTTTTTGCGATATTAATGTTCAGCGCATTAAAATAAATATAAGACATATTTTTTTTTAAATTTTCAAAAATCCAAAACTTTGCTAACATTTTTCTTATAAAAAAATGAAAATTTTTTTAAAGAGGCATTAAAAGATTTATATTTTTTTTTATTCTTTAATCTTCTTGTATATTAAAATATTTTATTGTATGTTTTTGAAAAAAAAATCAAGTTTACATTAATATTATTAAAAACAAAATTCACAAGTTTGTATTCAGTGGAAAACAAGTTTTAAATTTATATTATGCAGAGTTGAGTATGTGTTGATCAAGCCCGAAGACAAGCTAATGGCGTTCAGACTATGAATTGTCTTTAGATAAAGATTACTCTTGAATAGTTTCCAATTCTTGATAATTTTCTGTTTTCATATCATTTAAACCCAATTCTTCATTATGTTCATAGGTGCGTTCATATTTTTCAATTGTAAGTTTATCATCCAATTCATCATTGTCCGATAAGGATTGAACGTAACTATTACCGGCAGGATCATCCAGTATAAGAGTAGCAAAGGTTTCGAGCTGTATAATTTTATCAAATCTTTCAATGAAACCTTTAAATCTTTGTTTCGAGGCATCATCAGAGGAATCGTGAAACATGACATCATTTCCGGCTAGTTGATCCTTCATAGCGGCTAAAATGCCCTCAACTGTGGTAAAGCGACCACACAAAGCTGATGGTCCTACTTCGCAATCTAACTCAGGTATGGAAAGACTACAGGTTTCAGACTTTAGGACATCACGGGTTAAATCTTCTTTAGATTCTATTCGTACTTTGAAACGCATACCCTGCTCTTCAATGCCACCACCCGATTTGACTTCATTAGTTTTATTACCACAAGCATCACAAACAGTGGCCATAATAACGACATCCTTAAAATGAGGAATACTGGTTACCTTCATGTTAGTATGACATGGTGCACGGCAGTCTGGACATAAAGTTTGAAATTGTAAAACCTCTCCATGTAGCTCTTCCAATGTCCAAGAACCTTCGGCTATGGGCTTCAAAAGATGTTGTTCATCTGATGGCGGTTGTTCTTGTCCAGCTGGAGCTTCATTTGGATCATACATACCTAGTAATCGATCTTGTTGTTTTGAACGATTAAAATGTGCAGTTTTACAATTACGATCTACTGCAGGTGCTTCAGGATTTTCAATGAAACAGTTGCCACTTATATCCTCAACAATTAAAGTAAAAGGAGTTTTTAGTTCTTTTAAAGCATTTAAACGTTCAATGTAAGCTTCAATAGAAGCAGCTGCCTCAGGATGTTCTATTCTACGTTTTTCTTGATCTTGATTTAATCCACGAACTGTTCTTTCTAAAATACCTTCAACAGTAGTAATTTCTCCCTTTTGGGATTGTGATGGTATTTCCAATTCCACTTCCGGTATCTTGACTAAAGTATAATCCGATCTTACAACCCGACGATTTAAATCGATGGGATTTTTAACCTCCAATTCTATGCGTACTCCTTTCTTTTGTATCTCCGATGCCGACTGGATTTCATTATTTTCATGACCACAAAAATCACATTTAAAGGACATCAAAACCACCTCCTTGAAAAATGGAATTTTGGTTAGCAGAAGACGTGTCACACCCGTGCGAAAGCAGCTCATACATGCCGATTCAATTACAGTGGTCTCGTCTGGTGTTTTATCTGCATCAATGTCCCGGAACATTGGTTTGTTTTCTTCAGAAATTGACAATTTTTCGGTGTTGGTTGCCATTTCTTCACTTATATTTTCTGTTGCTGGAGCAGACATATTTAATTTCCTTTTGTTAGTTAAAATTTTTTCCAGAATATTCTTTTATTTTTATCGCTTTTAACTTGCAATCCCAAAAAAACTGTGGGTTGCGTTGCAATTATTTAAGATATTAACCAGTGATGCCAGTTTAGCACTTTTAGTGCTAGATCTAGCACTTTTTTTGGACTTAGCACTAAAGTTTTGGAAAAAAGTGCTTAGTGCGAGATTAGCATTTTTTTTACAATTTTTAAGCATTTTTTTTTTCAACATTTTAATATTTTTGTTAAAATCTTTTGAAAAAATTTTTAGCCTGCAGCGCTTTTTGCTCACCATATTTAATAATTAAGAAAGGCTGTAAAAGACCGAAAGTAAATTTTTCAAAGTGCACTTCGTTTACATTTTAAATAATTCAATGCGCTTATACTTTACTTTACAAAAGTTTCCCCAAGCAAACGCATTGTAAAATGTTATTAGCTTTCGGATAATATACGCAAAAATCTTGTTTAAAGTGATTCCTCCCAAGCGCTTGGCAAAACATATTTCGCGTGTACATTTTAAAAAAATTCTTGCAGTTTGTTTTTGACGAAACAAATTTCGGCGAAAAAAAGTTGTTTGTGTAAAAAAAAAATGTTTGACTTAATTAAATTCCAATCTGTATCAAATTTTGTTTGCATGTGCCCACCTGCAGCCGAATTAAATAATTTTGTGTTTTTCGGTTATGTGGAATGTGCCTAAATTAAATTTTTTGGATGTGATCGTCATTACAACACACAGATATCGCTAGATCGACTTAAAATCGATCGTAACGTATAAAAATGCTAGATAAGCAGTTAGCAAATTAAACACAAAATGCTTTAAATTTATCTGCTAAATCTAGCAGAAGATATGGTTCATGGCAGCACTGCTAAAGAGTAACTAAACGTGTTAATATTAACAGTTGTAAAAAAATGTACCCAATTGGGAAGTAGTGATGAAAAATTTTAGTACGTTATCGATTACTTTGCAGAGCTATTTATTATAAAATCTTTTTTGGATGTTTTATACGGGATTGTTTTAAAGTGTTCAAGAGTGAGATGTTTAAAAAAGTCTTTGTTCTGTTTCCATTACGTTTTTATTCTGTTACTGGTGTTTTCTTGAACAACTTGTTTAAGGTCGCAAGTGTGAATGCTATATTATAAGGTGACCAGATTTTAAAAATAAAAATAGAGGACATAAAACAAAGTAAAAAATTATTGGAATTTAATATTTTTTACATATTTTACAGACAAATTTATATTCACATAAATGACCGCCAAGCGGTGGTCAACACATTTTTAACGATGTATTTAAAGTGAAAATTGAACAAAATACGGCAAAGTTTAATTTTCAGTAAAATTGAATTAAAAAGCATCAAAAAACTAACATAAACATCTCGTTATCTCGAGTCTGTGGTTAGATTTTTAAAATCTTTTAATGCGGAAAAAATTTATGGAATTTTTTATTCATGAAAAATACAAGTTTTAAACCCTTTTTGACGCGGTTTAGCTCACGATAGATTATATGGAGTTCACACTAACGACCTTAAACAAGTTGTTCAACAAAACACCAGTAGCAGAATAAAAACGTAATGGACACAGAACAAAGACTTTTTTAAACATCTCACTCTTGAACACTTCAAAACAGCAAGTGTGAACGCCGTATTATTGCTAGAATCCAAATATTTTGGGAATAGTATATTTGGGTTAGTCAATCTAATAAACGTCCATCCAACAAGTTGTACAACGATACTGGAAGTGTATGGCCATTTTACAAAAAGAAAATTCAGTAGGAGTATGAACAAAACAAGCACTTTTTGTGTGTAATCTAGACGGTGTGTAAGGTAATCCAAAAGTGCAAAAAAATAACAAGCCTATTGTTATGAAAAAATGTCTATAACAGCAGTTTTTATAATTCCTATTAGAGATGGGCGCGTGAGTCACTCACGCTCACTAAAGGAATTTTTGAATCACGCACACTTACTCACGAGCATATTTTTTCTACTCACAATCACGTCAGTAAATTTAATATGACTCACTCACGTGCTCTCACGCAAGCTTCACTCACACTCACGAAACTTTCATTTATACAAAAAAAATTTAAAAACTAAAATTTCAAAATTCTTTCAAAATTTTCAGCGAAATTTAACATATTTTTTTGATTTTTCGGGACCAAATCTTAAGTTAAGCCAAATTTTACAATTTTTTTTTTTTTGCTTTTTTTGGTACAAAAGGAAATGTGAAGAGAAAATAAATGGCTAAAGTGCACTTTGTACGGGGCACAAATATTTTGGCAAAAAAAAATATGTCACCCCCTTTAGAATTAAAAAAGAAAAAAACCGAAATTAAAATTTAAGGGGGCTGGGCCCCGGTGGATCCCCTGGAGCCAAAAAACCGCCCCACCCACAAACATGTGCGTATGGGTACTCAAATGAAAGGTAATTAGCTCACGATTGCAAATATGTATTTTTTTGTATGTATTTTAACAATATTGTGACCCCTAAATCCATTTTAGTAACATTCAGTTCAATAATTAGGCCATTCAGTAATTAACAACGTAAAAGGCTTGATACATAAAAAAACTTTATTTAGCGAAGCCGCTAAATTAATTTATAGAGTTTGTAATCCCTGAGCCCGGTCGAAGTCCGGCAACGCAGAAAAAAAATTTAAGGGAAAAAAACATTTTTTTGGTGGACTTTTTTTTTTGAAAAAAAAAAAAATGATTCAGGGCGGTTTTTTGGACCTAGAGGGGCCCAGGGACCTAGCTCCCCTTTATTTTGTTTTTCTTTTTTAAATTACCTTTAATTTAAGTACCCACACAAGTCTATAGATTGGAGGGGCTGTTTTCTGGCTCCAGGGGGCCGTGGCCCAGCCCCCTTAAATTTTAATTTCGGATTTTTCTTTTTTGATTCCAGAGGGGGTCCAATTTTTTTTCTCCCCAAAATGTGTGTGCCCCGTATAGTGCTCTTTTGCCAAATAAATCACGCAAACTCACGCAAAATATACTGTGATTTTTTTACAAAAAAATAAAACGAACATCATTTTAATCGATAAATATTGGATTAATCGATAATATTAACTAAAAATGCAACTATGGTAAATGACATTTTAAAACCACAGTCTGGCATCCTCCTAATTTTGACATACCAGAATTTGTTGTGGCGCAAAAACTCGTGAAAAAATTGTTTACATGGAGAAGATTATCAGTGATTGCAAAAAAAATTAAAAAATTGTTTAAAACCGTACACATTTAATAAAAATGACTGAAGAAAATGCAGCAAAAACATCCAGAATGCCCTGGTAATTAATGCGGTATTATTTTCCCTTATACATAACTAACAATTTGTGCAATATTTATAGGGTGGAAAAATATCGTCCCTCAAAATTGGATGATTTGATTTCTCATGATGAAATTATATCCACAAGTAAGTTTTTATACATATTTAAATTTTATTTTACAATCTATAAACCCGAAAAAAACTTTAGTTAGTCGTTTTATCAACCAAAAACAATTGCCCCATTTGTTATTCTATGGCCCACCTGGTACCGGTAAAACTAGTACCATATTGGCTTGTGCCAAACAATTGTATACACCGGCTCAATTTAAATCGATGGTTTTGGAATTAAATGCCTCAGATGATAGAGGTATTGGTATTGTACGAGGACAAATTTTAAATTTCGCTTCAACACGTACTATATTCAGTGGTACCTTTAAGCTAATTATCTTAGATGAAGCCGATGCCATGACCAACGATGCCCAAAATGCTCTCAGGCGCATTATTGAAAAATATACAGAAAATGTTCGATTTTGTGTTATATGTAATTATTTGAGTAAAATCATACCGGCAGTACAATCGAGATGTACACGTTTTCGGTTTGCTCCTTTAGTGCCGGAACAAATTCTACCGCGTTTGGATAAAATAATAGAAGCAGAAGAGTAAGTGCATTTCACTTGGTTGTATTTTTTATTATGCTAAATATACTTCTTTTCTATCATTTTATTAAGATTAAATGTTACCGAAGATGGTAAAAAGGCATTGATGGTTCTGTCCAAGGGTGATATGCGTAAAGTTTTAAATGTTTTACAAAGTACCAGCATGGCTTTTGATATTGTTGATGAAGATAATGTTTATACTTGTGTTGGTCATCCTTTACGTCGTGATATTGAAAGAATATTGGAAACTTTATTATCCTGTAAAAGTTTTGAACAGGCCTATAATGGTAATTACCAAAAAATTATGTGAAACACGATTTCTTTTTATAAAATTTTATTTTTTTAGATATACTAAGTATCAAATCTGTTAAAGGTTTAGCTTTAAATGATATAATCTCAGAATTGCATTTATTTGTTATGAGACGTAAGTTTTTTCAACTTGTTTTTTTTTCTATTATGTATCTTTTGATTGGGCCATTTTTCTTTCATTGTTTATTTTGTAGTGGAGCTTCCCATGAGTGTCATGAATAAATTGATAATAAAAATGGCATCCATTGAAGAACGATTAGCTAAAGGCTGTACGGAAGGTCCTCAAACTACTGCTCTAATTTCAGCGTTTTTCATACATCGGGATCAAGTCACTTTGGAAAGTTAATTTATTGTATCTTTGCTATAAGTTTAGTTAAGTTTTTACTTATTTCTTTTTTTCTATAAATTTTCTACTGTTAAATCAGAAATTTCAGTAATATGTTTTCCTCGAAAAGTCGCGAAAGTCTATGAAATTAACCGTGTAAAAATTTCAGCCGAATCTATGATTTTGTTATGCAAAAAAATAGACATTAAAAAAATCTTTTTTTGTTTTCAATAAAAAAAATCAGAGGCCGTTACTTTTTTCTACAAAAATCCAATGCGTAATTTAGATTAAAAAATAAATTGTTGAGAGCAGAATTTTCATTTATAAAATATTTTAAAGATTTTTTATACATAAAATTATCTAAAAAATGTAAGCGCTTCTCCAGACAGTGTTAAAAGGGAAATTTAAAAATTTCGGTTTTATAGACAATTTTTTTCAAAGCCGTTCTAACGGATTGAGGGTTGCCAATATATGCAACAGTGATAGCAATTAGGATTCTAAATACCGCTATTTTATTTTCCTTGCAAAGCTCTACTCTTGCCCTTGATTGTGGCAAAAGAGCTATTGAAAAAAAAAATATTCGTATTATGAGCGGTAATTAGCACCAAAATATACTATACCCATGAAAATTACTCCATTTTCCCAACTAAAAGTTCTTTATTAAATATTTACTGAAAAACATAATGTGCTCGATTCGGGAGAACTCTTTCACCATTTACTTATTTTTTTTTTTTCAAAATTTGTTATCCTTTCAAAATTTAGGATTTTTAAATTTTTTTCTTGTAATTATTGAAAATATTAACTAGAAATTTAATTGTAGCAAGAAAAAAATTTTAAAATCGTAAAATTCGAAAGAATATCAAGTTTTTAAGAATTAGGTGAATGGATAAAAGAGTATCCCCCGAATCAAGCACATTGTAAATTTATTACATTCCCTTCTTTAATTTTGTTTCTTTTTCAATTTTATAAACAACTTGATGGGCTTCATCAAAATAGGGGGTTATTTCCTTTCGAACATTCTCGATCCATGCAAAAACTTTGGGATATTTATCTTTAATTTCATATCCGGTGCATCCTAAAATAAATATATTTTTTACCATTAGCAAACAATAATAATTGATTAAACTTACTTATTTGCTCAATTTCGCAAGCACCAAAAATATCTGCTGCTGTAACTGTATTGCCTACTAAAAATTTAGTAGTAGTTGTGTCTTTTAACCATAAATTTTCCATTAATTGTAAATCTTTTTCCATAAGAATACGATATTTAGCTATTTTTTCCTCGGAACAAGGTGAACCAAATACGTTAGCTTGGACCCAATCAAAACGGAAATAAAGAGAACATGATGTTCTAATACCAGTATGTTGCCATTGTAAGAACTCATCAACACGAGCCCGTTGCTGTAAATCCGCTGGATAGAAATCTGCGGAAATTCTGTTTGTCTCAACTAAATATCTTAATATCGCCAAACTTTCGGCTAATTGGAATTCTTTATTATCAACATAATCAACAATGGCTGGCACCTTTTGGAAACGATTAATCTGTTTGTATTCATCCTGTTGATGTTCCACTATTCCATGGGTAAATTATAAAACAATTTTAAGATTTTAATTCATAAGTTCTGTCAATTTTTGTAGAAGTTGTAACTTACACTGAAGTAGATTCACTTGATTAGCTTCAAAGTTAGTATCACTTTCTTTAAGAAGAATATACAGGGCTCTGGAGGGTTGTGAAAGAAAATCAAAATAATATTTTAAATTATTTTCCTTGGCCATTGTGTTGCAAAAAAAAACTTGTCTTTACTTTTAAAAACAGAATGGCCGTATTCATTTAAACTCGTATACACCAAGTATACCGTATAAACTTACCAAACTTATTTTTTATAAATGGAGTTTGACATAAATTGTATAAATTTATCAGACTTACATATTATACGAGGCGTTTATACGGTTAGATGAATACCATTAATAATGTTATAATTTATAAAATTATAGAAGTAATGATTAAAAATTTATTGAACTATTTTAGTATATTATCTATTTTTTTAAAGTGTTTTCAATCTTAAGAGTCTTTCTCTTTGATAAGATCTTTTTTTTTCTTGTGCCTTATAAAGTTCTCTTTAATTTTACAGTACTGGTGGCCTTTGGAGAGTTGTTTTTTTGTATACCCTCCAGTAATATAAGTGTTATATAAGTTTGTCATTCCGTTTGTCTAGGACCCTATAAATAATGTATGCTATTAATCAACGATCGAATCCAAAACATCATTGTAGTGATGTTCGTCTGTTGAAATGGCGATAACAGCCAAAATGTGTCTCAGTTATGACTGAAGCTTAACATATTTACTTGATGTTGCCCTGAAAAGTTTGGTAATGCATTTGACAAAATGTAAAAAAACTTGAAAATTTTGGTACATTCTACATAACCTTAAAACACAAAATGCTTTAATTCTGCTGCTGGTGAAATAGGAATGTAAACCGAATGTGTTTTAAACAAGTACAAACATAATTTGTTACACAAAATTTTTCTTTTTAAAAAGAAAAACAAAACTTTTTGTCAAATATTTTTTTTTTTCTACAAATTTTAACAAAACTTTTTCACATTTTTTTTAAATAAAGTTTTTTGCAATTATCTTTTTTACGTTATGGAGGGCATTAATATATTCGGTAAGACCGAATTATTTTTGTTTACTTGTTTTTCTTTATCACTGCATTTTTGTTGTACCCTACATTATAGTATTTTAGGTATCTATGTATAAGTTTGATATTTTATTTGTAACATTTGGTTTAATTTTCATTACTCAAAATATTTGACCGCATCAAATTATTTGACCGCCATACATTATTGATCAATGATCGATTCTAAAACATTCTGTTTTTTTTTTTGCTCGTCCGTCTGTGGGGGACACGATGTAGTACAAACCGAAAAATCTTGAAACCTTAAGTTTGAGATGAATATGTTTACGGTCATAGGCTGGCTAAGTTCTTAAATTGAACCTGGAAGAAAAAGTTCCCCCTTGAAGGACTAAATTAACCTTTTGAATAAAGTAATTTTTTACCGGTTTTGTAGCATTTTTGTTAAAGGAATGTAATATTTATGTCAAATTCTATTTTAAAGTCCTGAAGTTTTAAACCGGGATTAAAAAAAATAGAATTTTTCGGTTCGCCTCCTTTTGTGGGCGTGGATATACAAAATTAATTTAAATGACAAAATTGTATTTCTTAAGTGCAAAAACCAAAATAAATCAATTTGTCAACCGTTATCGCGAGGGAAAACGTGTCTTCAACCTCCCCAACTCAAAAACGCCCCTGATCATTTTTTGTCATTTCTTTTACATTTTGGAGGGCACTTAAGATTCGGCACAGCCGAATGTAACATTCTCACTTGTTTTTATATTGCTTTAAACTTTGTACAGTGAATTGTTTGTTTTGTTATTTTTTGCTCTCCCCGCAAACTTTTTCTTTAGATTTCAGTAGATATATTCAGCAGGTTCAGTAAACTTACAACTTTTGTAATTCTTAAGCCTTCGCTAAAAATATTGGGTATTACCGAATTTGTTTATTTTATCATATGTTAGTTGTGTTTAAGAAGTTGTAAATAAATAGTGTTTAAAGATATAAAAAGAAACGGTCTATTTATATTTCCTTGACTATTGAAATAATCCAATAGAAAATTTATAAACTATGATCAATTTTATAACAGATATATTTGATTTTGATGGTGATACATGTAAATAAGAACAAGTTTTTTAAATTTTTTATACATTTTGTATCAATCGGCACATTATTATTTAAAAAAAATAGTGATTTTTTTTTATAATGGGATGAGTATTAAGAAACTGTTAATAAAATTTTGTCCAAAACTTCTAAAAAATTTAATTAAAACAAATTTAAAAATAAAATTCATTAAAGTTCGGATTTGCACTCAATAATAATGCAAATATGACCTTTGCTTTTCATAAACAAACGTATGTAAATGAAAAATTATATTGGGAGAGTAAATATGCCTAAGAGAACTTAAAGTAGAAACTCTCCTATAAATACATCGACGCAAATTCAAAACAACTGAACGTATTTTATAAAGCTTTACCGAATCAATTGATACCCTCCACTTCTAAATCAAAAATAAAATTATATACGACCTTGATCTTTAAACAGGTAGAAGTCGAATGTGGGGTTTAAACTTTGGGAACACGCCCTCTTGAGAGTGGACAGGGCTTTAAAGTTAAAGTAGTTTTTTAAATATCTCAAAAAATCCCAAGGTTGAACCCCTCATTTGGATTTTTGGAGGTCAAATTCAATTTCATATTTTTTTTTAATTTTTTGCAAGTTCGGTAATCTTTACGAGTTCCTTTTTTGTCCAAATTTTTAAATCACATTTATGCATTGATGGTTGACCCAATGTGAGACCAGAATTTCTCACTTATATTTAGCACAATTTATTACATACGAAATAATAAACTAAAATAAATTCACTATCTCCACAATATGGAGAGTATAAAAACAAAAAAAAACATGCCAATGTTTATCAAATTTGATATGGGGAGCTTATAATCAACACAATAAGTGAGCAAGCAACTACTCTTAAAAATTTGAGTAAATCTGTTAATATAATACACAATAGGGTGAAGCAAATTATGATTTTTTCAAATTTCAAAATCGTCGGGATCGGAAAAGTTGTCTTTTAGTATCAAAACACAAAACAAATATTGGACCTGTAGGGCAATGTCTATGGGTTCCTTTTTTGACTTGAAAATTGGAAAGTTCCGAACAAAGCAAAAAAATATTTTTTTTGATTTTTTTTAGCTTAATATATTAGTGTTTATTCGGACATTACTAGAAAAATGTTTTTTTGGTAAACATTTTTTTCTTGGTCTTTACAATTTTTAATTAATTTAATTTATTATTTGTTTGCCATGAATTTTAAAGGATTTTTAAAATTTTTTAAATTTTAGAAGGGTCAAAAAAATTTTTTTTTCATAAAAACACTCTTTGAGTAATGTCCAAAAATGAACTAATATTTTAAGCTAAAAAAATGTTTTATTTTGTTTTTGTTCGTAACTTTTCGATGTTTAAGTCAAAATAGGAACCCAACGACATTGCCCTACAAGTCCAATATTTTTTTTGTTTTAAAATTGACCCCAAAAGGCAACTTTTCCGACCGCGACTATTTTGAAATTGAAAAAAAAACAAAATTTGCTCCACCCTAATACACAATCATTAAGTTAGTTTTGTAGTTAGTAGTACTCTTGATTTGCTAAAGGTAAGATCGTTATTGAATAGAAAGTTCTTGTAAAAATTTCTAGAAATTCGTAAAATATTAATAAATTAAATTAACAAAATAACCTTTTTACTTTTTCTTATTAAGTGACCTTTATAACACAAAAAGCTAAAATGTCTTTGGCTTATTACTACGATTTGATGTCACAGCCTTCGAGGGCCCTGTACATAATCTTAAAAATGAGTGGTGTACAATTTGAAGATTGTCCAGTAGCTTTACGAAATGGCAAGTACAAATTTAATTTTATTATTTATCTAATCATAGTTGCTTTATAGAAATCTTAACTGTTGTGGTAATATAAGAAAGCTATTATTAGTTTTTAATGTGCTACGATTAGTTAAATCTAAAGAGTTTTTTTAAATTAGGTTCCCAGTCGGCAAAAAAAAATCACCCCTGAGTCAGGGGTGATTTTTTTTGTCAGGGGCCCTGACATACTGCTGACTCTCCCTTTCAATATGTTTTCAGTGACATGTCAGCAGTTGGTTAGCGGTTTACTTAAATGAATTATTGGTGGTCACCGATACTGGTGGACACTGCTGACCAACTGCTGACATGTCATTGGGGACATTTTGAAAAATTGTATGAAGATGTAAGCAATTTTATAAAGGGAGGGTCAAGAGTATGTTAGAAGTGATTTTTTTTCCGACTAAGAAAATATTTAATAATATTTTTTGTTTTTAATTTCATCCATTAGGTGAACATTTAAGCGAAGATTTCAAAACAAATATTAATCGTTTCCAAAAGGTGCCATGCATTATAGATGAGGGGTTTAAATTGGCAGAGAGTATAGCTATTTTAAGGTAAGTTTTTGAGGAACTACATAAATCCCAAGTTTTTTGTGTAAAATTTCAAATTTCAAATCTAGATAAGTATACCTACACTCAAAAAATTTCATGCATAAAAATACGAAGTATTATTTTTTTTTTTTTTTTTTTGTGTATTGGTTTGTTTGCAATGCAAACGGGATGGCGTAAGTATATTATAAAAATACTTTTATGCCAGGACTGAAAATATTTATTGATATTATGCACAGCTTGTAGAGTTATCCTTTATGATAATTATGCACAGCTTGTAGATATTTATTTTTGACATCTGTTGGCACCAATATATTGCCGTATATATGTGGATCGATTTTACATCATGATAGTTGAATTGTGAAAGATTATATGTCGATGTTACACCTTTGAAAGAATTTAACGAGTTTTTTGAAGATTTCATCTTGAAATGTAGATAGCAAATCGTGAAGATTATCGTAGTTGTTGAAGAAATCAAAATCTTTTCGAATGTCTGCGAATCTAGGACAGGTAAAAACAAGATGATCATCCGTCTCTAGAGTGTTGCAATCGTCGCAGTTCGGTGAAGGCTTGAAGTTGTTTTGATAATGAAAAGGTTTGTTGTAAGTGTGGCCCACTAAGAGTCTGTTTATAAGTTTGATCTCAGCAGGTTTGAGCGAAGAATTTTTAAACCAGTGTTTTTTAGGTAGATTAGGGAAAATACGATAAAGGTATTGACCTTTTGATTGTGATATTGATTTATATTCTGTATTCCAATCATCCCAGAGGCTGTTATAAATTTTGGTACATGCGTCCTTTAATGATACTTGTAATGTAATAACAGTGCCGTCATTTGCTGCAAGTTTAGCTTGACGGTCAGCTTCTTCATTGAAAGGGAGTCCAACATGGGAGGGGGTCCAGATGAAATACACAGAAGAGATTTCTGAATCTTCAATTTTCTTTATGATTTTATCGACCAGAAAGTTAAAAGCGGAATTATTTTTAAGTAGAAGACAGGCATTTTTGCTATCTGTGAAGATTGCTGCTCTGTCAATACCTTCATCGATTATTATCTCGATGGCTTTTTCAAGAGCGTAGAGTTCTCCTGTAAGGGACGACACTCTGTTGTTGATTTTAAATTTATAATGTTGCTCCGACGAGATGTTACAAACAGCACATCCAGTAGAATGATCCATGATGGATGCATCAGTGGCTAAAATGGCACAACCTTCGGCTTTCAGCTGACATATCTTTTCTGTGTAGATCGCTCTAAAGACTTCATTTGGAGTGTTTGCTTTTGAACCTTCGAAGGGATCTAGAACAATTTGTATTTTTTTTGATGTTGCCGCAGTAAAATTTGGACATAGGTCATCAAAAATGTCTTTGTATCTTAGGTACGTAAAGCCCATACTTGATTTTCTACAGGGATTTGAAGTGATAAGTTCATATGCTGGATTGTTAAAAATTTTAAGTTTAAGGAGTTCTTTTGATGATAGATATAGTGCTCTTGAATTAGGAGGCAGTGTTAGCGCAAGTGCATAAATATTGTGTACAGGTGTTGATGGATTTAGTCCTAGACTTCTTCTTAGCATTTGGTTTTGAAAAGACTGTATTTTTTATGAATATATTTTGGCATGTGCGCCATTGATGAAATTGCGTATTCTGTTTTGGAAAAAACAAGTGATTTTGTGAGGTTGAGAGCTAAATTTGGAAGGATTCCTCCTTTTATTGGAGTTACCATTTTGATTGCGTTGGTAGATGCTTGAGATTTTTTTATAATTTCATCGTAGTGCTCATTGACCGATAGACTGTCTTTAATAAATCTTCCAAGAAATTTAATGGATTTAACCTGCTTGATTCTTCGATTGTTGATATTAATTTGGAGTTCTTTTCTGCTTCCTTTCGCAACATACATAGCACATGTTTTTTCAACATTTAGCTGTAGATGTGAATTGCGACATTTTAAATTGTAAATTTTTGGAAGATAGTTCAAAATTCTTTTGGATAGATACAATTATAAAGTCATCCGCAAATTGAAAAATTTCAGTGTTGTTATCAGCAATTCCGTGAAGTCCCATGGTATACAAGTTGAAGAGTATGGGGCTTAAACAGCTTCCTTGTGGTAATCCATTAAAAATAGTACAGCTTTCATCACCTAAAACCAAAATTCTTTTCTTTAAAAAGTTTAGAATCCAGGTAGTGAGATGCGATGGACAGTTTAATTCAATCATGATTTTACTGAGGGTGTCAATATTAACACAGTCATACGCTTTAGATATGTCTAGAGAGATTAGGGTGACAACATTTCCATTCTCTTTGGCCGTGCGTATAGTGTGGAGTAGCTCATTAATGCAAGTGGATGACGAGAAATTCTTTCTATAAGCAAAAGTGCGATTTGGCAGAACGTTGTTTAAAGTTAAAAAAGAGCTCAGCCGTTCTTTAACCATTAAGTTGGCGATTTTCATAAACACAGGAATTAGGGAAATAGGTCTAAAGTTGGTGAATATATTCAGATCTTTTTCTTTTTTGGGAATTGGTACAATTTTGATTAAGCGCCACGAATCTCTTATATCGCAATTTTGCCAACAAGTGTTGAATGCCGAAAGTAGGTTATGTTTTGAGTTATCAGAAAGAGACCTTATCATTTCGTATGAAATGTTATCAATACCGGCTGACGAAGGTTTAGATTTCGCTTTTAACACCGCTTGTAATTCGTCCATTGAGAAGTTTTGAGAGGCTTTGAAAACAGGGTAACTACAATGTGTATTTGAATTGTTTTGAACTTGATCTTTCATGTGGTTGAGAAAAGGTAAGTTGTTTTGTTCGTTCCATTTACTTTGCACAGTTGAACCTGAGTTTTTGCATCCTCGTAAAAATTTATAAAAAGATTTGGTGTTAGGAGCACTGTTGAGCTTGTCAATTTTCTCAGAAAATGATTTTTTTTTTGCCTTTGTAACAGCTTTTTTAAACGATTTTTCGGCTTCTAGTAGGGTTTCTGCGTTTGAGGCACTTTTAATAAGGTTAAAGGATTTTTGTGCGGCCATTCTTAGACGTAGAAGTTTTTTTATTTCATCATTCCACCAAGCTTTGGGGACGCGATTTGAGGAACTTTTGATTTTATGTTTGCAGCTGGAAATGGTTGATTTGAAAGTGGACTCTATTTCCTCGAAGTTGTCAGGAAGTATACAATGACTTACAGAGTTTAAAAGTTTTTTCTTAGACAGGAAGTAACCGCATTGAGGACTGATGTTTTCAATCGAAATGTGTATTGGAAAATGGTGACTTCCACCAATTATGACAGGATTTACTCTCCAATTGCAGTTCAGGAAGGAGTTTGTGAAGGATAGGTCAAGAACAGATCCAATACACGCCGGATCAGTTAATGACTTTTTAAAAGTTATGGATTTGTCATTTAGAATTTTAAAATTAGAAGAATCAAAAATTGCCTTGACTGCGTTGCCACGACACGAGTCAAGGGGATCACCATATTCTTTACAACGAGAGTTGAAGTCGCCACAGATTATAACGTTGTTTCTAGTGTCACAGAAATTCAAAAGCTTTTGAAGTTCTTTTTTGAGATCAGATGTTTTGATATTGTGAGGAAAATAGGTAGAGACTAGAGTCAGATTAGTAGATAAATTTTTCGTTTCGCAAATTAATATTTCCAGTGTAGTATCAAAGGGCACTGTATTCATAATAATATTTTTTTTAGCAAGAATGGCTACGCCTCCGTAATTATCATTTCTCTTTTTAGCAGTGATATTGTAGTTATGCAGGAATGAAAAGGACTGAGTCTCATCATAACCCCAAATTTCACTCAAAATACAAAAATCACAATTGTAATTGTTTAAATATAACTCTAGATAGTTGCGATTCATTAAAATACTTTGAACGTTATATTGAATGATGCTTACCATACTTAAATTTTATTTTTATTATTTTTTTTAATTGATTTTTTGTTTTTTTTGTATTTGATATTTTTTGTTTTATATATGAATGTTTTTCTTTTTTTTCAAATTTTTAGTTTAAACTTTTATTTTGATTTTTTTCTTTTTAAATTAGTAGTGCATTTTGCTGTTTTTTAATTATTAACCAGATGTAGAATTTACAGTATCTGACACTTTGCAGGGAATCTCCGCAGATTCTGGTTTGTCATGTCCATGACTATAAATGTTTAGAGAGGCTTGAAAATTTTCTAATAGGTTGAGGCCATCCCTGCAATTGGATGAGATAAGAACAGATTTCAATTGTCTAGTGAATTCAGACATAATACGATCTAATTCAGGAACTTTTTCATATCTGGAGTAGTTGTAAACAGGTTGGCTAGGTTTTATTGTAATGGGTTGTAATTGAGGCAATTTAGGATTGAGTTTAGGTTGAGCAACCATATTGTATTTTATTTTGGTGATTCTTCGATTGATTTCATCCTGAGTATTCCTCATCTGATTTTTTGGTTTTTTATCTATTGCTGGGAAATTTATATCATAATCCCTATCAGTAAGTAGGTCAAAATAGTTATTGTTTCCGGCACTAAAATTGTTTTTTTCTAAACCGTATTTTTTAACCACTTCCTTTCTTGAGAGGTTAGAAATTGTCATGATTTCTCTGATGTCTGCTTCTTTTTTCCATACCGGACAAACTTTTGCATTTGCAGCAGTATGGTCTGACGAATTACAATTGATGCATTTTGGATTTGCACATTGTTCAGCACAACTGGTATTTTCAAGACAGAATTTACATTTTGAGTCTTTACATTCTTCAGGACAGATAAAGGCTTTACCACAAACAAGGCATCTTTTCTTTCCCTTGCACCGTTTTGCAATATGCCCCAATCGGCCACAGTTTTTACATTGGCGTAGAGGGGGGATATATACCTCAGTCTCCACCAACGTCCCAAACATTTTTATTTCTTTAGGGAATTCTTCTGACATAATGCCAATTTTAATTGTGCGAGAGGGTTCATAATTGTCCTCGGAGATTTTCCTATTGAAACGAAATACTGATACAACATCAAAACCATTGTAATCCTCAATTTCTGCTGTAATATCGCTGTACGTAAAAGATACCGGAACATTTCTAATGATCATGTATTTTTGTATAAATCGGTCAGGAATAGAAACGCCAAAACCAAGATCTCTTAAATTTTTATTTAGGCAAAAATCATTTGCTTCTTTTGCTGTTCTAAAAGTTATTTTGAAAAGATTGTATCCAACGTTTTTTATGATAAAGTTTTTGTTTTCGACAATATGTCTAATTTTTTCGTACAGGAATAGCTCTGAATTCTTCTGACTATTTGATAAAAGATTGTCTGGTTTTACCAACACATGAAAAGGTCCTTTGTGATTTTCTGGGTACCAGTTAAGAATATCGCTTATAGCATTTCCTTTTTCCTTAGCAAAGTCAGGTGATTTTTCACCATTACCAGAAATATCTGGGTTTTTGATACTACCAATTTCAGTATTTTCATCCATACTACTTTCGAATGACTCCTCGGTTGCAGCCTTTCCAGTTGCAACAGGAATTCCATCCAAAAATTTCATAATTTTATTTTCATTTTCTTTAGTGCCTATTTTTCTTTTTCCTTCATTAGTTGCCTCATTAAGCGGTGGCGGAGGATGCGGAGGAGGATCACCATCAGCATCATCCATGATTCATATTTTAATTTACAGCAATAAAAAGAAAAATATATTATTTATTTCAATAGTTTTTATTATCTGCAAAAAGAATTTTGTTGTTGTATGTTATTTTTTTAAAGTTTATTAAGAGTCTCTATCTCAGTTTTATCATCGACATAAAAGAAAAACAGAAAGTAACTGTTATTCCAAATGAACACTTGTTGTTCTTTTTTTTTTTTTTGTTTTGTTTTTAAGACGAGAGTAAAAAAGCCGTAGCCAACACGTCCGCATTCAACAGAGGTTGAAAAGAAACTGTACGAAGTATTATTTCGTAAAATTTTTTTCGTACATGTTACGAAATTTTTGTAATTTTACTAAAACTTGGAATTTCGTAAAAATACAAATTTCGTTTATTTTACAAAGTACATTTCGTAGCCAAAAAAATACGAAATACTTCGTATCTTAACGAAATATTTCGTAATTTAACAAAATATTTTTCGGAAAAAAAAATCACAAAATCAAGGGGTTTAATTTATTTATCTGAATTACTAGATTTAACAATTAAAAAAATAGAATAACAAAAATTTGTTCCTTCTCTTTTTAATTTTTGTTGACGGTTTCTAATTTTAAATTATATATTTTTCAATGCAGTCTGTTAGGTGTTGCGACATTAGTGAAAAGTTATGCTGGCATGTCACCGAGTCAATTCCGTTTAGAAATGAAATTGAATGTTTGCTCGGGAAACTATTTGTTTCGTAAAGAAACCTCTTTAAATTACAGTGAATATTTGGAAGTGTTTTGATTCCGAAAAAATATTTTGTTTCACGTTTTTAAAAAATATTCGATCCCACTTCCGGACGGAATGTACTCAATGACATGTCCCATAAGATGATACAATTTAACCAAAAAAATGTCATACATAAAAATACAAATAATTTTGCATACAAATACAAAATTAATTATACAAAATATTTCGTAAAAATAAACATAATTCGTATTTACAAAAAAAAAAAAAACTTCGTAATATGTACAAAATATTTTGTATGTTTACGAAATTTTTAGTAATTATACAAAATATTTCGTATTTATACAAAATATTTCGTAACTTTACGAAATATTTTTGTTAAACTAAACATAATTCGTATTTACAAAAAAAAAACTTCTTTTTATACCCTCCAACCACAGTATGGGGGTATACTCACTTTGTCATTCCGTGTGTAACGCATCGAAATATCGGTCTAGGACCCCATAAAGTATATATATTATTGATCAGTGATCCATTCTAAGACATTCTAGCGATGTCCGTCTATCAGTCCGTCCGTCCGTCCGTCCGTCCGTCCGTCCGTCCGTCCGTCCGTCCGTCTGTGGAAGACACGATACAGTCCAAAGTAAAAGAGCTAGACTCCTGAAATTTGTCACGAATATGTCTCATGGTATTGGGCTGGTTAAGTTCGAACATGGGCAAAATCGGATCAGGGGGAAAAAAGTTCCCCTCTTAAGAACTAAACAAACCTCTAAAAAAAAGCAATTTTTATAGGTTTTTTGTACTTTTGCTTAGCAAAAGAAACATTTTTATGTCAAAAGAAGTTCAAAGTCTTACAGTTGGATCCAGGACGGTTGTCTCCCACCGATGTAACCACCCCCCCCCCCCCACTCCAAAAAAAAAGACGCCCCTGGATTTTTTTTTTACGTATTGGAGGGTATAAAAGATTCGGCACAGCCGAATTTAACACTCTCACTTGTTGTCTTTGATATATATACACACCAGCTAGGAATTAAAATTAACCCAAAACTTTTTACTGTGCACAGTAAAAAGTTTTGGGTTATATTTAAAACCTAGCGGAGCACATTTTAAACTACTTTGGAATTAAACTCAAAGTGAAATCCGAAATGGGTTATATGCTAAACCACATAGGGATTAAAAATTTGATTATCTTTATGTCATTTTTTTTAGTTTTATTTTGATGCCAAAAAATAATTAAATTTCTCTCTTGAAAAACTTATAAAAAATAAACGTCATCAAAAAATTGTATTTCATCAAGTTTAAGCTAAACACTTAACAAGGAATTGAAAACAGCTGTCATATTGAGTGAACAAAAAATGAATATTCATTCAATGAAAGTGAGAAAAGAGGTTAGCAATGTACACAAAAGTATATATTATATTATCAAAATTTGTGATCCAGAAAGTGAAGATTTTACTCCTACCAAAATATAAATATCAAGTAAGTATTGACTACAAACGTTTATCAATCATTTTAATTGATTTTTGGTTAACTTTACTTTTAGGCCAGCTGAATCTTGAAGCAGAAGGCAGAGAGATGGAATTTTTAGATCACGACGGTGCCTACCCCCAGGAATAATTTCTTAATATAGAAGCAGTAGCAGTTTATTTAATGCAGAGTAGTGCTGAGTTTGGGTGGCAAATCAACAGTCCTCTTGATGTTAACTTTATTCATGTATTTGGTCTGTATTTGTATTCAATACACAAAAATATTAAAAAACATAACCTCACATTTGTTTTATTTATTTTTGGAGAAATTTAAGTCCTGCCTTGTTCAAATAAACACCTGATTAGGTGTAAAATTATTTCCATATTTTGGTTTTATTATAACACCCAAAAATAAATTCAAAATCCATTCTCTCACTCTCTTTTTATCTCTTTAAAAGTAAACTTTTTATGGAATAAATTAAATTATTTTTGGCATTGTTATATACAGGGCTGTCAGATATGGCGATTTCTCGCCAAACGTGGCGATTTTGAAAAGTGTTTGGCGACGAGTTTTTCGATTTGGCGACGTGGCGATTTTTTGGCGATTTACAAAATGATTGGCGATTTCTTTGGCGATTTTGTCAAATTATTTCCTGAATATTTTCAAAAGATTATTTCAAATTATCAAATTTTATTTACTTTTGCTGCGCTTAGACAGTTAAAACTTTTTTTTAACATTTTCGACAAACTTTCTACAAGTCTGCTCCTCTAAGTGGCTCTTTATGAATTAAAACAAAACAAAAAAACATTTGGGAAATTTGTCCAGTGTCCAGGAGAGTCAAAAACTATAATACGAGAATCACAAAAAAAGTAATTACTTTTTTCTCCAATTTTACACTGTTGTAAACTGTTGTTGAGTAAAAATAGCGATAATAAAATTAAGAAATATTCAAGACCGATTATCATGGATCGATTGGGGTTTTTGCATTAGTGCAGAAAACAAACATAAATGAATTTTGAGTGAAATTTATTGACAGATTTTAGAAGTAATTAGCAAAAATTTTAAATGTAGTAATTTATAATTTACCGATTTAAGTAAAACAATACAAAAACTAAAAAAAAATCTTTTGGCGATTTTTATGTATTTTTCTAGGATTTTGGCGATTTTTGAGTATTATTATTTTCTAGCCATTATAAAGACAACAAGATATATTTTATTTAAATAAAAAAATATTTTTTTTTTAAAAAAACTGAAAAAATTTGAGTTTTGGCGATTTCTGGCGATTTTTGACATCCGATTTGGCGATGAGGGTAAAAAAAATCTGACAACCCTGGTTATATATACTAGACATGAGCGTGAATCCATCCATATGGCCTTTCAAGCCATTTGTTTTTTTTTAACTACTTCACTGCGGTTACTTTTTGCAAGCAAATTGAATGATTATTGTTGTTGATATCCATTTTACAATATACTCACAACAAAACAAATACAAATGCTTGTGAGTAAAGAGTTAAAGAGATAAAAAATACTCACGGAAAAACCACCCAAATATAGAGTAATGCATTCATGTGTTTTGAAAGTTAATATTGTGTTGAATGACATGAATTATCTGAATGATTCAAATGATTTTGCAAACAAATAAATACAAATCAGACAAATTTTAAAACACATTAAAAAAAAAAAAGCTGAAATATAAGGGAAAAAAACTAAAGCAATGCAGAATATTACAAAAATCGAAAATTGTGAAAAAAAAAAAAAAAAAATAAAAAATTATAAGCATAAGAAAAGTGTTGTTGTATTTTTTTTGTCTCTTGGTTAAATACAATTCATATAAATTTCACGGCATTTAATTTGTAAAAACAACAACAAGAAAACATTCTTGTTATTAGTTTGCAAACTATTAATAAGTATGCATTGCTAACGGGAAATTTAACTAACTACAGACGACGCAACATTATGTACAATATGCTATTATATTGATGGTGTGTGGGTAAGATTGACCATTGTACAATCGTCAATATTGCGTCGTCTGTAGGTACCGTAAGAGGCAGTGGTCATTGTTCATCACAATATGCATATGGGGCATTCCAATTCAAATCGGACACTTTGAATATATTTTTTTTTTTAGATTTTCCCAATTTGTTTACAGTTTTTAGTAAATTTTCAGATTTTTTTGATGACCCGTTCAAAAGATATCGAATTTTTAAAAATTGGTAGTTTGTTCCTTTACTCAAACTTCTTTTACTCATAACTTCTTCAATAATGGTCCAAATTTCAATTTTTTTTTTAAATGTTTGTTTTGTTACATACATAAATGTTTTCGAAGGGTGCTAAAAACTGTAAACAAATTGGGAAAATCTAAAAATAAACAAGTGAGAGTGTTAAATTCGGCTGTGCCGAATCTATTATACCCACTAACATATAAAAAATTAAAACAAAAATTTTGACAGTGGTGTTGTTTTAAGGGGGGCAAGGTAGGGGGAGGGATCGGTGAGCTGTGGTGACTCCTTGGCCCTCAAGGTATATGTTTAGAAGTTCATTTTTGTCTGCTTTGTCCACTTAAGTACTATAGTTTTATAATTATTTCAATTATTTTTTATCCACGCCCTTAAAAGAGGGGCGCGGCAAAAGAAAGCGACATTTTTTAATCCCCTGGGTGCAAGCGCTGGACTATAAACTTCTACGAACATAAAAATGTCTCGTTTGGTTCACAAAAATACAAAAAATCTTAAAAAAAGTTAAAATTTTTAAGAGGTTGATTTAGTTCTTCAAGGGGGAACTTTTTTCCCCCTGTTCCGATTTGGCCTATTTCCGAATTTAACCTGCCTAGGACCATAAGACATATTTCTGCCAAACTTAAGGGGTCTAGCTCATTTATTTTGGGACTGCATCGTGTAACTACAGACGGACGGACGGAAGGAGACGGATGGACATCGATGTCTTAGAATTGATCACTGATCAATAATATATGGGGCATTCCAGGCCAAATCACTCACTTTTAGACCCGACCCCTGTCGATTTATTTTATTTTTGGATATGTTTTAGTACTTATTAAATGCAACTTGGACATCAAATTTCAGCCTTTTTTTCAAGATGGTGTTGAGTAATCAATTTTTCAAAATGACGATTTTTTCAAAAAAATTAAAATTTTTAATTAACTGCAGTTAAAAATATAGATATGTATCTTAAAAAAAGTTGGACAACGTTTTGTTGGTATTTAAATGTAGATTTAGACAAAAATATTAAAAAAATTATTCGAAGTAACTATCACTTATTTTTTAACGTTTAAAAATTAAAATAGACTTTTTGAAAAAGTCCGAAACCTTCGATTTTTTTTTTTAAAAACGTCCAAAAGTTCTACTCTAAATAACGCAACTTTTAAGCCATAATTCGATATGTGGTCGCAATTTGTTCTATTGTTTTTTAAATTTTGAAAATTGCACCTTTTATTTTTGAACTCTGATTTATTTTATATGGTCCTAAAAAAAAAATTAAATCGGTAGATACTGACCCTAACTTACCCTAGATATATTAATTTCGAGGTAAATACGCCTCACAAAAATTAAGAACGATCGGACATGGGTAAGGCGTTCCGCAGGGGCCTTGAAGTTTAGAAAACGGATTACAAGGAAAAATACGATTTTTTTCTGTTTTTTCACTTTTTTTGGTATTTTAAGTTAATACGGATCCGATTTTTGAAATTTATTGAAATTTTCCACTGAAATAACATTTTTTATTCTTCAAATTCAACTGTATTACACTGTATGACACGATTTTGCACCCATGATCGGGACCAAAAAAATCTGAAAGAAGAGGTAAAAAAAAGATACCCGTGTCTCCCACTTTTTCTAGATCAATTCGTTTTCGCGTTTTATTAGCAAATCAATATTTTGTATATATATGAGTTTTTATTACTTGGGGAAGTAGGGATTACGTGCGTAACAATTAATCGCGATAGCTTAAATTAAGCTGAAATACTTGCAAATAGTACCAGATAAAATGTGCGAAACATGGGGAAAATCGATCTACGGGTTTAAAAGTTATGAAGAAATTTCGGAAATTTGGACGTTTTTTTCACATTTTTTTATATCCTCTTTTAAATGATAGAGGTTTAAAAGACAATTTGGATGCTCCTAAAGTTTGGCATATATATTTGATATTTCCCTGGTCTGGTTGGTATAGAATTTCGAGAAAATCGATCCAGTTTTCATCTTGAATTCACTCTTTCAAAAAAACTTTTAATGCTCTTTAAAAAATATTGCTATGCCCCAAAATTACAAAGCAATTTTATCGCTCGAAAAAAAATTACACTCAAAAAAAAATTTACACAAAAATTTTTGGCCATCCAAATTGTCTATGATGGCAACAAAAATAAGATGTGTGAATTGCAAAAAGATGTTTCCCAGAGTTGCCACAATTTTCTTTATAAGTGCCACGAACAAACAACCAGAAAAGTTAAAAACGACTTGGCCGAACCCATGAATACCCTCCCTCTTTTAAGTAATTTTTCTAACGTGAAAACAAAATTGTTAATAATTTTGACTCAACATTTCTTATTTGGATTAAAAAACTCTTTTTATAGTTTTTGTAAAAACAATTTTGAGTGCAATATTTTTTTTTAGTGTAAATTTTTTTTGAGTGTAATATTTTTTTTTTAGTGTAAATTTTTTTTTGAGTGTAAATTTTTTTTAAGTTTATATTTTTTTTTCGATTGTAAACATTTTTTTAGCGATAAAATTACTTTGTAAAATATATTTGTGGCATACTAATATTTAAAAAAAAAACATTTAGGGTTTTTTGAAATAACAAATACCCAGCAAAAATTGGCATTACTAGTAATGGGTTTTGTAATCCGAAACAGATGTTAATAAGTAGTTACTTATTGAATGAAACACTAATTATTTTAATAAGGGCGTGAGACAAAAATAACTAGTGAAGAGTATGGAGTTAAATAAAAAAAATGCGAAAACAGAAAAAAAATTCATATTTTTTGTTGTAATCCGTTTTTTATACTTCAAGGACCATGCTAAACGCCTTAACCATTTCCAATCGTCCTACATTTTTGTAAGACGTATTTTTACTTCGAAATGAATACATATATTTAGGGTAAGTTAGGGCCAATATCTACCAATTTATTTTTTTTGGAGCACCATATAAAATAAATCAGAGCCAAAAAATTAAAGGTGCAATATTAAAAACAAATAGAAATAATTGTGATCACATCTCGAATTATGGCTTAAAAGTTGCGTAATTTAGAGTAGAATTTTTATAGATTTTTACAAAAAAATCGAAGGTTTCGGACTTTTTCAAAAAGTCGATTTTAATTTTTAAACGTCAAAAAATAAGTGATAATTACTTCGAATAATTTTTTGATATTTTTTTTCTAAAACTACATTTTAATACTAACAAAACGTTGTCAACTTTTTTTAAAATATCTATACTTTTTAATGGTCAAAATTAATTAAAAATTTAATTTTTTTGAGAAAATCGCCATTTTGAAAAATTGATTACTCAACACCATCTTGAAATAATAGGCTGAAAATTGGTGTCCAAGTTGCATTTAATAAGTACTAAAACATATCCAAAAATAAAATAATTCGAAAAGGGTCGGGTCTAAAAGTGTGTGATTTGGCCTGGAATGCCCCATATATACTTTATGGGGTCCCCGACCGATATTTCGATGCGTTACACACGGAATGACAAAGTGAGTATACCCCCGTACTGTAGTTGGAGGGTAAAAAAATATTCAAAGTGTCCGATTTGAATTGGAATGCCCCATATGCATATTGTGATGAACAATGACCACTGCCTCTTACGGTACCTACAGACGACGCAATATTGACGATTGTACAATGGTCAATCTTACCCACACACCATCAATATAATAGCATATTGTACATAATGTTGCGTCGTCTGTAGTTAGTTAAATTTCCCGTTAGCAATGCATACTTATTAATAGTTTGCAAACTAATAACAAGAATGTTTTCTTGTTGTTGTTTTTACAAATTAAATGCCGTGAAATTTATATGAATTGTATTTAACCAAGAGACAAAAAAAAAATACAACAACACTTTACTTATGCTTATAATTTTTTATTTTTTTTTTTCACAATTTTCGATTTTTGTAATATTCTGCATTGCTTTAGTTTTTTTCCCTTATATTTCAGCTTTTTTTTTTTTAATGTGTTTTAAAATTTGTCTGATTTGTATTTATTTGTTTGCAAAATCATTTGAATCATTCAGATAATTCATGTCATTCAACACAATATTAACTTTCAAAACACATGAATGCATTACTCTATATTTGGGTGGTTTTTCCGTGAGTATTTTTTATCTCTTTAACTCTTTACTCACAAGCATTTGCTAAACAAATAGAGTAATTATCTGTTTTGTTATTAAAAATCATTTGCTCTACTCACACAAAAACTCATTCAACAGTAAAATAAAAGTACACAACTCATATAACTCATGAATGCAAGGAAATCAAATGTATTTGATCTCACGTTTAATATATACACACCAGCTAGGAACTAAAATTAACCCAAAACTTTTTACTGTGTGTATGTGAAAATCGTCTGTATGGCTCTACTTGAAACCCAATCTAAGTTTCATGGTATTGCTAATAACTTCTTATCAAATATCAAAAGACTTGGTGGGCAATATATATAGGCTCTTATTCATAATACTTATAACAGACTTATTGTAGGTTTATTTGACAATTATTCCTGCAATATCTGTCAAATAAACCTACTTTAAATATATTTCAGGTTTTATGAATAACCACTATAAACAATAACGAACAACAATGGCCTTCATCCTGGTCAGTTAACGATATGCAGTTCTAGGTTAGGTTGAAATTATTAAAAATGATTTGTAAATAAATAGAAAAAATAAAAAAAAAACACTTGGTCATGGGATCAAGAAAACTATTACATCAAACTAATAAAAAAATTTTGAAATCGGTCAACGGTTTTCTGAATGTCGCCATCTCCTACATTCAAAAATTTGAATATTTGTTCTCATTGATTTTTTAATGGCGTAAAACACACTGTCAGTTGAAATTGGTGAATTCGAAAAAAAAAAATCATTTTATTTTGAATGTTAATTCCTCAATAGGTTACATGCATGGACTAATTATAAAGGACTGCCAGCAACGACGTAAATCAGAACAATAACAATCAAGACATTTAAATTATAATTTTCTTTATTAATCAAATTTTGAATTTTTACTTTATTTGTCTTTTCGTAGTTTGTTTATTTTTTTTTTTAAATTTTCAATATTTCATTTGTACCCTACATTCAAAGAGAATGGTATATACATTTCATCATTTCGTATGTAACACACATTGTATAGGGCATATTAAATTTAGCATACCGTATGAAACACGTATCAAACTACATGTGAATAAATGATCCTTAATGGATTTTTAGACGTTTAAGCGATGTCCCTTTGACCTGGGGATGATATGTTCTCTATCAAAAGTACTAAAAAAAAATAATATATGCCGAAAACACTTTTTAGGCAAATAAAAAAATGGTCCATGATTTAAATATTTACAAAGTGTGTATTTGAAATATATGTTAACTATAATAAAACACAATAAATGATTTTTTAAAAGCGCATCTTTAAAACGATAACAAAAATTTATTATTTGAATTTAACAATTTGCAAAATTAACAAAAAATAATCAATAAATTTAACAAAAAGAGTCTAATTTAAAAACTAATCTTAAGGTGATATGATGTACACTTTTTGTCTCCAATTTTTCTTCTTGATAAAAAACTATCGAAAAAGTTTCCTACAGAAAAATGTCTCAGAATCTGAGAATTTTTTTTAGGAAAAATTTTTCCAAATCTGAGAATTTTTTTATAGAAAACTGTCTTAGAATCTGAGAATTTTTCTTTAGAAAAAATGTCTCAGAATCTGAGAATTTTTCTTTAAAAAAAATGTCTCAGAATCTGAGAATTTGTCTATAGGAAAAATGTCTCAGAATCTACGAATTTTTCTGTAGGAAAAATTTATCAGAATCTTTTTTTATAAGAAAAATGTCTCAGAATCTGAGAATTTGTCTATAAGAAAAATGTTTCAGAATCTGAAAATTTTTCTGTAGGAAAAATGTCTCAGATCTGAAAATTTTTCTGTAGGAAAAATGTCTCAGAATCTGAGACATTTTTCTTATAGACAAATTCTCAGAATCTGAGATTTTTCTATAAGAAAAATTTCTCAGAATCTGAGACGTTTTCTATAAGAAAAATGTCTCAGAATCTGAGACCTTTTCTATAAGAAAAATGTCTCAGAATCTGAGACTTTTTCTATAAGAAAAATGTCTCAGAATCTGAGACTTTTTCTATAAGAAAAATGTCTCAGAATCTGAGACTTTTTCTATAAGAAAAATGTCTCAGAATCTGAGACTTTTTCTATAAGAAAAATGTCTCAGAATCTGAGACTTTTTCTATAAGAAAAATGTCTCAGAATCTGAGACTTTTTCTATAAGAAAAATGTCTTAGAATCTGAGACTTTTTCTATAAGAAAAATGTCTCAGAATCTGAGACTTTTTCTATAAGAAAAATGTCTCAGAATCTGAGACTTTTTCTATAAGAAAAATGTCTCAGAATCTGAGACTTTTTCTATAAGAAAAATGTCTCAGAATCTGAGACTTTTTCTATAAGAAAAATGTCTCAGAATCTGAGACTTTTTCTATAAGAAAAATGTCTCAGAATCTGAGACTTTTTCTATAAGAAAAATGTCTCAGAATCTGAGACTTTTTCTATAAGAAAAATGTCTCAGAATCTGAGACTTTTTCTATAAGAAAAATGTCTCAGAATCTGAGACTTTTTCTATAAGAAAAATGTCTCAGAATCTGAGACTTTTTCTATAAGAAAAATGTCTCAGAATCTGAGACTTTTTCTATAAGAAAAATGTCTCAGAATCTGAGACTTTTTCTATAAGAAAAATGTCTCAGAATCTGAGACTTTTTCTATAAGAAAAATGTCTCAGAATCTGAGACTTTTTCTATAAGAAAAATGTCTCAGAATCTGAGACTTTTTCTATAAGAAAAATGTCTCTGAAGCTATTGCTATTTTGTTTTTGCAACAATTGTTGCTGTTGTTGTTGGGTAATAAAAGCTGCCGAGTGTGGTTGTGGTGTCCAGATAGCGACTGAAATCCAGATTTTCGGCTAGCTGGCTGGAATCTGTTCGCCACAGTCACAGCCCATAGAGGTTTTTGATTCACGCTTGTTACTTACACAACTTTCAGCAGTTGCATGAGCATAACCAGAAGAAAACGTTGATTGCTGATGTTGAACGTAGGCCGGATGTTGATAATAAGGACGATAAAAATGTTGATGACCGGAAATATGATAACTGGATCCAGGAAAATTTTAACTCTTTCCAAGATCACAACGACGATTGTTGTTTTGGTTACTTTTAGATCTAAAATAAAACAAAAATCATTAGTTTACCATATATATACGTATAAATTCAGACGATATTGATATAAATTGCATTAATATTTTTGATTGCAATTTTTACCTTTTCTGGCGCTTAAATTCATCTATTCCGTTTGCTGATGTCCGTTTGTAATGTTTTCACATTATCCACATCTTTGTCATCTTTATTTGACTTCTAAGAACATCTAAGTTAAAAAATACCCAAATCTGTTGCTTTTCATTAGACTTACCTTCAGCAAATCCGAAATCTGTCGGTATCATTTTAAATAAATAATTCCCTCGCATTTTTTCTTGATTTCAAGCGTTGATTATGTTTTTTTTTTTGTTATTTTGTAATATTTGTTGATATTTTTTTTGTTACAAATAATTCTTTTGAATTCAAGAAAATTCAAATTTAAATTTGTTTTTTTTTTGTTTTGTTTTTTCAAAATTCGTAAATATTATTGTTCTGATTTTAATCAAAAAATTAACTATGGCGACCAACTACTTGTTTGAAAGCATTCCTTTATACATCTTCCTTGGTTACATGGACCTATGTTGTTTGCATGTTTAACTTACCGAAATCGATCCACATGGGAAACACATATGTATATTGAAGTACAAATTTTGACGTGATTAGACTAAAAAATGGTGATCAAAAATTTCTTTTTTTAATGTTAACGTAAAAACCGACACTCCAAATCTTATCCGCAGCCAAATAAAAAATAATTCTTACCTCATACCTTAAATATAATATCAGCAACTTTGTAATTTTATTAATTCCTAATTCATTTTCTACTTTTTAGATACCTTAGTTCAAAGGGTAAAATTCCCGAATACTTATATCCAAAATATTTTGTTGATCAAGCTCGTGTTGATGAATTTTTGGAATGGCAACATATTACTTTGCGTATTACTTGTGCTTTATACTTCCGCACTGTCTGGTTGGAACCATTATTGTCGGGAAAAATACCTTCAGAAGATAAAATTGAAACTCTAAGAAACCATATGGAAATGAATTTGGATATCATCGAAAATGTCTGGTTAGAGAATTCCGAATTTTTATGTGGTAAACAATTGACGGTAGCTGATATATTTGCTGCTTGCGAAATTGAACAAACTAGTAAGTTTTATAAAGAAACTTCAGTTCATTGTTCTTTACTTGTATTTTATACTTTTTAGGAATGGCTGATTATGATGTCCGTATTAAGCATCCTAAAATTAGAGCTTGGTTGAAGCGTGTCCGTGCTGCTTGCAATCCTCATTATGATCACGCTCATCAATTTGTATATAAAATTTCTGGCACAGCACCAAATTCTAAATTGTAGAGTCTTCCTGCAGTTAATTGCAATTTGTTATAGAATATACTGACTTTATTGTTGTTTTTTTTTTTAATGTATGCTTTTTTGTGTTATAAATTTAATGTAAATGAATAAATATTTTAACAAAGTTATGTCCGTTAACACATTATCCTGTTATCGAAAAGTTAGCGTACACTCAAAAAATTATGACGGTAGATTCCACTACAAAAGACAGTTAAAACTAATACATTTGTTGTTGTTTAGGCGTCCACTGCATTTTACGGTAAAATCATCAACAAATTGTTGTTCTTTTTAACTATGGATTAACAACTATAAACAACTGAAAAAACTACTTCAAATAACTCAAATTGTCTGAAAAACGATTAAAATTATTTTAAAAAACAAATGCGTTTGAATTTTTATTAAATAATAAAAATTAGTTATTAATTTGACCTTTTAATTGTGCAATGAAAAGAAGTTTATTTCAATTTGAATCCTTTTCATGTTCCCCATTATGAATTTACATAACAAGTATTTATCATAAATACTTGTTATGTTAATAACAAGTCAGAATAAACTCTTTAATTGCATTATTTGGAAATAATTCCTGCACATCCGTTTTTCTAAAAATATCTAGAAAATTATACGTTTTTTATAGACTAAAAACAACTGATACTACAATGTAGTAAGTTTTTCTATTTGATTTTTAAAACGACTACAAAAATCAGTTGTTTGAGATTTTTCATACAAAAACAAAATGTAGTTGAAAACAACAACTACTACTTACTACACAAATGACCGTCATGTAGTAACTGCAATAATTTTCTAAGTGTAACTTTCTGTTAGTCCCAATAGAATTTAACATCTACAACTTGAAATTAAAAAAGAAAAATCAGTTAATATTCAAAATAGATCAATTGTAATTCGATAAAGATCATTTGAAATTCGAATTTCAATCGCTATCGACTCTAAAAATTAGCCACCCTGGACGTTATTCTCAATATTTTAAGGTATTTTGTATAGTTGAATTCTTAATAATTTTTTATATCAAAATGTCGCGAATAGTGTATTCGGCATTTTACCGAATATTTACTATTCGGTATTCGGTTTGAACCGAATACAAATATTGCCGAATAGTTTGAGTTTTCATACGCCTGTATTTTATCTTTGTAAAAAATTGAAAAAAAGTACCAGACTAAAAAACAACAACGCTTTTGTTGACACTATTTTTTCTGTTACCTTAACAATTCGAATTTTAATCAAGTGGTCAAGTTATTTTTGTATAAAAAACAAACTTAAATGACTACAAAAATGAGTCAAACGTTAATAAAAAGTGTTTTTTTAACAAATTTAAATTTTGCCGAATATTCGGCAAACTGTTAACGAATATTTATTCAACCGAATATTCAAAAAACATGCCGAATACCGAATAGTGACGAATATTCGCGACATCCCTAATAAATTCATATATTTGATTCAACTCAAGCCTTTAAAAACAATTTCAAGAAATTTTGGCTTTTCTATTCACTTTTCAAATTTCGATTTTTAGTGAAATCGATCGAAATTGAAATCGTTCGAATTCCATTACATACCAGTTTGTCACATTTTTTCTTAAAAAAATCTTAAGATTTTCCCTTTAAAATTTCCGATTTTTTATGAAAAAAAATCGGATTTCAAGACTTTCTCTTCTCTTAAATTGGAGTAATATTCTTATCAAATATAAATTTTATTTCTAAATTTTGTTGTTCTTATTGAACGGTAAAAATATTTTTAAATTTTTTACTGAACGGTTAACAAATTTTTGCGTTCTTACTAAACGGTGTTGTAATTGGATTAATTCAGTAAAGAATTAATTCTTCCGACTTTAATTCTGGACTAAAAATAAATCCTTAAAAGCTCTGCCTGTATGCTACGATTTTTATGCTTTTCGAGAATATCCAGCAATTCCGGTAAAAAAAAGATTTTCAACAAACTTGGCAACCCAGTCAATGTGATGTAAAAATCAAAGCATACTTTAAGGCATTTGACATGCCCCTAAATTTAAATCCGGTAAAAAAAATATATTTGACAAACTTGGCAACCCAAATTAGTGTAAAAATCAAAGCATACTTTAAGGATGATCAATTTAAAATTTAAATGTACGTTAGTAAAAAAATATTTAATTTTTATTACCGTTGTAACTGATATTGGGATTGAGAAGCACACGTTCGTTCCTGGTGTCGGCCAAACGTATTGGTTATTTCTTACCCGCATTTGCACTTTAGGCGATTTGTGGCGTCTATTACTAGGAATTGGTGGAGGACCAATTAAAACTTATCTTTAGTATATATATTTATACTATTTGTGCCGTAAAATGTATGAGAAATATGGTTGAGTGCATTGAGTGTATGTTCCGTATGGACTCGAAAACGGGGAATATTCAGAATAGCCTAGGGAGTAACACTGTGCCGTCAGATTTTTAATTTTTTGCGTGTGAGCGGAGGGGCGTGGCAAATGGACCAAATTTGATGAAATTTAAACCAAAGATAGTATTAACCGAGTACTTACTATATGCCAAATTAGAACGTGATCGGACAAATGGGCGTAAAATGCCATGCTTTTTTGCCTGTGGGCGGAGGGGTGGGCAAACTCGAATTTTTACATTTCACCACTAATGACAACTATATATAAAAAACGGATGGAGAGATTTTGATGAAATTTAAACCAACAATAGTACTAACCAAGTACTAACTATGTGCCAAATTAGAGCGTGATCGGACAAATGGGCGTAAAATGTCATGTCCCTTTGTTTTGAATTGAATGTTATTTCTGCATGTTCTGCAATAACGCAAAAACTGTTGATTCGATTTTAATTCAATTTTCAGCACTGCACACTGGGCCGAGATGGTAGGTTTTTTGGCCAAAAGTCTCTACAGGTCGTAAATGTTAATCGATTTTGTTGAAATTCAGAATATAAGCCTATATTAGGGTAATAAATAAGTGACTTGAAACTTTTTGGAATCGGACCTACAAGGAAACTGTTTCAGGGTGGACACTTAATTTTTAATAAAATTTACAGATGTTATAGATGAAACAAATGAAGAGAAGCTTGTCTTTTGTTTATGTTTTTGAAGTGGAGATGGTCTCTGGTCCCGTGATTTGCGTGACTCAAAAAACAACGTGATTCACGCGTGAGAGTGAGTGATTTTCACTTAAATCACGTGATATAAAAGTTTTTAAAAATTGAATTGAAAAAAAAATTAAAAATGACGTGATTCACGCGAGAGCGTGAATGATTTTCATTTAAATCACGTGAATATACCTTTTTCCGAAATATAATTGAAAAAAAGTTTATAAACAATTGAAAAAAAAAAATTGTTTTTGTTTTGAAAACCCCCTTTTTATACTCATCGTTATCAAAAGTTCCACGCCCTTTTAAAAAACTGTCTGGGCCAGAATTATCCTTTCTATCCACACTTTCCAAAAAAGTTGCCCGCTTGTGCCCGTTTTCAAAAATGGAATTTAAATAAAATTTATAAAAAAATGAAAAAAATTATTTCATTTTTGAAACCCCCCTTTTAAGAACTCATCGTTATGGAAAGTTCCACGGGCTTTCAAAAAACTGTTTGGACCAGAATTATCCTTTGTATCAGCACCAAAAATGTTACCTGCTTGTGCCCGTTTTCAAAAATTGAATTGAAAAATGAGCTTATAAAAAATTAAAAAAACATTTTTTTTGAAAACCCTCTTTATAAACTCATCGTCATAAAAAGTTCCACGCCCTTTCAGAAAACTGTCTGGGCCAGAATTACCCTTTTTATCAGCACTTTCCAAAAAAGTTGCCCGCCTGTGCCCGTTTTCAAAAATTTACTTCTAATAAGGGCTAATAAAAAATTGGAAAAAATTACTTTTTTTTTTCTGAAAACTCCCTTTTTAAACTCATCAAAAGTTCCACGCTCTTTCAAAAAACTGTCTGGGCCAGAATTATCCTTTTTATTCCCACTTTCCAAAAAACTTTTCCGCTTGTGCCCGTTTTCAAAAATTAAATTGAAACAAGTTTATAAAAAATTGGAAAAAATTTGTCTTTTTTTGAAAACCCCCTTTTTAAAGTTATCGTCATCAAAAGTTCCATGCCCATTCAAAAAACTGTCTAGGCCAGAATTGCCCTTTTTATCAGCACTTTCCAAAAAAGTTACTCGTCTGTGCCCGTTTTCAAAAAAAAAAAATTTACTTCTAATAAGGGCTAATAAAAAATTGAAAAAATTATTTTTTTTTTCTGAAACCCCCCTTTTTAAACTCATCAAAAGTTCCACGCTCTTTCAAGAAACTGTCTGGGCCAGAATTAGCCTTTTTTAACCCCACCTTAGAAAAAACATACCCGCTTGTGCCCGTTTACACAAATGAGATTAAAATACCAAAAATTAAAAAAAAATAAAAAAATGTTTGTGAAAACCCCCTTTTTAAAACTCATTGTGAACAAAAGTTCCACGCCCTTTCAAAAAACTGTTTGGGCCAGAATTATCCTTGTTATTTACACTTTCCAAAAAAATTTCCCGCTTGTGCCCGATTTCAAAAATTTAATTGAAATAAGAGTTTATAAAAATCTGATTTTTTTTTTTGTAAGCCCCGTTTTTAAGCCCATCGTTATCAAAAGTGCCACTCCCTTTCAAAAAACTGTCTGGGCCAAAATTTTCCTTTTTATCCCTTCTATCTAAAAATGTTGCCCGCTTGTGCCCGTTTAGGCAAATGTTATTGAAATATTAAAAATTTGAAAAAATAAAATATTTTTTTATTTAAACCTCTTTTTTAAACTTATCGTTATCAAAAGTTCCACGCCCTTTCAAAAAACTGTCTGGGCCAGAATTATTCTTCCTATCCACACTTTCTATAATAGTTGCCAGCTTGTGCCCGTTTTAAAAAATGATATGGAAATAAAATTTAGAAAAAAATTAGAAAAAATATTTTTTTTTTTGGAAACCCGTTTAAAAAAACACTTTTTTTAACTCATCGTTATCAAAAGTTCCACACTCTTTCAAAAAGCTGTCAGGACCGCCTAACCGGGTAATTATTTTTTTTTTCAATGTATTAAAAACAAATTTTAATACGATAAAAAAAAATATTTTTCGTGTAACCGGGTTTTTCTCGTAACCGGTTTTTTTTTATTCGGGTTTTTGGGTAACCGGGTTTTATTTTATCCCGTATTAATATAGAAAAACACTATGTATGTACTTTAGGAAAAACTTGAAAATTGTTAATTCATAAAATTAATTTAATTCAATAAAAAAGGCTCATTTTAACAACTTTAGACTTGTTCATCTCCCTTTCTATTGATAATATATACGCAGATGAAAAAACGGGCAAAAGCGGGCAGGTCAGTCTGAAAGCTAGTAAACCAACGAACATTTTGGCATCCTAACTTTTGGATTATGTCGCGGAACATTTTGGAACAACTATATCAAATGGAACAATTTTTCAAAATTTATATAAAAATGTCAAAAATCATCAAAAAAAAAAATAGGGAAAAAGAGCTGTTCATACCCATTTACATGTTGTACTTCCCTTTGTCAAATAAATTAATCCCCCAAAAAAAAACAAGGTCCCATCTTAATAATGTATAAATTTGCTAGCTTTTTTGATTACGGTATATGGAGATTTAAGCATACATATTTTATCTTTGATGGATCATTCCAAGAGAATGGGTGTACCGATTTTTACAAAAATTACAGACAAGGTGCAGCAAGTCATACTTAATACAATAGTGCATTCGCTTTTTTTAATTTAATAATTTTGTTTATTTTAGTTTTGGCCAAAAAAACTACCATCTCGGCCCAGTGTGCACTGATAGTATTAACCGAAAGTGGAACTAGGCCATGTTGTACAACGATTTGAAAAAGGGGCGTAAATTGCCACGCCCTTTGTAATATTTTGGACGTTATAATAGCTGAACCGATTCTCTTAACATGTTCACTACATACAGTGCTAACCAAGTGCATATGTATGTAGGCCATATAAGATCGTTATTGGAAAAAGGGATCAAAATTACAACTCCCTTTGTACTAAACTGACAACGATTGAACAAAGAGGCGTAAATTGCCACGACCCTTTGTTTTATACTGAACGTTATATCTGCCTGTTTTGAAATCACGCAAAAACGGATAAGCCAAATCAATCACTACTGATAGAACTAACCGAGCGAGAACTGTAGGTCATATGTAGAGCGCGATTCGGCAAACGGGTATAAAATGTCACTCCCGTTTTTCATAAATACAAATTTATTTCCTCCTCTTTCGCAATCACACAAAAGCGGCAAAGTACTAATCGAGGATGCAGCATGGAACTTTAGACTATCACGATTCTATAAAAATGCGTTAAATGACACACCCCTTTGTACTATACTTAACGTTATGTCTGTCTGTTTCGAAATCACGCAAAAACGTCTGAACCGATTTTGTTGAGATTTCTCTATAGATAGTGCTAACCGAGGGTAGAACCAAATGTTACTAGCTGGACCCGGAACCATGCTTTAATTTTGTCCGACACTATATTTAAATTAAGATGCAATATAAAACAGTTTTTTTCTTAGGGCCAGCAACGCGGACCGGGTATAGCTAGTTATTAATAAAACAACTACCAAAAAAAAAAACTTTTAAGATTGATTTTTATGTATATTTTATTCTTTTATTTCTAAATGTTTCGGTGTAATTATTATAATAATGTAATTTTCATACATATTTTTTTTTTTTGTTTTCCGTTTTATATATTAATAATACACAAAATAATTACATTGTTTTTTTTATATTGTTATTATCATTTATAATATGTGGTTGTAAATATTGTTATTTGTTTGATGGTTGTACACTTTTTTTAAACATTTCTTTTTTGCAAACTAAGGGAAAGTGGATTTTAAATATAATTTTGTTTTTTTTTTTTGAACATTTTCACTACAAATTTTAAGTTTCATTAATAATTTTTAGCAAAAAGTGAACATGAATATAATTTATGTTTTATATATTTAATCATACGTAATTTGTTTGTTTTGTAGGGGATGTTTTTTTTTATGGTAGATATAATTAATAATTAAATACAGTTTCAATTTAATAAAAATATGATTTTTATACGCATTTATTTTCCGGGGGATTTTTAAAGTGTTAAAAACACTTTTTTCATTTAAATGTTTAACTTAAACTAAGGAAAAAATTAAAAAAAATAATAATAAACTAAAAAATGAAATATAATAATCTAAATAAATCAACAATCAGCAACATAATACACATCTTAAATTAAATTCAAAACTAACAAAATTCATGCACATACATTTCTTGATATATATATATTTTTTTAATTTTATTGTTGTATACATATTAAACATTCAGAACTTGTTTTTGTTAATTGTTTTATAAAACTTAATTTACTTAAAATTATATAAAAAAAAGAAAAAAATTTACATATGTATAAAATAGCAACATAGGTTTTTATTTAAATTTATTTTTTTATTTTTTTTTATTTAGCAGACTAATAAAAGAACAAAACATTTGTATAGAAATGTTTTTATAATGTAAATAAAAAACATAAATACTTTTTTTGTTTAAAAAAAATTATGCGTTGAACGTTCATTTCATTTATAAAAAAAACTTTTTTGTATTTGTAAAAAGATAAAAAGTTTTTGTTTTTGAATTTGAATTTTGTAAAATTAACTAAAATACTAACTATACAAAAAAGTGAAAGTAAAACCAACTTATTTTTAACGTTGTAATAAATATACACAATTTGTATTTTTTTTTTTAAATTAAAAAGAAAACAAAAAAAAAACTTTGCGCTTTTAACTTGACATGCAGTTTTTGTTTCCAAAGGACACAAAATTTGGAAGAGGAAGTTGCAAACATAAATTTTAATATTTAAAGTGAGAATTGTTGCCAGACATTTTTGAAAATTTTTTCTTAAAAATTTCAATTAAAATCAAATTTATTCAAATTTTTCAGATTCTGATATATTTTTTCAATATAAAGAACTATTATAGACTTAAGTCTCAGGTACTGAGAAATTTGTTCTTTATACAAAAAGTTTCAGATTTTAAGACATTTTTTATATCGGAAAAGTCTCGGATACTGAGAAATTTTTTCTATACAAAAAAAGTCTCAGATTCTGAGACATTTTTTCCATATAAAAAAAGTCTCAGATTCTGAGACATTTTTTCTATATAAAAAAAGTCTCAGATTCTGAGACATTTTTTCTATATAAAAAAAGTTTCAGATTCTGAGACATTTTTTCTATATAAAAAAAGTCTCAGATTCTGAGACAAAAAAAAATTCTCAGTATCCGAGACTTTTCCTATATAAAAAATGTCTTAAATTCTGAAACTTTTTGTATAAAGAAAAAATTTCTCAGTACCTGAGACTTAAGTCTATAATAATTCTTTATATTGAAAAAATATATCAGAATCTGAAAAATTTTAATAAATTTGATTTTAATTGAAATTTTTAAGAAAAAATTTTCTCAGATTCTGAGACATTTTTTCTATATAAAAAAAGTCTCAGATTCTGAGACATTTTTTCTATATAAAAAAAGTCTCAGATTCTGAGACATTTTTTCTATATAAAAAAAGTCTCAGATTCTGAGACATTTTTTCTATATAAAAAAAGTCTCAGATTCTGAGACATTTTTTCTATATAAAAAAAGTCTCAGATTCTGAGACATTTTTTCTATATAAAAAAAGTCTCAGATTCTGAGACATTTTTTCTATATAAAAAGATTCTGAGACATTTTTTCTATATAAAAAAGTCTCAGAATCTGAGACTTTTTTTATATAGAAAAAATGTCTCAGAATCTGAGACTTTTTTTATATAGAAAAAATGTCTCAGAATCTGAGACTTTTTTTATGTAGAAAAAATGTCTCAGAATCTGAGACTTTTTTTATATAGAAAAAATGTCTCAGAATCTGAAACTTTTTTTATATATATATAAATTTTAATTGAAATTTTGTGAATTTCTTTTGATATTGAATTTTGTTTTCATTAAGAATAAATTAGAACAAATTTTTTTATTGTAGTTCTCACTTTTTAATTAAAAGTATTTCTTTCGTTTAAACGTATGTTGCTTTAAAAAAAAATATTTTTTACAGTTTTGAAATAAAAATAATACGCTACTTTATACAAATTATTTATAATACTAAAAGAATAATTAAAATTTAAGGGGCAAAAAAAGGGGAGAATTGGCGTGGCCAAAGTTTTTTTTTTTATAAAATATAGAATTTTTGGTTTCAAAATATTTTTGTAAAATAAAATAATTAAGTGCGTTTACATTACACAGTTACACTTATGTTTTATGCTTCAGTAAATAATATTTAGTTTTCGTTTTAATTTTTAAAAGTTGTGTAAAGAATTTCTAATACTACACATGTTTTTATTTGTTTTTGGATTTTTTTTGTTATACACATAAAACGTACACAAAAAATATATGGGACACTATTTAACGATAATGAAGCTTCTGTTAAATAAGTGTGTTTTTTATAAGGAAGATTTGCGTCAAATTTGTAAGTCAACACTAAAGGCAATACAGACTTAAAAGTTATTATCGCTTCACAACTCAGATATATGATCCATATCGCTTGAAATATCAACTTTCGCCTCTATGTGCTCTAGTGGGTTTTCTAATATTTTTTGGAATTTAATTTAAAAACTGATGATATTCAAAAAATATCAATTACAAATTTCAAAAATTGATTTGAACTTTTCCGAATTTTTCAAATTTCTACTGATCTTTTCAATGTATCAGTTTTATTTTATTTTGAATTTTAAATCATCATTTACAACATTTTATTGATCTTTTTCGAACTAAAAATGAAATTTTCTATTGCTTTTATCAAGTTTCTAAAAACTTTGTTGATCAATTGATGGTATACAAAAAAGATAAATTTAAATTCGAATAAGAAAAATATCAAATAAAAATCGGAAAAGGCATTTTTTTTTAATTTAGCATGGTAAACACGAATATCAAAAAAATATCTTTCGAATGACTTTCGAGATATTTCCATTTGAAATTTGCCAACAAATTTAAAAAGCTGCGGTTCTTCCTACATTCAAGAAATTTAAAACAAAAAATTTTTTTCTTCACCCTTTCATAAAGCTTGAGACAAACTTCGTTTACACATAATTTAAAATAAATCAGATCATCTCAACCCGTCCAGCCATCCGTTTAAAATTTCAAATTTTCCTAAGTTTTCCAAAAATTCTAAATTTTGATCGAAGAGCGTCACGTATTAAGATTATCGGATTTGACTCAAATTAAGTTTTAATGAAAGTTCTCTCAAGCTCTATGAAAGGGTCAAGTGGGAAAAATTTTAGACTTTTTTCAAAAAATTCCTTGAAGATAGGAAAAAACCGTATTTTTTTGCAAATTTTAAAAAGCAATATCTTAAAAACCGTTTGACCGATTTTTAAATTTGATATTCGTGTTTAGCGCATCAAAATTAAGAAATATGATGTATCACGAGATATATTAGTCTCAAATTTTTACCACATAAGTTTTAGGCGTAGGAGAATAAAAATTTGCTCGGACGTTTAAAATTGGAATTAAGACTTTTTTATAAGTGTACGGGAAAATTTTCATTCTATTAGACCAATCGGATTAAATTAAACCGTGGTGCCTGGCGATCAAAGTTTTGGATTTTTGAAGATTTAAAAAAAAAATACGTCTTGCGACGCATAACAGCTTCCGACAAAAAAAGTCGTTAAGCACGTACTGGATAATATACGTTTGAAACAAGTGGTAAACCTGCATTTACAGTTTTTCATTTCGTATTCCTGTTTCCTTTTAAAAGTACTTAAAAATTCTAGGGCTGGTAACTTATCAAAAGCTAATCAATAAAGGAAACTAATTATTGATAATTTCCATATAAATTTGACGTTTGCAAACTCTGATTACCCTTAATCATTGAGATTAAGGGGCATGTCACAGACTCAATTCCGTTCGGATTTAAAAAAAGTGGTTTGCTCGTAAAACGCAAAACGAATATTATTTTTTTCGGAATTAAATCACTTTCAAAAATCAAAGTGGAATTCAATTGCATAAAAGTGGTTTCATTCCGAAAAAAAATATTTGCTTTGCGTTTTACGAGTAAACCACTTATTCCACTTCCGAACGGAATTGAGTCTGTGACATGCCCCTAAATGTGGGTAAACTGCATTTACAGTTTTTCATTTCGTGATCCTGTTTCCTTTTAAAAGTACTTCAAAGTTTTAGGGATAGATAAGTTACCATATCAAAAGCTAATCAATAACAAGGTATTTTAGTGACGTAAATGAAAACAATTTTCTTTCAAAATCATTTTAGTCGGCAAAAACGACTTAAATGTTCAGTGCACACATTAACCAAATTAAACGCTTTTAAAGACTTTAAAATTTTAGAAAACAACTAAATTATAAAAAAATATTGAAATTCAAACAAAATTCTTTTATTTTCCACCACAATAGTTAAAAAAAATTAAAATATTTTTAAGCATAAAAAGTGTAGTGTAAACTCAAGTCATTTATGCAGAACAAAATAATTTTATTTCGTTTTGAAAATTCGTAAATGTTATTGTTTTCAAATTTGTCAAAAAACTTACTATGGAGGAAAAGTGAGGTTATTGCATATTATCTTGTATAAATCTGCCTTGATCAATAATTGAAACTAATCATTGATTATTTTCATAAAAATTTGACGTTTGCAAACACTGATTAGCCTTAATCATTGATTATATTGTGATGAGTTACCAGCCCTTTCAAAACTTTATTCTTTCAAAACTTTATCCTTCAATATCATTGAAAATTTTCAACAAAATATTTTGATAAAGTTTTAAAAGAACAATATTTGTATTTATTTTCCTGATATGGCAAAATGAAAAAATTAGGGGCGATCCTCCACTTTCATTTACCATCACTAGTAGAATCCTAACCCAAGTAAAAATATTTAAAAATATTTTACAAAATTTATTTTTTCAAAACTTTGAAGTCCTTTTAAAAGGAGACGAGTTCACAAAATGAAAAACTGTAAACGCAGTTTTACTGCATTTTATCTATACATTCAGACGTATATCATCCGGTTCATGTTTAATATTGCCGTCGGATAGTGTAATATTTATTAATTTTGATACTCGTTTTCAGGAGTATCAAAAAAAAATTAAATCGGTCGAAGGATTAAAATTCGCTGTTTGAAATTTGCAAAAAAAAAATGCCAGCTTTTTCCTACGTTCAAGATATAAAAAAAATAATCCCAAAATTTCTTTCCTTTGACCCTTACATAGAGCTTGAGACAAACTTTCATTTAAAATTAATTTGAGCCGATAATTTTAACCCGTGGTGCCCATTGACCAAAGTTTGTTCTGATTTGGCTCAAATTAGGTTTAAATGAAAGTTTTTCACAAGCTCTATGAAATAGTGGAAAAAAAATTTGATAATATATATTTTTTTTAATTTCTTGAACGTAAGAAAATACAGCCATTTTTAGAAGTTTTGTTTTGAAAAATTTCATATAGAGATATCTCGGAAACCGCACGACCGATATCAGAAACTTTTTGATATTCAAATTCAGCATTAATAAAAATAATGTGTAGCAAGATAATTTTATTTATTTTCCAAAAATTCAAAACCTTGATTGAAGGATGCCACGGGTTAAAGTGATCGGATTTGGCTCAAATTAAGTTTAAATAAAAGACTGCAGCTTGAGGGTCAAGGGAAAGAAATTTTGAGATATGTTTTTAAAAAAATTCTTGAACCAAGGAAAAACCGCAATTTTTTGCAAATCTCAAATAGTGATATCTCAAAAACCGTTCGAACAAATTTTTTTTATATTCTTGTTCAGCACATCAAAATTTATAAACGTCATGTGTCGCCAGACATATATTTTTTTTTTTTAATTTTTAAAAATCCAAAACTTTAACTGCCGCGCACCACGTTTTAATTTAATTGGATTGTTCTCAAATTTCTACCACATTAGTTTTAGGACTAGAAGAATAAAAATTTGCCCATACGTTAAAAATTGGAAGAAACCTTTTCTGCCATAAAAAAATTACGATCTAATGGGACATACTTCTTCTCATATATAGAGGATGTTTGTCCAAAAACTCAAAAAAAATCTGTAATCCAATAGTGTTTTTCTTTAAAATCTTCTCATATATCTAATATAGTACACGATGAAAAGTTAAACAACAATGAATTTTTTATATAATTTCAATTTAGCGTTTTTTTTTACTTACATACTAATTGGTGTTTTGTTGGTTAATCAGAAAAAATTTGTTTTCCTTTTTTTATGTTTGCTTCAATCATAAATACACTTTTTGTAAGTGTACAAATGTTTATATATTTTTTTTTTGTATAGAATAATGATGATCATTTTGTCGTGGAGATTGAATAATGTGAACAAATAATACATGTGTATATATGACATCTTTTTAATAATATGATATCATAATGATTGTTGTATACAATTATACTAGTATTTATATTATTTTCGAAAGCTGGGAGGGTGGGTGTTGATTATTTTGTTGTATATTTTTTTTGTATAATATGAAATTTTTAATATTTTTTTTAAATAATTATTTTTGTTGTTTGCATAATTTATAGATGACCAATTTTGTAATATTGTTTTGTTTAATTTTTTTTTTCAAAATGTTTTCCATTTTTGGTTTTCAATACTCTAAGGAATTTTATTCCTATTAAGTATTTTGTTAATTTAATTTTTTTTTGTTTTGTGGTTTTTTGTATTAATTCAAAATCGAGCACGATTAATATTCTTAAAACGTATGCCCACTTCAACATTAACAGTGGCGGCCGCCGCATTATTAGTATTATTTGTGCTGCTATTACTACTGCTACTGCTGTTATTGCCATTACTTGTAGTAATACTACTGCTGGTCCCCCCCTCATCATGTTGCATATTATTGTTGTTGTTATTATTGGGTATATTTATGTTGGTACTACCCAATGGTATACGTCTTACAGATGATGTGTTGGTTGCTGTGGAGGAGTTTGCACCATTTGAATTATTTTTACAATGATGATTACAATTATTAGCTCCATTACCGCCACTATAATCATGGGGTCCTCCTACCGTATGACGTCTTTTAATTGAACGATTTTGTTTATTTTGAATTTGTCGTTTTTTTGTTAGATTCATATCAGTCTTTTCATCTTTAGTTAAACCAGTAGCTGGCATATTTGCTCCATTGCCTCCACCACCACCATAACGAGAAGAATAATTACGACAATTAAATGAAGCTGATCTAAATAAACGATGATCTCGTCGTTTTTTATTATATTTATCTAAGAGAGATGAAGGAGAAGCCAATACTAAAGCCTCTTTGGGATCACTTGTTGTTGAGCCCTCCGAATCATCTTCAGAGCATCTTTGTTCTTGTACGGATGAGGAAAATCTTAAATTTTTACTAGTAGCATATAAATTTCTAGCTGTAGAGGCTGTTAAATTTCCTTTCATAGCACTCGTTGTTGTAGGTGTTGAGGCAGCTGTTGGTGGTGACGCTAAACCACCCACACTACCCATAGAGGAATTAATAGGAGCCGTTGCAGAATGTTGTAATTTATGTGTTGTGGGTTTGTAGGTGGTTGTTAGGGTTGATCCTCCTGTTAACGAGGAAGTTGTAGATTTTGCATTGCTCATTTTTGTACTACTAGCACCACTACCACCCATTAGTGTGTTTGTTGAGGCACACGAACGACTCAACATTAAATTTGTACCTGTTATACTGTCCAGTGGACAAAAATTATGAAAATGCCTTTCGGGAGACTCATCGGCATAAGGAATGTTTTCAGAATGCAATAGTAGTGGTTCGTTAATTGTATAACGGCGTGCTTTTGGATAATCTGGAGATCCATTTTCATCATTTGATTCTGAGCCACTGCGTAGTTTGCTCAATTTTGAATCTAATGTATCGGTAATAATGCCAAGTGACATAGAACCTGTAAATAAAAAGAGAAAATAAAGAAATGCTTTAAAAGCTGCGAAGAGTAGTAAAGAATTTAAATAACATTTAATAGGAATAACTCCTGAATTTGTTGTATCGAACTCCTAGAATATTTTTTTTAAATATACCAAACTGTTTTAATATCCTTCAAGTTGTCTTTCAAAAGTTAGCTAGTTTAAACAGACTAACAACAGACGGACACAGATAGATCGTATAAATATCGATCGAGGGTTATGAATTTATGTACCTCATGAACTCCTAACATAAATTTTTGCAATGTTAGCTTTTAAAATCGACCACTCTGTTGTTTGCAAGGGATGCCAATTAAAAGTTACAACAACAAAAAGTAAGACCGACAAAAAGCGGTCTTGTGCATTAGAGTACAAAAATCATAATAAATGAATTTGTTAACATTTATGGCAAGGGAGTGGGAGAAGATGTTTAAAAAAAAACTTACCAGTATCACTTATCCGGCTATTACTACTTTCATCATCTGTTAGGGTTATGGAAATATCAACACTATTGCGTTGGGGTTCCTTTATATTACTGCCAGCACTGCAGCTACCCGAATCCTTTTCATCTAAACTAGCCTTACGTCCATGACTGCGAACACGATGACTACCCAAGAATGTATTGTGATCCTTTTTCTTTGAAGTCTTAGTCGATGAGGCCGTTGTACTGCTGCTACTCGACGAGGAGGCGGTAGTAGCACTGGTGGTGGATTTTGAATAATCCAAAGACTGAAAATGTAAACGTAAAGTAACACCAAAATCATAAATGGTTGGAACAGCTTTGCGTCTTTGACGATATGCTGCTGTGGCGGCTGCGGAATCGCAAACCGTATTATTAGAATTACGTGTATGGCTTGAAAGAGGGCATGTAGTAGTGGAAATATTGGGTGTTGATTTGCAAATATTGGTAGTGAGAGGTAAAAGTGGTGTAGTAGTGGTGATAGAATTTTTTGTTTTGGTGTTTGTATTGGTGGTGGTGGTAATAGTAGAGGATGTGGATGTAGTATTGAAAGAAGGATAATTAAATTCGCTTACCCCAGCACTACCACCGGAATGTGTTGTTTCCCGTGTGGGCTTTTTCATCTTTTTACCTAATTGTATAAAACGTGATGTGCGTGTTGTTGTGCTAGATGCACTAGATTCGCGTTCTGTAAAACGTTCTATTTTCGAAATATTATGTAGCAACATATTTGTTTGGTCCTCTTGTTGTTGCTGCTGTTGAGCAGCTAAAACTCCGGTAGCCGATGATGAAGTTGAAGGCGCCACATTATTACCGCAAACATCTTCAATATCAGGAGTTTTACCATCTTCAAAGAAATAGTCATACTAAAAAAAAAGAAAAAAAAAAAACGACAAATTAAATTTTAAATTCAAGACGTTAATTTCTATATTATTCTCCAACTTACATTTGTTAACAAGAGTTCTACAATTCTGCATTGGTGCTTCATATCTTTAACAGCTATATCTAATGTATCATTGGGTGTGCGTATAATTGATGGACCAAATATAATGGCCAAATTTTTTGGTTCCATTAAATTGACATCACAATTCTTGCTGACTCTGTTTAGATGACGAAACAAATGTTTCAGAGTCTCATACGAATACGGTGGTAAAGCCATTAACAGTTGTTTTATAATTTTTAAGCGTTCCATACCATATCTCTTATCGGCTTCAATAAAATGACTATAAAAGGTACTCGGCAGCAAAGCATCGGGTAAACTTCTTATGAATAATTTTAGCAGACTCGATACAACATTAACATCCTCCCATCTGACATCGGTATTGCAGCGATCCCATGAAAAATCGGTTTTATTAACTTGATCTGATAATTCAGATATTGCAGCCTTATTGCCGGGTATACGATATATTCCAACAACACCCAAACCTTTGGTTTCAACAATATTCGTGCATACTTCAACAAGAGTTGGAACATATTCGTTGTTTTTGGACTAGAAGAAAAAAAAAATGAAAAACATTATGATAATAAAAAAGGTTGTAGATCTATATAACTAAAATCTCTTAATTCCAAACGAGGCGGTCGCAGAAATGAGTGAAAAATCAATTTTGTAAAATATTTTTTTGTGAAAAATTTCATCGATTCTATAATTTTTTTGACTTTGATCGTGGTATTATTTTTATTTTTTTTTTAAATTTTGGAAAATTTTGTTTTGCAGTTTTTGAATCTTAAAATCAGTTCCTTCTGTACAAATGGTTTCTCCTATAATTTTTACCCCTAAACAGTACCGACAACCTTTCTTCACTCCCTAAGGGGGCTCCTATACAAAACGATACTTTTTAAAATTTGCTCTAACTGCCTTAAGAGTAGTATGACCGACCAACAATTTTATTTTTAATACAATCATGAAATATCAATTATAGACAATCGAAAATCAACTTTTCGACCTTTCGATTTTTTTAAAATTTTTTTCGAATTTTCGGCTTTTGACTTTTTTTCTTGCTTTTTGACTACCCAGCCAGAAATTGCCAACGGTACAAAAAAAAATGTACTGGTAAAACATTGGCTACACAAAAAATACTACGCTTTGCAGAAATATCGAAAAGTACAAAAAAACATGTACTGGCAAAACATTGGCTACACAAAAAATACTACGCTCTGTCAAAATTTCTCATTACATATACAGTACAAAAAAAAATGTACGGGCAAAACATTGGCTACCCAAAAAATACTACGCTTTGTCGAAATTTCTCACTACATATACAGTACAAAAAAAATGTCCTGGCAAAACATTGACTACACAAAAAATATTACGCTTTGCAGAAATATCGAATAGTATAAAAAAATGTACTGGCAAAGCGCAGTTTTTACACAATATATTACACTTTCTCGAAATTTTCTCATTATATACAGAACAAAATAAAATAATTTTTTTTTTATTAAATAACGTTTTAATGATTATCTTAACATTTAAGAAATGAATAATAGAACTGATAAATATTATTTAAATTACGCATGTAAAAGAGTCATTGCAATATTTTCTTTATGAGATGTTGTAGGGTTCTATAGTCGAAAAGTCGAAATCAACTTTTTTGTTCTTAAAAGGTCGACTTTTGCTTTCGACTTTTTTGACTTTATCGGCTTGATTTTTTTTACTTTTGCCAGATGAGAATAGTTCTGAAAAAAAAATTTCAATTGAAAGCCGAGTTTAATAACAACTGAAGCTATTGGTATTTCCATGTATTTTGTGTGTGCAGCTAAAATGTCAATGCCAAATTCATGAGTTAGAAAGTGTTAAGTGTAATATTTACCAATATTTTTGATTATTGTAAACACCTGATAGCGTTCTATCGAAAGTCGACTCTTTCGCTTTCGATCTTTTCAACCTTTTCCACATTTTCGCTTTCTTCGACTCTTTTTAACCTTCATTACTTTGGTACCCAACATTGATAAATAAAATACAACCGAAAAAAATAGCACCTAATCAATTACAACAAGTCAAACAGTTTTTCGACCTTTTCCAGGTCGAAAAAAGTTAAAAATCGAAGAAAGTCGAAAAAAATCGAAAAAAGTCGACTTTTTAAAAAGTCGAAAAGTCGACTTTTTAAAATTTGAAAAAAGTCGAAAATCGATTCTTTAGAAATTGAAAAAAGTCGACTTTTTGTTGCGACTATATAACCCTAAGATGTTGTAAGAAAAATGTTTCCCTTTAAAAATATGTTTACGCATAGCATTTTTTGTTTTGACCACTGTTTGCCAACGTTTGCTAGAACCGTGGGCACACGTACAACTGGCGTTATCATTTAGATATTGTGCCAGTACAGTATTTTTATACCCTCCACTCTAGTGATAGAGGGTATATATAAGTTTGTCATTCTGTTTGTAACTCATCGAAATATCGATCTGGGACCCCATAAAGTATATATATTCATGATGCCCGATCGATTTTAAGACATTCTAGCGATGTCCGTCTGTCCGTCTGTCCGTCTGTCCGTCTGTCTGTCTGTCTGTCTGTCTGTGGAAAATGCTGTCGCGGACAAAATATTGCACAGAGATGACTGAAACTTAACATATTTATTGGAAGTTCTCCCGAGAAGTTTGGTATTGCATTTGAGCGATATCGGTTCAGCGGTTCAAAAGTTATGAACGAAAATGTAAGCACACCTCAAAAATTTCAGTACATTCAACATAACCTAAAAATACAAAATGCTTTAATTCGGCTTCTGGTTGGCATATGTGAACATAATTGAACACCAAATGGTATTTAAACAAGTACGAATACAAAAAAAGAAAAAAATCGCGGATTTTTTTTACCAAATTTTTTTTTCGCGGAAATTTTTTTTTCAAAAATTTTTTTTTTTTTCAAAAGTAATTTCCTTTTAAATAAAGTTTTTTGCAATAATCTTTTTGAAATTGTGGAGGGTATCACTACATTCGGCAAGGCCGAATTTAACTTTTTTACTTGTTTGTTTTTAATACGGTTTGCCAACATTGGCTAGAACCGTGGGCACACGGTTATCATTTAGATATTGGGCCAATACGGTAGTCGTTGTAGAACGGATGTTTTGCCAACGTTTGTTGTACCGGTTACAACGCTTTGCCAATGCAGGCCCCACCGTATTTTTCTGGCTGGGTAGTTGCATTTAGGTTCTATTTTTATTCCCTCCACTTAGTGATAGAGGGTATATATAAGTTTGTCATTCCGTTTGTAACTCATCGAAATATCGGTCTGGGACCCCATAAAGTATATATATTCATGATGCCCGATCGATTTTAAGACATTCTAGCGATGTCCGTCTGTCTGTCTGTGGAAAATGCTATCACGGACAAAATATTGCACAGAGATGACTGAAACTTAACATGTTTATTGGAAGTTCTCCCGAGAAGTTTGGTATTGCATTTGAGCGATATCTGTTCAGCGGTTCAAAAGTTATGAACGAAAATGTAAGCACACCTAAAAAATTTCAGTACATTCAACATAACCTAAAAATACAAACTGATTTAATTCGGCTTCTGGTTGACATATGTGAACATAATTGAACACCAAATGGTATTTAAACAAGTACGAACATATTTTTTGACAAAAAAGAAAAAAATCGCGGATTTTTTTTTACCAAAATTTTTTTTCGCGGAAAATTTTTTTCAAAAGTAATTTCCTTTTAAATAAAGTTTTTTGCAATAATCTTTTTGAAATTGTGGAGGGTATCACTACATTCGGCAAGGCCGAATTTAACTTTTTTACTTGTTTGATTTAATTTTATTTAACAATGCTGGGCACCAAAGTAATGACCCGAGTAAAAATATACATATATTAAAATATATATCTTGATACAAACATAATAAATTATATATGATTATACATCCCTGAGATATTTTCTAAATTTTTTTAATGCAGTCATATGTAGTAATATATAATTTAATCATGATTCGGATTAAAAGGTGTACGGTTGATATAATTACATAAAATTATATGAGGGTCAATACAAAATTTCTTTTTCTGTATAATTTAACATAACATTATATACAGCTTATTCTGTTCCATATGAAACTATATATGTTTCCAATTAACCAAACATTTTCTAAGGTTTTTAGGCAAAGTATAAGAAACTTTTTAAAATGTTCCTAAACATTTCCTTGTTAGGGTTATGTATATCACCTTTCTGGTTCGAAGCGTACCCAAACATTTTTTTTTTTTGAAAATTATATGTTTGGTGAATGTATCGTTGACCTGTGGTGTATCTCAACCCCAACCAAAAAACACCAGGATTTTATATGTTTTTGTGCAATTAGATCTAATTAGATCCACCAATATATAGCAATGTCTGGTCAAAACTCGGATGAAATCAAATCATATTTTATACAAGTTGATCTTTTTTAATGCAAAAACATCCACCATTATTCGGATCAAATTGCGTATTAATATATATTGTGTCATATATCATTATATATTGCATCATATAAAAATTTTTACTCGGGGAAGGTAAAAAAGTTGAAGAAATTGAAAAAGTGGAAAAGGTTGAAAAAATCGAAAGCATAAGTCGACTTTCGATTTATAGAACCCTATCACTGAGGTTGCTACAATGATCAAAACTATTGGTAAATATTGCACTAAATACTTTCTATCTCATAAATTTCGCATTTTTGCTTCACATACAAAATATATGGTAACAACGAAATGCCAATAGCTTCAGTTTTTGTTAAACTCCACTGTCATTTGAGAATTTTTTTCATAAAATTTTTTTTTCATCAGGCAAAAGTAAAAAAAAAAATCAAATCAAGTGGATAAAGTCAAAAAAATTTAAAGCAAAAGACGACTTTTTACAACAAAAAAGTCGATTTCGACTTTTTCATACAAAAAGTCGATTAATCGACTTTTCGACTATATAACCCTACACCAGATACTTTATGGGTTTCTAGACCGAATTTTCGAACCGTTACACTAAATTTCGAAAAATTTCAATTTAAAATCCAAAAAGATCAATTGAAATTTGAAAAACAATATTAAAATTTTTAAACGTTCAATTTAAATTCGAAAAATGATCAATTGAAGTTCGAACGATTACAATAGAAATTAAAAAAATACTTTTAAAATTTGGAAAATACAATAATTTCCTATAAAATGTTTAGATTTCAATTTCCCTTTTTTCTGATTTCAATTTAGCTTATATGAATTTTTAATAAATTCTTGAAAATTATTATATGAGACTATCATAGTTTTAATTAGTAAAGGAAATAATGACCTCGAGCTAGAATAAATCTACTCAAAATAAATTTATTTAATCTATTTCAGCTGATCAATTTTTTTCGAATTTTAGTAGATTTTTCGAATATGAATGGATCCTATTTGAAGTAAATTTTTTTTTTTCATATATTTAATCTTTTTCCAATTTAATTTATCTTTTTCTAATCAAATGAAGAAGCCTTTCTGGACAATCTTAAACTCCTTAATAATAAAAATTTTTTAAAAAATGTGATAGTTTTGTTTAAACATCTGACATTTTCGAAAATATGTAATTTACATATTGGTGAAATTTAATAAAACTCTCTGAAATATATCCACTTAATTAAATCTTTTTTAAGAATACTTAGGAACCTTAAAAAAACTGCGCATAAAATTCATTAACTAATTTTAATACTTACCATAGGACATGTTTTCAGAGGTACACCTATTGAACCTATTGTCTTAGATGATGAAGATAAATTGGAGGGTGATAGATCAGCATGATGACTACTACTACTACTGCCACCACCACGTCGGAATATTAAATCTTTCCAATTTTTTGCCTTTGGTGAACCTAAATCTTTATCAGGAATATTTTTGTGCGAAGAAGATTTGCGAGTTTTCATTACGGGTGATATAGAATCGGGTGCTTCTAGCTCACTGCGTGATGTTGAACTTAATGGTGAATGATCGGCTTGTAAATGTTGCCCTAATTGTTGTACATTATCATCACAGTAATTTGCTGTTGTAGACATGCTAGCAGATGCGGCGGTTTTTTGGGGTTCTGCTAACTGTTTACCTTGAAGATCCTAAAAAAAAATTTAATTAGAATTACAACAAGTTGAAAATAAAATTATTTGACACTTACATTATCATCATAAATTAAACTATTTTTCCACTGTACTAAACCAAATATTCTCTTCATTTCTGCACCACTTTTAGTTTTAAATAAAATCTCGGTATGTGGATGATACGAAGCGCCATCGCTACCGCCACCACCGTGTGATGTTTGTTGTGGTGCCGATGTTGAACTACCCGAAGATGTTAATTTATCATTGGTATCATCTAAATTCAGTTCATTGCCTAAAGTGGCTATTGGTGAGGGTTTTGATTGCAAACGGAATACATATTTCTTTTTATCTGGTTCTTCAAATATTTTATAATTTCTAATGTCGAGTTCTATCACCTAAAATTTGGAAATAAAAGTTTTAATTATTATTTTTTTTTAATGAACAAAAAAACAAACTTACATTGTTATCGGATTTTGTATTACGACTGGGATATATTTTTAATATATCACCTTTAATCTCGATTTTTACTTGACGCCAGGAACGATATTCAGAAAGTCGCTGAAAGAGAGATTAAAAAATTTGTTTACATATAGGAAGAATAAGTTTTTTTTTGTAAATATTAATATACATTAAACAAATAATTGAATTAAAAAAAAATAATTGGTTGCCTTTAAATGAGTGATGGACATTTATGTAATTCCTATTCCCGCGGGAATAGGCTAAAAAATGCTGCTTATGCGCAGTCGACTCACGTACACTATAAAATTCTGTTGCTTGAGCAAATTTGTTGACTTTTCGCTTGCTACTACCCACACAAGCATAAATGTTATAGTATGTGTGTGCGCACCACTGCTTTAAATCAATTGGCCAAAAAATTTATTTTGTAAAAACAATTTTTGTACTTGTTAAAATATCAATCGATATTAAATTCAGTTCGTATGAGACCACCAGTAACCGAATTAAAGTTTGTTGTGTTTATAGGTTATGAGAAACTAGCAAATTTTTCGCGGTGTTCTCACATTTTTGTCCATAACTTTAAAACAGCTGAACCGATATCGCTAAAATGCAATACCAAACTTCTTGAATCAACAATAAGTAAATATCGCTCATTTACTAGAATAGTGGCATAACTAAAAAACGTGGTTTTTAAGTTAATGATACAGAATTGTCTTTAAAGCTCACAGTTTGAGAAGAGAACACACCATTATTTCATTTTCTATGTACCGGCTTTTTCAATAAAAAAAACTGTTTCAATTATAAACTTTAAACGCGTTTTTATCAAAATCAAATATTTTGAGTAGTACTATACTAGTAAATGAGCTATATGTTGTGTAATATTATTTTAACAGACAGACGGAAATCACTAGAATTTCTAGAATCGATTACTGATCAATATTATATAAACTCGATTGGGTTCTAGGACTGATATTTCGATGAGCTACAAACGGAATGACAAACTTGTATACATATATCCTCATCACTGGAGTGGTGGGTGTACAAAAAAAAAAAAATATGTGGCAGGCGTTGGGGATTTCTTTTCCCTTGTGATAAATGTTGGCAAATTGATTTATTATGGTTTTTGGCCTTAACTAAGATAATTTTAAATTTATTGTAAAAGCCAAATTATTGCTAGAGACCTGTCAAACAATTAAATTTTTTTAAAAACTTGATTTAGAAAATTTTGGTGGTGCTTATGAAGCAAAATGTTGGAAAAATTATTTTTTTCATGCTTTTTGAAAATATTTTGCTTCATAAGCACCACAAAAATTTTTTAAATCAATTTTTCAAAAAATTTTAATTGTTGGACAGGTCTCTAGCAATAATTTGGCTTTTACAGATTGAAAAAATATATATAAAAAAATTTATAGCCAAAAAACCATATAAACAATATGCTGAAAATTGGCTGCAAAGTTCGAAGGTCGATTAAAATTAAATTCGAACTAACTTCTAATTCAGCCTCAATTTTCACCCCTCACTCTCAGAATCGACCTTACTCTTACTAACCTGAATTTATGTTATAAGACAAGTACAAATATTTATAAAAACATAATCCTTTAAAACTCTGAAGTCCTTTTGAAAGGAACCATTACGAAATGGAACCATTACTCCACTTGATCTCAGGATTCAGGCGTATTTAATTCGGTTCATGTTTAAAACTGGCTGTCAGACGGTGTTTTCACAGACGGACATAGCTTATCAAGATAAATTTAAAAATTTTAATTGAAATTCGAATGATTCCAATAAAAAATTCAAAAACAGTTTCTAGAGCCCGGCCGAATATTTGGGTTTGGTCTCGTTTTCGGCCGAATAATAGGGTTTCGGCCTCTATTTGGTATTTCACGACCTTGGAACAACAAGGTTCTATTTGCACCAACACTACTATTGAGAAAACTAAGGTTGAATATTGTTAATCGCTTTACTAAGTCAGTTTTGACTAAATTTAAGAACGGTTTTTGAATAATTTTAAATTAGTCCTTAAATTTTATTATGTATTTGAAAATATTCGCGCTACTATATTAGTTTTTGCACAATTTGAGTCTCAAAAAGCAGATAGAACTCTGTTGCTCAACGATAAGGCACATGAATTTGGACAACCCCAGTAAAAACTTGGTAATAAGTCCCCATTACCGCCTGCATTCTATGTAATGAGGGCTCGTTACCTGCTCGATTACTTCTTGTTAACAAATAATGAGTTACCGATAGCCTAATACAAAACCGGTTACATCTTGTTAATAAATAATGAGTTACCGATAACCTGATACAGAACAGGTTACTGGTAAATACGATTTAAAATATCTGATAAGTTGTCCAAATAATTTTTTTTAATGAAATTAAAAAAAAATGCTTAAGAAAATTTAGAAAGAACTTGCACATTTAGCTTAAAAAAGATTAACATTTATCTATTTTTTCTAATAAAACTCTGTTAACAGAAATTTAAATTCAGGAATTCTGATTAAAATTGGGACAAGGCAAAAAAAAGTTTAGAAAACCAAATTGATATTCAGAAAACTGGATCTAGCTGACACTTGATCGTGATTTATGAGCCTTAATTAGTCTTTACATAACCTCTATTGAAGTTTTCTGGATTTTAATTGGCTTTGTCTAAATTGTTATTGTTTTTTCTATAAATTTTGTGTTCTCCAAATTTTAATTTAACTTTTTTTTGCCTTGTTGTTTAAAGTATGTTAAAGCCGGTAAAAAGGTAAAAAACCATCACAGACAGAATTTCCCTTAAAACCTAACTCACTCTTATATAGACTTATAAGAAAGATGGTGTTTAATGCGGTTTCCATTGGCTGAGCAGCAGTGGCTTCTGTATATTTGTTATTGGTAATGTCCTAAGTAGCCAAATGTCCCTTTCTACGAGGTTCCAAGATATATTTTCGGTCCTGTAATATTTGAATTTTACAACCAAACATTTGAAGGGAATGATATCAACGTAAACATTGGTTCCGTTGGTACATTGGATCTTTTCCATTTCCACATTTGCCCGCTTGGTTGCTCTTGAAATAAACACGTTCAACATGAACTTGTTCAATTTCATATTGGCGGAAGTTGCCCCAAGTTAAAAATTTATTAAAACAATCAAAAGCTGTTATTTTGTAGCATTTTTGTAAGGAGTGGGAAACGAGTTATTTTTGAGCAACTGGTAGCTACTTATTTTTGGGACTAATGCATGCTGTTATTTGGTAGCATTTTTGTAAGTAGTGGGTATCGAGTTATTTTTGGGCTACTAGTAGCTTATTATTTGTGGTACTAATGTATGTAGTTTTTCAGTAGCATTCTCGTAAGCGAGTGGGTATGCGGTCATTACTCCAATGACATCGCCATGTTAAAATAATGAGTGTTTCACCAACCTAGTAACTAGCTACCACCATCAATTTAAAGGCGAAAACCTCATTACTTGGCAATAGAAGTTTTTACTGGGACATGGTTCTAACTGCCAAATAGAACCTTGTGTTCTATTTGGCAGTTAGAACCATTTTTTTTGCAGATAGAACCTTGTGGTATTTAGATTTTAATATAATAATACAACATTTGTTAATCAAAAATAAACCGACTTACAAGGTAAGCCTCCCTAGTCTCCACATGGGATCTTTATAATATTTTATTTATTTTGTAGAGCAGGAAAAATAATGTTACACGTTATTTGGGGGGGGGGGGGGGGGGGCAGTTACATAAGGGGAAGAGAACGGTCAGTTTTTAGTCCTGGTAACGAGTTTTTCATTGTAATGCTCTCATCATCGGCATGAGTTTTAATAAAATACTCCATTGCTAGGGCCATAATGGAATTTTTGGTTTTTAGTACCACCAGAATCGCTCTATGTTAACAGTTTTGTGATATTCTTGTCTTCGAATACTTTTTCGACAGTTTTTTTGGCTGATGCTAAATCTTTCACACTTCTTCCGCCAGTGCTGCTGTTGGAGTAACTGAAGTTTTATCAAAAGCCTTTTATTTCATGTGTTTTTACTTTAAAAACCTTGCTTCAGGAATTCGTTTTGCGGATTTTAATTCCTAATCGCATCTTTTAGCTACCCCAGTAACATTATTTTTCTTCTCGAGTGTGTTAAAACTATTTTTTGGGAGTCGCAAAAGCTCCAAGCTAAGCCACTAGGGAGGAAACTCTTTATTTTCAATAAGTTTCAAGACAATACTGTGCTCATGTGACTTTAAACACATATTTCACTTTACAGTTGGTTCTAAACTAAAAATTTTTTTATCGATATATAAATTTTTTTGTTTTTTATAATTTTACAATTTTTTTCGTAAATGTACAAATTTCCAAGGTAATTTTAGAAAAAAAAAAAAGTTAAGGCACGAGAATTCCTTGTAAGCATTATCGCATCAAAAAAGTTGAAAATTTTCAATTTTATTGGTAAAAAACTTGTAAAATTACAAAAAAGCTTGTAATTTTTACTACCAATTCTCGTAAAATAGGAGGTGGGAAAACTTAGTTAAGTTACGAGAAGTCCTTGTAATTTTTATCGCGTTGTAAATTTACAATTTTATTGGTAAAAACCATGCAAATTGTTTGTAATTTTACAAGCTTATTAACAATAAAATTCTAATTTTTACTAGAAACTCTCTTAAAATAGGAGGTACTCGTAGCAAACAATCATTTTACGAGAATTTTTTGATCACTTTACAAGATTTAAAAAAAAAACATGTTAAATTACTAGAAAAAGTCTCGTTATCCTGTATTAATTTGTGTTTTGTGTGATCGAAATTTAAATTTTTTTTATAAATTTACATTTTTATTAGTAAAAGATTAGTTATCCGCAGCCAAAATTTACGAAAAAATTTTAAATTTACAAGAAAAAATTATTGTTCACAAGGAATTCTAGTAATTTTATAATAAAAACATAAATCTCGTAATTTTTACAAGAAATTCTCCTAAACAAGAATGTAGCAAAAAATCTAGTTAAATCACGAGAATTCCTTTTAAGTTTTATAGCGTCAAAAAAGCTGTAAATTTACAATTTTATTGGTAAAAAGCTTGAAAGTTACAAAATTTTTTGGTTATTTTTAATAGGAATTCTCGTAAAATAGGAGGTAAAAACAAAATTACAAGCTTTTCTTATCATTTAACAAGTTTTTTTGTTAAGTGTTTTTGTGCAATATGCAATTTTTAATCTGTCCAACGTTTCTGTTTCCAATTAAAATGTCCACATGGTTCTATCTGCAAAACAATATGGGCTTTTTTGGTAAACAAGGTTCTATCAGCCAGTTAGAACCTTGTTAACTGAATCTCAAACCAAAAACACGTAGATAGAACCTTGTTGAATTAATTATCTCAGAAGCTGTAAGAGATAGAGAAAAACTGAGAACGCCAATCGAAAGAGCGTAGTCGCTTTAGTGCGATGCGATATATAACTCATTTTTGAAAAAAATGTCAGTTAGAACCTTGTTGTTCCAAGGTAGCGATTTGGCAAAATTTTGCCCGAATATTTGCCGAAACCGAAAATTTATGGCATTCAAAAAAAAAAGCATAAAAATGTCACCGAATTCCTTAAATTCGTGTTTCATTCCATTTGATTTTGTTACCTTCACTCTCGGATTCTAATAAATTTCTTCTAAAAAATCTTTTTAGATCCATGAACTCTTTATTTATCTAAAAATTTACAATTTTGAGATCTTTTTATAAAAAAAAAAAAAAAATTAGACATTCTGAGAACTATTTTCTTTCAAAATTTTTTTAAAAAAACCTAATTTAAAGGTTTTTTTTTTCTAAATAAATGTTATTCAAAAAATAAAAATATTTTACTTACTTTGCCATTAATACATGATGATTTAATCTCCATTTCAGTTTCAAAGATTTCCATTTCTGTTGCAACATCTTTAGTTTCCAATTTACCATTTATATCAATACTGGGTATACTATCAATGTGAACACTATAAAAAAAACAAAGGAAACCATTCATTCAGTTCAAATATCTTACAAACAAAAACCATCAATCAATCTGCAAAAACAAACCTGTGTCTTCTTATACCACTATTTACAGATGTTCTACGACTACCACGTGAAGAAGTTTCTAATTTTAAATCTTCTAAAGCATCTAGTGATTCACTGGTACTATCAGCAGCACCACTATCACCACCACCAACTACATCACTACCACCAACTACATCATATATAGGATCTGGATGTTCTTCAATTTGTTGTGATAATACTGAAGTTGATTTGGAGGACAAACTATCGGCAATACTACCGGTAGATGCAATTGTTGCCGTTGATGCTGACGTGGCGGACTCACAATGATACTCATCATTAGTGGCACGTAAATATGATATACGACGCATTGGCTTTGTCTCATCAAATGAGGACATTGGCCTAAAACGTCGTACAATCGGCGTGATAGTTGTTTTGTTTATATCCGTTAAATTCGCTAATGTAGATGCTGTTTAAAGGGACAAAAGAAAAATTAATGAATTATTCCATTCTAATTTCAATTGTTGTTGAAAAAAAAAAAATAAATAGAGTTGTGATTAAAATGAAAGTTTTATTTTTTCGTTTGTATTACCTCTATTTGACGTTGTGCTACTTGTACCGCTTTCGGCTATATCGGTCAAAGTTGGCTTTTCATTTACATCCGCTAATTTACTTGTATATACTGAGAAGAAAAACAAAAGGAAATAGACATATTAATTAAGTAATTTATAATAAAAAATGTTAAGAAAAAGATAAATAAGTTGAAGATTTTTTTTTTAAGTTTATTACATAAACGTTTTATTTAAATTAAATCAGTGCTGAACAATCTTCGAATTTTACATTCGGAGTAAATTTTTTTAGAGAAGAAAATTTTCTTAATAGAAAATATACTTTAATTCGGAGTAAATTTTCTTAATAGAAAATATACTCCAATTCGGAGTAAATTTTCTTAATAGAAAATATACTCCAATTCGGAGTAAATTTTCTTAATAGAAAATATACTCCAATTCGGAGTAAATTTTCTTAATAGAAAATATACTCCAATTCGGAGTAAATTTTCTTAATAGAAAATATACACCAATTCGGAGTAAATTTTCTTAATAGAAAATATACTCCAATTCGGAGTAAATTTTCTTAATAGAAAATATACTCCAATTCGGAGTAAATTTTCTTAATAGAAAATATACTCCAATTCGGAGTAAATTTTCTTAATAGAAAATATACTCCAATTCGGAGTAAATTTTCTTAATAGAAAATATACTCCAATTCGGAGTAAATTTTCTTAATAGAAAATATACTCCAATTCGGAGTAAATTTTCTTAATAGAAAATATACTCCAATTCGGAGTAAATTTTCTTAATAGAAAATATACTCCAATTCGGAGTAAATTTTCTTAATAGAAAATATACTCCAATTCGGAGTAAATTTTCTTAATAGAAAATATACTCCAATTCGGAGTAAAATTTCTTAATAGAAAATATACTCCAATTCGGAGTAAATTTTCTTAATAGAAAATATACTCCAATTCGGAGTAAAATTTCTTAATAGAAAATATACTCCAATTCGGAGTAAATTTTCTTAATAGAAAATATACTCCAATTCGGAGTAAATTTTCTTAATAGAAAATATACTCCAATTCGGAGTAAATTTTCTTAATAGAAAATATACTCCAATTCGGAGTAAATTTTCTTAATAGAAAATATACTCCAATTCGGAGTAAATTTTCTTAATAGAAAATATACTCCAATTCGGAGTAAATTTTCTTAATAGAAAATATACTCCAATTCGGAGTAAATTTTCTTAATAGAAAATATACTCCAATTCGGAGTAAATTTTCTTAATAGAAAATATAATTTAATTCGGAGTAAATTTTCTTAATAGAAAATATACTCCAATTCGGAGTAAATTTTCTTAATAGAAAATATACTCCAATTCGGAGTAAATTTTCTTAATAGAAAATATACTCCAATTCGAAGTAAATTTTCTTAATAGAAGATATACTCCAATTCGGAGTAAATTTTCTTAATAGAAAATATACTCCAATTCGGAGTAAATTTTCTTAATAGAAAATATACTCCAATTCGGAGTAAATTTTTTTTAATAGAAAATATACTCCAATTCGGAGTAAATTTTCTTAATAGAAAATTAACACCAATTTGGAGTAAATTCCTTAATAGAAAATAATCTCCAATTTGGAGTACCATAGATTGATCAACACTGTATTAAATAGTCCTTAACATCGACTGTTTGTAGACAAGTTTATTACTTGTAAATAAACATATATTTTCTTTTTTTCCATTTAAACATATTTTTATACCCTCCACTCTAGTGATAGAGGGTATATATAAGTTTGTCATTCCGTTTGTAACACCTCGAAATATTGGTCTAGGACCCAATAAAGTATATATATTCATGATCCTCGATCGATTTTAAGACGATCTAGCGATGTCCGTCCGTCCGTCCGTCTGTCTGTCTGTTGAAAACACGCTAACTTTTGAAAGACTATACGGAGGCTCCTGAAGTTTGGCATATTTGTTGGGCATTTACCTGGTCAGGTTGGTATTGCAATCCAGCCAAATCGGTCCAGTGGTTCAAAAGTTATGAGCAAAAGACTGAATTTCGGCAAGGGTTTTTCGTGAATTTTTGAGATAAAAAGCACTATAACTTTGGAAAGGCAATTCTGAGGATGCTGAAGCTTGGCATATATATCCTCCAGCCTCGTTCGTGTTAAATTTCAGCCAAATCGGTCCAGTGGTTCAAAAGTTATTAGCAAAACCGTGAATTTCAGATTAGCTTCACCTTAAATTCACGTGTTGAAAACCCGTTAAACCTGTTTTAAAAACATTGGTAAGTCACAAAAATATTTTACAACGTATTTTTGTCACCCAAAAATATTTTTATACCAAAACAAAAAAAAAAATACGTTCGAAAAAAATTTTACACTAAAAAAAATTTTACACTCAAAAAAAAAAAATTAGTAAATTATTTTTTTTTTTTTTTCAAAAATTACTAAAAAAAAATTTTTTACACAAAATAAAATATTTCTAATCAAAACTGTTATTTTTTTCAGGTTAGAAAATTTTCTATCACTTATTGTGGAGGGTATTCATAGATTCGGCCAAGCCGAATTTAACTTTTCTACTTGTTTTATTTTGTTGTTGTTAACTTACTGCTGTTAGTTTGATGATCGATTGTTGTGGTAGCTAAACTAGCTTTATGAATTTCCATACGACTGTAACGTTGTCCATCGACACTAGACACTGAGGCTTGATTTGTTGTTGTTGTATTTGGTGCTGCTGTTGCAGCAGTTGGAACTGTCATCTTTGGCGCCGTTGTTTGATATAGTTGCGGATACTGTGGATGATGTTGTTGTGGCATTTGTTGCACCTGCATTTGATGCAACGGATGAAGTTGCAGTGAATCATATACAACACTTGGTTTTTTCATCATAATTACATTGCCTGGAGCCGCTGAAGATTCAATAGCATTTGTATTGATAGACAAAGGCTTGAAAGGATCAAAACCCCGGGATAAATGAGAATTCAATTTGCTTTCAAATCTAAAGTGGAAAAAAAAAATAGAAATAAGAAAAAGTTATCGTGCATGTAAAAAATAAAGCTCTAAAGTGTACACCATTTACAGATATAATTCGAAAAAGATCAATTGAAATTTAAAGATGCCATTTGTAATTTGAAGATTCTACTTGTAATTAGAGAATTCCATTTGTAATTCGAAAAAGATCAATTGTAATTCCAAAATGATGAATTGTTATTCGATAAAGATTAATTGTAATTCGAAGAAGATTAATTGTAATTCGAAAAAGATTAATTGTAATTCGAAAAAGATCAATTGTAATTCGAAGAAGATTAATTGTAATTCGAAAAAGATCAATTGTAATTCGAAAAAGATCAATTGTAATTCGAAAAAGATCAATTGTAATTCGAAGAAGATTAATTGTAATTTGAAAAGATCAAGTGTAACTCAAATATCAATTGTAATTAGAAACTCCGCTTGTTATTTGAAGATAACATTTGAATTACGAAGATTCTGCTTGTAATTCGAATCACAATTGATCTTTTTCGAATAACATCTGTAAATGATGAAGAAAAAACACTTAAAAATTATACACATAAGTGCGATCATTTAAATTCGCTTCAAATTTGTGATTTTAAGATCCCAGAATTGTAATTTTAGTAAAAGATTTTACTTACACTTTATTAGTCACACCAGTTTCTTGTAATGTTTCTAAGAATTCATAATCCTTATGATGGTATTTTTCACGCAATGCCGAAACTGTTGAACCATTGGTAGTTGTTCTATGCTGCTGCTGCTGTAGTTGTTGTTGATGATGATGACTACGTGGCATTGCAGCTGTTGATGTACCAGATGTACCATATTGTGTAATACCGCCAACTCCCCCTACTCCTCCAGTTGTACTGGAACCTAAATTCGGTGCATAATGCATATCACAGCTTGCTGTTAATAATTCTCTCGTACTTGATGACGATGATGTGGCCGATAAAGGTTGTTTATTAAATGTACGTACTTGTCCCCGTGCCGTAGCATTATTACCTCCACCGCCACCACCTAAATTTGATGATCCCACCGATGTAGATGATGTTGAAATCATAGACAATTGTGGACTCCCTGAAGGTGGTGTATTTGGAAAAAAATGTTGCTGGTGCTGCTGTTGCGAGTTGTGCTGTTGCTGTTGGTGGTGTACATTTGGTAATGGTGATTTAAGGAATTCTTCTTTTTGTTTTATGGATTCACGTAAGCGTATCATTAAATCGCTAGTGTCAACTGGAGCATTTGAAGCATATAAAGCGGCAGCGTTCTGTTGCTGTTGTAATTGTTGTTGGCGGGTTAATACTGTTAGATTTGCTGGTGGAGAACTGTAATTATAACAAAGAAAACAAGAATAAACATAAATTATAAAGCAACTAGATATATTTGTAATTTTTTGTAAATAATTTAATTGAAAACATGTAAACATAGATTTTCTTAATGTTGTGATTAAAGAATTGTTAATTAAACTTAAAATTCTTAAAATCGGAAAACTTTTGTTAAAAAACCGGTTGTGTTATCTAAATGAAAAGAGCTGGAATCCAAACCGAACTACACCATTAACAGATGTAAATCAATGATACCATTTGTAATTGAAAGACTTAACTTGTAATTCGAAAATTCTCATTGTAATTCAAAAATTCTAATTGAACAGTTCACGCTAATAGACCATTTGCAAAATTTTGAAACTTTTTTTTGTCATTTTTGTAAAAAAAAATTAGTTACTAATTTTTTTTTTGAGTGTAAAATTTTTTTCGAGTGTAAATTTCTTTTTTAGTGTAAAAATATTTCTGAGTGACAAAAATACTCTGTGAAGTAATTTTGTGGCATTATCATTAAAAGCTTGTTTTTATACCCTACACCACTCTGTGGTACAGGGTATAATGAGTTTGTGCTGATGTTTGTAACTATCCGAAATATTGGTCCTAGACCCACCTTCAAGTATACCGATCGACTCAGAACCACTTTTTGAGTCGATTTAGCGATGTCCGTTCGTCCGTCCGTCCATGTAAACGTTGTGCGCACGATACAGGTCACGATTTTCAACCGATTTGTCTGAAATTTGAAACTTAAGCTTCTTTTGCTAATAACTTTTGAACCACTGGACCGATTTCGCTGGATTGTAATACCAATCTGACCAGGTAAATGCCCAACATATATGCCAAACTTCAGGAGCCTCCATAAAGTCTTTCAAAAGTAAGCGTGTTTTCAACAGACAGACAGACATACGGACGGAAGGACATCGCTCGATCGAGGATCATGAATATATATACTTTATGAATATATATACCAATATTTCGAGGTGTTACAAACGGAATGACAAACTTATATATACCCTCTATCACTAGAGTGGAGGGTATAAAAAGCAAAAGGTTGTTTACCCTTTTTTAGAGTAGAACCCCAACGGCCCTTAATTTTTTTGGTCGAAGTCAATTTTGAAGCGAAAGGGTTTATCCCCACCATAATGAAATTTTAAGATGTTAATAAGCTAATCAAGTTAAATAATAATTAAAAAAAAATTAAAAAATCAAAAAAAAAAATTTTGGTTTGAATGGGGAAAATATTTTTTTTTTAGCAAATTTTGTCCGATTGGGATAAAAAATTTAAACATAGAGTTTTTAGACAAAAACTAACCATAATTTGTCGACGAAATTCGAAAAAGTGATTATTCGTGACAACCTAATGTGCACTGGGGTAGAGCAACTTAACTTTTTTTTTGAATTTCGAAAACGTCGGGGTCGGAAAAGTTACCTTTTCGGGTCGTGATTAACACACAAAAATATTAGACCTGTAACGGAACTTTCCATTTTTCAAGTCAAAAAAGGAACGCAAAGCCATTGTCCTCCAAAGTCCAATATTTTTGTGTCTTTCCCGACACCGACGTTTTCGAAATTCGGGGAAAAGCTAAATTTGCTCCACCCTAATGTGCACTTTATAAAAATGTTGAGGATTTTTTCTAATTTTCAAGACGCTATATTTCGAAAACCAAAAGTGTTTGGAGCCGGAAAGGTAATGGTTTTATGAACACTACCCATTAACAATATCTTTGACCAAAAGTGTTTGGAGCAGGAAAGGTAATGATTTTTAGTGTCCGACCGAACGCACTTTTGCAGACCGAACCCGTACCCGAACTTCGGCCAATTTTGCAAAGTTCGGCCGAAACCGAAACCGAACTTTTTTTTTATTTAAAAAAACATGTTTTTGAGACCAATTATGAAAAAAAAAAATCAAAATATCGAATTCATTTCACATAAAAAAAATTAAAAAAATAAATAGTTTCTTCTTTTGTACACACAGGTTCACAAAATTTGAACTTTTTCAATTTGCCTGACCTTTGACAACTGATTTATATGGATTTTAGTGTGCTGATTCCGAATCTGTTATTCAATTGTTTCCATCAGCTCACGTTCGCGAGCAAATCGCTGTTAAAGAGTCCAAAAAGTGCGTTTTTTACTAATTTTGCTTGGCTATAATTTTCAAAAAAAAATTTAGAGCCTCAGTTTTAAACACGAACTTAACTATATTGAATGCCAGGATTCCAAAACTGGCATTAGCTTTTTTCTGACAGCTTTAGTTTTCGAGTTATTAAAAATGGCATAAATATTCAGACAAAATTAAAGAGGTCATAAATTTAAAAATTTTATTTTAGCGATATCTCAAAAACTAAAGATGACTCAACAAAAGTAAGAGCATTTTTAGAATCAGCATATCCAACATACCTAAAATCTTTATTCACTTTTTGGATGTAAGACTAGTGTTGGTAAATACAGACTCACAAACATGCCAAAAATAGCCTATTTTTAAAGTTTCCTTAGGCTATATCTCGAAAACTAGAGCTGACCAAAAAAACGGTAGCCAGATTTGAAATCAGCGTACCCCTATTAACCAAAATTAGCTATCAGAACCCGGGCAAAAAAAAAAATGTTGCCCTGTGACACCAAAAAAAAGTGGGAAAATATAGCTCAAGTTGATTGTTTTGGGGAAAAAAATATTTATTTTCGACAATAGCCCGATTCGTGGTGTAGAACCCGAACGTTCGGTCATTGGCAAATTTCATTAAAATCTGAGGTGAGAAATACGAAAATGGCAGATTTGTGCGGTTTGACCTAAAATCTTCCGAATAGTTATTTTACAGTGAAAACCGTAGATTAAAGTAGAATATATTCTAAAATCTATTACAATAGATATTTAAGATATGTTTTTCTAAAGAAAACATTTTAGATTTTAATACATTTTTTCCTTAGTAAAAGTGAAGAGAAAATGAAAGTAAAGAGAATGTAATTCATATAATTCAAACCAAATTATGAGATTATGTTTTGAAAATTCGCAATTCATAATTGTTTTAAAAAATTGTCAAAAAAGTTGTTATGGCGAAAAAACATCTGTTTAAAAGCATATCTTTGTTTAATTACATTTCAAAAAGTCATAGTTGAGAAGAAAAAAAATTGAGATAAACCGAATTGGTTATTGCAAATTTTGAAAACAAAACTCTTAAAAATATATAAGACTTGTTTGTTTAATATTATATTTATTTAAAAAAAATCTGTCATTTATTGTTTCATTCATAGATATTTAAAAATAGCAGTAAATATTTATATTATTTAAAAAAATAATAAAAAAAAAAACATTTTATTCAAAACCACTTTAATATCTTTAATAGCAACAGATCACACTCTACTATTTATCTTTAAATCTTGTATATGATTCATAATAAACAATTGAGAGAAGTAATAAAAAAATTGTTAATAAAAATAAAATAAAATAAAATAAAATAAAAATACAATAAACCAAAATTTATTCCCACCTTCGACATGGTAAATGGCACATATGACAAAAACAATTTAAAACCGCATCGAATGGACTCATCGTCGTTTTTGGTGTGGTGGTGCTAGTTGTTTTTTGTTGCTGTTTGGTTGGTTGGTTGTATGATGTTGTTTGTTAAATATTTGTTTAAAATTTAAAAGTCGTTATTTTTAACAATTTTTAAGAGTGTAAGTAGTAAATATTCAATTTAATGCTAGATTTGTTTTTTTGCAATATATAATAACAAAATTAAAAAAAAAAAAACTTAGGTGTTATAGCAGGGGTTCTCAAACGGCGATAACTAGGCAACATAAAATCAGCACAGTTAAAATTTTTCCCTGACATTTACACAGCAAGCGCTTCACTAACTCCCCCTCCTCCTCCACTTCCCCACAATTTCTACAATAGTCCTTATCAGAAATTCCCATAAGAACGACCATTTGGACGATTATACAGTGTCCACTAATAGGCTAACCGTCCGTTTGCCAAAAGGAAGAAGACTTTTTTTCTCCTAGGATTTGACAGTGGCCACAGGGTTCGCAATATCCTGAATGTAGTCAGTGATCTCAACCTACCATTCATTCTATTCTCTGAAATTCTATCAGTTTCGTTCATCAATTCCACTATATGAACTTAGATGTTAGGATTAACCTTTTCCCCCTCCGACATAGTCCTTCATCATTTTAATAGCACCAGTGATACCCACACACTCCAGTCGTTGCACCTTCTGTAGGTTTCAGAGATAAGATTTCTTATCCATTGCTTTCCACACAAGGGTACCATAGGTTAGCATTGGTATAATTATCGCACAATACATCTTGCGGGAACGGTTTTAGACCCTACTTCCGAAAGCTTGCGTATAGGAAAGAGGGGAGAAAAATAAGAGTTACCTGTTTATTTTAGCTGCCCAATCTAACATTTAGCTGGACAAAATGGAGAGGGAAAAACGGTTTTTTTTTAGTTTTTTGAGGATTTTTCCCATTTTTTTAAAAGAAACTATATGAACATTTTGTACAGGTCGAGATGTTTTTTAAAAGCCTATCTAATGGTGTATCGATCGTGTCCAAAATCGGCTACGTTTGGTACGTTATTGTAAAAAATGTAAAAAACGTGGGGGTAGTTTATATGCTGATGTATATACGTACGGTCGTCAAAATCATACATAATAATCCCTATTAAAATTAAGGTGACCCGTATTTTTTGCGTTTGCCGTAATCCCTGTTAGTTCGGCTTTTATTCGGATTTTTTCGAAAGACCATATTTTTTCATAGGTTAGGTTGTTAGGTTGTAAGTGGCTGCTGACGTTTTACGTCAACACACGTAGAGTCTGAGGTACATTGTGTTACCACGGGACCGTAATAGGTGTCCCTATTAGTCCCTGTCGTTAAACCAGTTTGAGCTTCTTATGAAACTCCTTAGATATTGAATTTTGACATCCGACAAATCAGAAAGATCGTACAGCTCCCTAGATCCCAGTGAAGCAAGTCTCTGACCAGAAAGTGCCGGGCAATGGCAAATAAAGTGTTCGATAATTTCCAACTCCTCTTCATCCATGCAAATTCGGCAAAAGTCATTCAACGGCACATTTAACCGCTCTGCGTGCTTTCCTATAAGACAGTGTCCGGTAATTATAGAAAGCACCGCCGAAATCTCTCTTCTTGGAAGCGATATCAGCTCACTTGTGCGCCCCTGATTAAGAGAGGCCAAATCAGTCGTGCTGTCTCACACGTCCATCCATTTGCCCATCTTTGATTAGTCTCCGTCGCAAAACAAAGCCTTAGGTTTTGCTTGCAAGTTTCTAGAGGCATACCAACACATTCCAATTCTGTTGGAACATGTAAGGTAGTTCCTAGTCTTGCAAGCTCATCGGCTTTGCAATTCCCTGGAATGTCTCTGTGCCCTGGGACCCATATGAGTCGTATGTTAAACTGCTTGCACATCTCATTTAAAGACGTGCGGCAGTTAAGGGCATATATTTTATCATAAGGTGGCAACCCTTTTTCAAATTTAAGATGGAGCAGCTAAAAAACAGGCAACTCTTATTTTTGTGCCCTCATTTCAATAATCAAATTTCAGGACAATCGGATGGTGCCCTCTGAAAGACCTTTCTTGTTACTCCTTTTTGTGAACAAGACGAGTTTGGTCTTGGCGGGATTAACTGCCACACTGTTGTCCTTTGTCCATTTCGAGAGTATCTTAAGCGCTGATTCCATGAGTTCGCTAATCGTTGGTAAAAACTTACCTTTGATTAGGATCACAATGTCATCAGCGTAGACAACCATCTTGATACCCATTCCGTTGAGTCGAGGATTTTATTTATTACAAGAATACATGCGATGCGGATACTGGACGGCTTTAATATTTTTAAGGTGGAGCTGTGTGCAGTGTCAGAGGCAGCTATGCTTAATTCAGTCAGGCCGATCTACTTTGGTGAGATCATTATTTACATTGATAGTCAAGCGGCTTTAAAGGCGATCGAAGGTAGTCAGTATGTATGTAGGATTAATAACAGACCATACTGGTTTGAATTCTTATTTGACAAAGTAAAAATTGATTCCTGCTGTCATGAAATTTCAACACAACGAATCATGTGATGATGCTATTATTAGCAATTTGTTTGCTGACTTTTTCTTTACCACTTATTCAGATGCAACATTTGATGATTCCAACAGTTACCCACTTTCACTGATTGCAAATCAAACGATTTCCATTCCTTTTTTTGATGCTTCATTGGTTTCTAATGGTTTGAAAAAGCTTAAATTTTCCTATAATAGTGGACCTGATAAAATTCCAAGCTCAATTCTCGTTAAATGTGCTGATGCTTTAGCTACACCGTTGACACATATGTTTAATACGTCGATTAAATATGGTTATTTTCCTAAAATGTGGAAAGACTCATTTATTATACCTCTTTTTAAATCTGGAAGTAAATCTGATATTGCAAACTACCGAGGTATTGCAAAGTTAAGCATTATACCTAAACTTTTTGAAAAAATTGTTACTGATCACCTATGTCATCAAGTAAACACTTTAATTTCCCCTTTTCAACATGGTTTTCAAAAAAGGTGCTCGACTTCAACAAATCTTTTACAACTTACAACAATAGTAAATCGTGGTTTCCTTCAAAGGAAACAGACTGATGCAATTTATACAGACTTCAGCAAGGCGTTTGATAAAGTTAACCATAAGCTTTTAGTAAAAAAATTACATTTAATGGGATTTACTGATCTTAGTATAGAGTGGATATACTCATATTTAACAAATAGAAAACAAACCGTACTTTTTAAACAAATATCTTCAAAAAATATTGATGTTCTATCGGGAGTTCCGCAGGGGAGCCACCTTGGGCCCCTTTTATTTTCATTGTTTATTAATGATTTACCTCAAGTTATAAAGTTTTCAAATATTCTAATGTATGCTGACGATGTAAAAGTTTTCCTTAGCTATAATCAACACTCCGACCATTCTCTTTTACAAAATGACTTGGATTCGTTTCATTCGTGGTGTGTTTTAAATTTGATGGAGCTTAATCTAAAAAAGTGTAAATGCATGATGTTCGTTAGAAAGAGACCGATATCTGTAAACTATATGTTGGGCGGTTATCAACTGGAAAAAGTGAATAACTTCTTAGATCTTGGTGTTTTGTTGGATCCCAAACTTAGTTTTATTCCCCATATTACAGTTATGGTAAATAAAGCTAGGGGAGTTCTTGGTTTCATAAAACGTTGGGCGAAAGAGTTTAATGATCCGTATTTAACAAAAACTTTGTACACGTCACTCGTAAGGCCAATTCTGGAATATGCATCCATTATTTGGGACCCTATGTACCAGATACATACCGACTGTATTGAGTCTGTGCAAAAACAGTTTTTATTGTTCTGTCTACGTAGCTTAAATTATGATCCGTTGAATCTTCCATCATATACCAGCAGACTTGCTCTTATTAAGCTTCCAACGCTTAAAAGCCGCAGATCAATGCTAAACGTCTCGTTTCTTCTAAATATTGTTAATGGTGATGTTTGTTCGGGTTTCCTGATCAACAATATTTCATTCAATGTTCCTCAAAGGCCAACACGAAACTTCAAGCCAATATCTGTCAAATTTTTCCGGTCCAACTATGCAGATGCTGACCCTTTAAGGAGAATGTGTATTGAATTCAACAAGCTTTATGGATTTATTGACTTCTCTTTAAATACTAACGCAATTAAGAGTAGGATAATAATTTTTCTTAACTCATAATTAATTATTGTTTTTAGTAATGTTATTTAATTAAATTTAACACATTTATGTAAAAGTTTAATTTTTTTTTATTTTCATATTTTTGTAAATAGTCTGTAAGGATTAATTCCATAGACAAATAAACAAATAAATAAATAAATAAATAAATGACTTATGCAGATGGTGTAGGGACGAAGAGATTTATATGGAAAAAGCAGATATCAGGCTTGGAAGCTGTACAGATAGTGTAGGGACGAAGAGATAGTGAAAGATTCATTTCATTATCTTTGTCAGTGCCCTGCACTATCTCGCACTAGATTTAATTGTTTTGGCTTTTACTTTCTTCAGGTACTGGATGAACTTAGAGATGTCAACCCATGGAAGATGCTTAAATATATAAGGCTAAGTAAATTTGATGAAACATATGTAAGGCCATAAATCTTCATGGTATTGGACAGGAAGTCAAAAGTAAATTTTCATTTATATCAGGAGCAAGCAGTACAACACCACCGCCCTTTCCAGAAGGTATCACTTTGAATCAGGAACTGGTCTTGTGGACATTACGTCAACATTAACCTTACCAAGATTGAACAGAAGAGAACTTCTTCTTGCGACCCAAACAGAAACTCCACTGATGTACAAGGGGCAGAGAAAGTGCGAATTTTTTCCGACATTTTTTTTTTTTTTGCATTTTTCTTTAAGAATAACTCTCATATTTGTTACAAAATTAAGTTTGAGAACCTCTGTGTTACAATAAAAACTAACTTACAAAAACATTAACGAACAAATAAAAATAGCATTAAAACTTAAGCACGCGACTAAAAAAGCAGCTAAAAATCATACACTTGAATAATAAAATACTCTATACACAGTACTGTGTTTAGAAAAAAAAAATTTTTTTGTAGTGATAAAAAAGAAAATTTTAACTGGGAGTGGTTGGCTTTTTTTATTATATATAATTTTTGTATATTTAATTGATTGAAAAACGAAAGTGTAAATTTGCTAAAATTTTTTCAAGCGACGACAACACAACAAACAACAAAAACAATCACATTTACTTAAAATGCAACAATGTTGCCACAAACCGTTTTTCGTCGTTTGTAAACACTTTTTTTTTTTTTTTGAGTTCAAATCAAAACTTTACAAAACACTTCTATCTTAAGACGTTATTAATGTGTTTGTGGTCGGGTTGGTTGGATTGGTTGTTGGATGACTTGATATCACTCATACGTAGAGAGAGAGACAATGGTAACAAATAATAATAAAAAATAAACAAAAACAAACAATCAAGTCTAAACATAAACCAAGCCAAAACAACAAACGACACTCATTTGTCATTTCACAAAAAAAAAAAAAAAAACAGAATTGTCTTAACGACAGACAACAACTTTAACCGATCAATTTTAAAGCGATACTTAACTAAAAACAAAACGAACGATTTTAAAATGTACGGCGGCGACAATATTTGTCCGCCCGGTTGACGGACAACAACTGTCATGTTGGCGAAAAATGAAATGTTGTCAATGCGCGTATTTTTCTTTTAATTCTATGTGAATACACTACAGCAACAACAACAATACAAACAACACATACATTGAGCTTGACGTTTTGGCATAATGTCACCACCACCAAAATGTTGTGTGCGAGTAAATTAAATAGTTAAAGCTCTACTCATTGCTGAAGCCATTCTCCGATTAACCCTTTTGTGCAACAAATAGAAAAATCAAAGATTTTTTTTGTATATCGAGGGCGAATATTCAAAACATTGCAGTCTTGTTGCACACCAGATAGCAAGTTTTGAATATTCGCCCTCGATATTTGCTTCGATTGGACGGATGTTTTCGCCTTATGTGAAACTCAGGTGTGTGGGAATGCTGATCCACAGGATTTTCCAATACCTTGGTATTACCTACTATCCCAATTTTGTCTTCATAGGGGCTTTGTGTACCAGTCTAAGCAACAACTGGACTGTAATTTAGCTTCTTGTAGGTTAAATTCAATGTCAGGTCACACTTTTTACACTTCGGGTTTCTGTACAGAAGCCCAAATATTGAAGCGGCTTCTCCATTGAAGGTTTAGACCAGCGGTGCCCAAAAAGAGATTTTTTTTTGTTTTTTACGCTCTCTGTTGTTAGTTTCGTTGTCGTTCATATTGTGTGCGTGTGTCTTCGTTGATCTCTAACAAGTGTTTGGGCACCATTGGTTTAGACGCCCTTTCCGATACAATATCAAAAATCGTGGAGAGTTGTCCGCACAGCGAAATTGTAGTTGCTGATGATTTTAATGTCCACAATTCATCATGGCTTCGCCATTCGAGCCAAACAACACCCGAGGGCCAATTCGTTGAGCTTTTTGCCGCGTACAATCCCCAAGCGCAATTAGTGGATGAACTAACACACAAATAGTGTGTTAAATGGCAGTTTCGCAACCCTCTTGACCTTTTTCGCACTTCACATCCCGGAAAGTATGAAGTGAGAATTTGTAACCCTTGTTAACTTGGTTGTTTCATTCGATTTGTTAGAATAGAGCCAAAAATCACCGTTATGTGGAGGAGCTAGAGTCTTAATATGTTCGAAAAAAATATTTGCCATAATATTTTTTACAAAGTTGCTGAACATATTCTGAAAGCACCGGCCAAAGCTGGGAAACTTCAACCCTCTCTAAAATTAAATTCCGATGTGATCTTGCAAAACGCCGTATATTTTTTTTTGTCTCCTCTACCAGAATCAATCGTCGGAACCCCATAATTTTTTTAGTGTTGTACTGTGTAATTACTTGAAAGCTGTATAAGAGGCGTATACTTAATTTTGTAATTTACTTTAAATAACAATCATACGCAACGGTGTACAGTGGCTTATTTTTAATAGTTCGGCCATTCAGTAATTACTGGACCGATTGCGAAATTCATAGCTAACGTAATTTCGAAAGGTTGGACACTGGACCCCACATGCCCAATAAGGGCATCACCAGGGCCCCTAAAGTAGAACATATTTCGTATACAACAACTTTTAATGCTCATTAACTTTAAATGCATGCAAAAAAAAAATTTCACTAATCTAAAAAAACTTTGCGGGTTTTGTTATGGAAAATGTTAAATTTCATTTGATTTTGATTTCATCGCATTACGATTCGGCAGTTCAATTTTGTATCACTGTGTTACTTAATTTTGTATCATGTGTTACATCTTCATACAATTTTTCAAAATGTCATCAATGACATGTCACCAGTTGGTCAGCAGATGTTTAAACGAATTGTTAGCGGCCACCGACACTGGTGGACACTGCTGACCAACTGCTGACATGTCATTGATGACATTTTGAAAAATTGTATGAAGATGTCAGCGATTTCATAAAGGGAGAGTCAGCTGTATGTCAGGTGTGGTTTTATTTTGCCAACTGGGATCTGCAAACAATTATAAAAGATTACACTAACCGACATTTAAAATGCGTCAGAGATCTGACCACTCACTTTCGATGCTGATTCCAAATCATTTTTTTTTTTTGAAAAAAGATTTGGAATCACCAACGTAAGGTTAATGAAAAGTCAGAACCCAGACGCATCCAAAAATTTCACAAAAAAAAAAAACTCTTAAAATTGCCCAAAACACGTCTTTTGTGATTTTTCACCTTAGTTTTTGGATTAGATCGTAAAAAATAAAATTGGCCATTTTTGGGGCATTGCTCGCTCCTTAAAAAAAAAACACAGACGATCTTTTTAGTACACAGTGTTTTCGAAAACACATTTTCAAATTTTAGCCAAATCTGAATAATATACATTTCTTATCTTAATGACTAAAATTTTCCAAATTCCTTTACAAAAAAATGTATGATCAGTTAAGGGTTAAATTTTTTACTAACTAGACATATTGATAAGTTGATATTTTTCGTTGTCTTTTGGCTCGTGCTAACGTGGCTTAAGCAACAGCAACGTTATGCATAAATAAACAAAATATTTATAAAGAAATAATATTGTCCGCCAAAAACTTAAACTATTGTCAATTTGTATAGTGAAGTGTGTCCATAATGGTCACCTAATCGGTTTTGTTGTGGTATGTACGAGAGCACAAAACGTATTTATGTTATGTGTCAGGAATTATGGAGTACATTTATAACCATATCAGTCATCTTTTTTTTACAGAGATATAATTTTCCCAGCAAAAAAATTTTGCGAAATTTGAAGTAGGTTTGTATGGACACAGAGCTTACAAATTTGGTTATCCAAATTTGTTATTTGATGGGAAAGTTATTGATAAACCATAAAGCTAAAGAGAGAACTCCACTCTACCGAGTAGAAACTACTAAAACAGAGATGGCATGATGCAAAAAATATGTTAGAGCAAATGAGAAAATAACAAAATTCACTCGGTAGTGTGAAGTACTCCGTTACTGTGAACAAAGTTAAACAAATTACTTCTTTAAGGACATTTGAGTAATGCCCAGTTTCTGTAATGCGAACGAATTTGCATGTATTTTCTATTTCGCATGCGAATGAAATTCGTGTTACAGAAACTAAGCATAAGACAGATCAAATTGAACAAAACACCTTCTGGCTTACTTAACTACTTCCCGGTAATTTATAAAACCGTCTTACACTTTTAAAATCTGTAACTTTTTCTTCACAATCTATAAATTTTGTAAAATTTTTTGCTGGGTTAATTTTTCATTTTCAATTACTATTCAACTCACATTTATGTCATATTAAATGTACGTTTATACGTAAATATGATTTAATTTGCATTTGAATTCTTTTACGAAATATCAACAGAAATATTGACGTTTATTATGAACTTATAAATTGTTGGGATCATTCTCTCTTATTATTTCTCTCCTAGTTAATTATTTTTAAGTCATAGGAGAATTTTTTTTTTTTGATCCATAAATGGATGTCATTCACAAAATTACGCGCAAATATTTAAAAATTTTGGTATGCAAATTTTTATTTTTTTTTTAATGAAATCATTAAAAAAATATCTTGTTCAGAGCTGACGTATAATTTAACGATATTGGTAAAAAGAATGAGATTAATGAGAGAGAATCTTTTTAATAAAGAAATAAAACTCGTTAAGAGTTTAACAATAAAGATGATTAATTTTTATATACGAAAAATTTTTCAAAATTTAGGAAAAAAAATTTTACAATGTCACAGAATTTCAGATTTTTTATGCAAAAAATGTTGCAGAATCTGCGATTTTTTTTTCTATACGAAAAATTTCTTAAAATCTGACCTTAAGCCAAACTAAACCGACAACATACAATAACACAGGTCAACAATACCTTATTAACATCTGAGAGAGCATAATGTGGAAATGTCTTAGAATCTGAGAGTTTTTTTCTACACAAAAAATGTCTCAGATTTGATAATCTTTTCTATACAAAATGTCTCCGAATTTAAGAATTTTTTTCTCTGAGAATATTCTATACGAAAATATATAACATATAATACAAATAAAGGTAGAAACAGAACAAGCACGGCACGGGGGACGGTTGCCGTTGCCGGAGAATATAGGCCCAAAACAATAAAGGGGCACGGCGACGGCAAAAATGCCACTTGTTTGTTCAGTGGTGCTAACTTTTAATAAAATTAGTGTAATTTTACGGAAAAAATCGCTTATTACAAAGTCAATGTGATTAAGTTGGTACTACTGTGCATTTGTTACACCATTGTGAATGAAAAAATTAAAAATTGTTCTGTAAAGGCGGCAACCCTGGAGTGTGAGAGGGAGGGAGATTGAGAGAACCCGGAGATAAAATAAAATAAGTTTTAGATTTTTGTCGTGCCGCACATTGGGTTCAAATGATGCCAAAGTGGCGATTAATTGAAATTTATAAATGAAGTTTTTGTTATAAAATTTGGTATGGGGTAAAAGTATATAAAATTCTGCAAGACTAGTTATCAAAATCAATCAACTAAGTTGTTTACTTTTTTTTCGGTGAGCTGTCAAAGTTAACAAATTATTGCAGTTTTTGAAAAAAGTAAAAAAATTGAAATTTTTTACAATTTAAGCGCTGTATTAGTGGTATTAAGTCTTTTAAAAGAAAATCTTTTATAATGGAACCTTAAACACCAGGGATTAAGCTAACTTTTTAAATTTTTTTGTTTATAAAAATTGTGACTCAACGTTTTTAATAATTTTTTTAAAAAGTGTCCAAAATTGGGATATTTTCCATATTTAATGGGCCATACATATTAAGTTAGTAATAGTTGGATTTAGTTTTGTGGATTTCAAAAAAGTATAGGATATAAACTTTTATTTAAAAGAAAAAAAAGTACGGACAATGCCCGGCCTTTTTTTTTTATTCCCATTTTTGTGTAAAAAGTCTGGGTATCATTTATTAAACAAATCCATTATATGTGTGTTTATACTCTTCAACTACAGTATGGGCTTACACTCACTTTGTCATTCCATATGTAATCGAAATATGGGTCTAGGACCCAATAAAGTGTATATTATTGATCACTGATCGATTCTAAGACATTCTGTGACTAACCGTGTGTCCGTCCGACCGTCTGTTGTTGAGCACACCATAAAGTACATAAAACAAGAGCTAGAATCCTGAAATTTGTCACAAATATGTATAATGATCATAGGCTGGTTAAGTTCTTGAACGCGCAAAATTGGACCAGGGGGAAAAAAGTTCCCCCTTGAAGAACTAAAACTACCCCAGAAAAATATTTTTTTTACAAGTTTTATTTGTATATTTGTTCCATAAATGAAACATTTTAATGCCATATGAAGTTCATCGACCTGAATTTGAACCAAGGGGGATCAGGAATGCCAATTTTTTCGGTCCGCCCCTTTTTGGAGGCGTGTATAGAAAAAATAATTTAAATAATGATAAATTTGTATTAATTAGGTGCAAAAACTGACATCTATTTTTTTGACAACGTTTATCGCGAGGGAAAGGTGTCCCCCATAGTCTCCCGGTAAACCCTCCCCCCTACGTCTCCTCCATCTGTTTTTTGTAGCTTTATTACATGTTCAAGGGTTTCGTGCATTTTTCCAAAAACATAAAAAACGACAAAAAAAAATTTTTGTTAATTTTTTTTTCTAAAATGCTGTATTTTTTTTTATGTATTTATAATAATTCCTTAATAAAAAACTATAATATTCCCATAAATCACTTTTTTCAGATAAATTTGTACATTTATGAGATTTTGTGAAAAACAAAAATTGGATTTAAAAAAAAAATTATAATAATATAAATACATATTATGCCTTCTTTCTTTAATTACTTTGACAGCACATTATGTGCACTTTAATTTCCATTTTTTTTTATTAATTTATCGCTTTTCATTCCAAAGTTACAGCAAAAATTGTGAACTATAACCCTTTTTTCCGAAAAACAAAAAAACGCCTAACAGGTTAAAAAAAAAATTTTTTTCCAATTTTTTTTTTCCAAAATGTGTATTTTTACGTGTTTATATAATGTCATCAATAAAAAAATATAATATTCTAAAACTACTGCTTATCTGAATTAATCGCCATTTTGGGTACCATCGAACCCACTGTGTGCCGGTCACGGTTTTTAACTGTCAAATCGTATGGAAAAAGTCGTGCTGGGCTTGTTCTGTTCAGAGCTTAATTTGGTCATTCAGTAAATACTGGACCAATTGTAGTGAAATTTATACCAGTTGCTATAACGAAAAAATTGGGTTTTTTGCTCAGAAAGGACCAACTCTTTTTTGCCTCCAGCTTAAAAGAGTGTATATAAGTAATTTTAATAGGTACCCAGTCAGAAAAATACAATCACAAAAGCGTTGTGAAAGCGTTGTGGACGGTTGTACGAGCGTTCTGTATACCAACTTCAAAGCGCCTTCAGATGATCCGAATGATAACATCGATCTACGCTAGGTTTAAAGCGTTTTAAAAGCGATGTTTATAAGTGCTTTGAGAACGTTTTTTAAAAGTCATCAAATCGCTTTAAAACCCCAAAGTAAAGAATTTCTGTTTAAGTTCGGTTATAATAATTTGTTTGATACAAAGTGAAATCCGAAAAAAATGTTTGTACTCCAAGAAACTTAGAAAATTTTTAAAAAAAAATTTCGAAACTTAAAAAAACAAGTTAAAAAGTTAAATTCGGTCTTGCCGAATGTAGTGATACCCTCCACAACTTCAAAGAGATTGTTGCAAAAAACTTTATTTAAAAGGAAAATACTTTTGAAAAAAAAAATTTTTTTTTTGAAAAAAAAAAAAAATTTCCGCGAAAAAAAATTTTTGGTAAAATAAAATCCGCGATTTTTTTCTTTTTTTGTCAAAAAATATGTTCGTACTTGTTTAAATACCATTTGGTGTTCAATTATGGTCCATATGTCAACCAGAAGCCGAATTAAAGCATTTCAAATTTTTAGGTTATGTTGAATGTACTGAAATTTTTGAGGTGTGCTTACATTTTCGTTCATAACTTTTGAACCGCTCAACCGATATCGCTCAAATGCAATACCAAACTTTTTGGGAGAACTTCCAATGAATATGTTAAGTTTCATTTATCTCTGAACCGCTCAATCGATATCGCTCAAATGCAATACCAAACTTTTTGGGAGAACTTCCAATGAATATGTTAAGTTTCAGTCGTTTCTGTGCAATATTTTGTCCGCGACAGCATTTTCCACAGACAGACGGACATCGCTAGAATGTCGTAAAATCGATCGGTCATCATGAATATATACACTTTATGGGGTCCCAGACCGATATTTCGATGAGTTACAAACGGAATGACAAACTTATATATACCCTCTATCACTAAGTGGAGGGTATAAAAAAAATCTAAAGAACTCTTAAAACGCTTTTCGAATACGCTTGTAAAGCGTTGCAAAAAACGTTTTGAGATTGATTTTTTTTTGTTATAGAGCTTTCAGAACACTTTTCAAAAACGTTCGCAAAGCGTTTTAAAATAGCGTTCTGAGAATGCTTTTTTTTTGTTACAGTGCTTTCAGGACGTTTTTTTTAGAAGCGTCGTCAATTTCTGCTTGGGTAGGGGCAATGTAGGGCAATTATTTATTACTCATACGCACAGTTGTTCCTAGAATAATATATGTAAAAACATAAGAATATTTTAATTATGCAATACCTAAAGTGCATTTTCTCAGAAAAAAAACTTGTGGAATTTTTTGTAAACATCTGAACTTTTTTTAAAAAAATTTGTAGAATCTAAAAATAGCTATTTTGACTAGATTTTCTTATATATTTTATTTTTAAATGCCACACGCAGAGAAGGATTATGATTGCGACAACCATAATGGAGGGGCAACATAGTATGATTGATAAAATTATCATAACATGTTTGTAGCGACCATATTATGATCTCCGCTGATAATAGTATGATAAAAAGTTGTATTTTTTTAAATGTTAATGATCATAGTATGATTGTCACAATCATATATATGCTCAAATGGATCAACCATACTATGTTGCCCCTCCATTCTGGGTGATTTGGTGTGCTGCAATCATGTTCCAAACATGTTTTTTCTCTGTGTGCAGTATGCAAATTTTATCTTAAAGAATAATCGATCAAAAAACAGATATCAAACTTAATGTAAGTCAATGTTCGAATCTGAGAGAAAAATTTAAATCCATTCTTTTTAATATCATACAAAAATATTTTACAAAAATTACCTGTATGTTTAAGTGCAGTTAAATATTTCAAAAAAATACATTAAATATTAAAAAAAAACTAAATTAAAATTTCAAAATGTATGATTTATTTGAATTGGGGTTTAGTGGGAATTTATACAATTTAAGCCACTTTTAAATTAAATAAAGTGCGTTATGGGAACAAATTTATTTTTTTTATACACAACAACTCATAAACAAAGTCAATAATTTCCACATGAGTATAGTAACAATTTTTAAAATCATTGACGATGCGTGACGCCCTTTTTTTAATAGGTAAAAAAATATAAATAGACCCTAAATGTAAAAAATAAAAGTAAGAAAATAATAAAAAAAAACCTTAAACAATCATCAAGTGTTATATAAATTAGCATAAACAATAACGACGACCAAAGTCAGTGGCGGTTATGTTGATGAGCAGACATTAATTATGAAAAAAAAAATAAATGAAATGCTGAAGTTAAAAAAAATAACACTTGTTTGATTTTTAGTTTGTAAATAAGGTTGGCAACTAAAATGAATAACAATACACTTTAAGAAAAAAAAAAAACTGCAATGCTAGTAAAACCAGCCTGTACATTTACTAAAAAAAATTTACTAAATTCTGCAAACAAAACTGTAAACAAATGTTGTAATATTTTTGTAATACGCATTTAAAACCTGATTTTCTGATATTTTCCAACTTTTTTAAAATTCTTAAAAGAATCATCGAACAATTTTTTAAAGCCTATGGACATTTTGAAGATTTGAAAGTCCTACTAAGGGTTGCAACACTGAGAAAATTTACAACTGTGTTAGAAAAAAGTTAATAATAAATTAAGTTCAGCCAAACGACAACACCGTCCGACAGCCAATATTAAACATGAACCGAATGATAAACGCCTTTATTTCGCGATCATGTTTCCTTTTAAAAGTTTTAAAGGATAGATTTTGTAAAATATTTGTAATTGTCCTAGGATGACACTGGTGACGGAAAATGAAAGAGGAGGATCTCCCCTAATTTATCCATTTTTCTATTATGCCATATCAGGATAAAAGGATGTGAATCAAAATATTTTGTTCAAAATTTTAAATCATATTAAAGGATACATTTTTGAAAGGACGTTAACTTACCTCCTTTTTCCTGATATGTAAAAATAATAAAATAGGAAAATTATGGAAGATTCTCCTCTTTCATTTACTGTCAATAGTAGCAATAGTCCTTTTAAAAGGAAGCAGGATCACGAAATCAAAAACTGTAAATGCTGTTTTACTACATTTAGTCTCTAGTTTTAAATGTATTTTATCCAGTTCGTGTTCAACGACTTTTTTTTTCATTTTTGTCGAACGCTGTAACATATGGGTAATGTAAAATGATTCGCATTTTCTTTCTCCTTAAATGTACGTTTAAATAGCTGATTTTGATCTGACACACAACGACAATCGAAGAGTGCTGACGAAGGAAGGGTGGGTTCTTCCGAAAGCTGTCGACATCTCCACTTAGCCTGTGTTGTTAATTACCACAGTATTGGGAGCAGGCGCGGATCCAGCACTTGAGTTTGGGGGGAAAATTTTTTTTTCTCAAAAAAAAAAAAAAAATTTTTACTTAAACAGAAAAGTTTTAAGAATTTATAAAACTCTTGCTCTTGAAAATTTTGTATATTCAGATACACATAAAAAATGTTCAGAAACAATTTTCCCACCAAAAATTCCTATTTTAGAAGAAAAAATTTCGATTAGATTTAGTGACTTTTTTTCCCCATAGAAAATCTCTAAGGTTCTGAAATATGTTTTTCTATTCCATTTTTCCACCGAAACGTTATTTCTTCACCAAAATTTGCAGTTTTTGAAAAACTAAAACCAGAAAGTACCTGAGATAAGAACAAGTAAAAAAGTTAAATTCGGCCTTGCCGAATGTAGTAATACCCTCCACAATTTCAAAAAGATTATTGCAAACCACTTTATTTCAAAGGAAATTACTTTTGAAAAAAAAAAAAAAAATTGAAAAAAAATTTTCGGGGAAAAAAATTTTGGTAAAAAAAAAAAATCCGCGATTTTTTTCTTTTTTTGTCAAAAAATATGTTCGTACTTGTTTAAATACCATTTGGTGTTCAATAATGTTAACATATGTCAACCAAAAGCCGAATTAAAGCATTTTGTATTTTTAGGTTATGTTGAATGTACTGAAATTTTTAAGGTGTACTTACATTTTCGTTCATAACTTTTGAACCGCTGAACCGATATCGCTCAAATGCAATACCAAACTTCTCGGGAGAACTTCCAATATATATGTTAAGTTTCAGTCATCTCTGTGCAATATTTTGTCCGCGAGAGCATTTTCCACAGACAGACAGACAGACAGACGGACAACGCTAGAATTTCTTAAAATCGATCGGGCATCATTAATATACATACTTTATGGGGTCCCAGACCGATATTTCGATGAGTTACAAACGGAATGACAAACTTATATATACCCTCTATCACTAAGTGGAGGGTATAAAAATTATAATAAACAATTTCCTAGATTATGAGACAATTTTCTAAAGAAAAAGTAAAGGTGAGATACTTTTTCTTAGAAAAAGTCTAAGATTCTCCACATTTTCTAAGACATATAGAAGGAGTCTCAGATTCTGAGTCTCAGACATTTTCCGACAGAAAAAGATTCTGAGACATTTTTTAAATGGAAAAAATCTCAGAATTTAAGATATTTTCTTAGATTCTGGGACATTTTTCTAAAGTCTTAGATTCTATTTTTTTTTTTATTAAAAAAAGTCTCAGATTATAGAAAAATTTTTCTATAAAAACTCATAAATTCTGAGGTATGTATTTTTCCTATCGAAAAAGTCTGAGATTTTTTATCTTAGCCAAAGATTTAAGCTTTTATTATTAAAAATTCTTAGATTCTGAGACATATTTCAAATAGAAATAATTTCAGATTCTGAGATATTATCTCAGTGTCTGAGACATTTGTCCTAAAAAAAGTCTTTGATTCTGGGATATTTTTAAATAAAAAATCTCAGATTCCGAAAAAGTCCCAGGTTCAGCGTAATTTGGCTTTAGAAAAAGTCTTAGATTCTAATAAATTTTTTCTATAGAAAAATTCTCAAATTTTCCATTAACAAAATTTTCTTGATTTTCCTAAAAAGTTTAAAGAGACTTTTTTTTTATAAGGATTCAAAAACATTCTTCCTATGGAAAAATTTAGAGATTCTTGAGAATTTTTTATAGAAAAAATGTTCATATAATTTCAAAAAATTCTCGGAAATTTTCCTTAAGAAAAATTGTTAGATTTTTCGTATTAAGATTCTCTTCCTATACAAAACTCTTAGATTTTTTCCATACAAAAATTCATAGAAAAATTCTTAAATTTTTCCTATAGAAAAATTTCTAAATTCCCAAATTTTTCGTCTAGAAAAATTCCCAAATTTTTCGTCTACAAAAATTATCGTATTTTTTCTAAAGAAAATTTTAAATATTCCGAGATTTTCCGAAAAAAATTCTAATGTTTTTCCTATAGAAAAATGTTCAGTTATTCCTGTAGGAAAATTCTCAATTTTTTCATAATGAAAAATTCTCAAATTTTTCCTGTTAAAAATTCTCAAATTCTTTCATATAGAAATCTAACATTTGAGACATTTCTCCTTAAGAACAAATTTTCATAGAAAAAATTTTGAGATTATTTTCTTTTCCTTTTTTCCTCTCCGTTTTTCTTCTTTCCTTTTTTTCCTTTATTTACTTTTCCTTTCATTTTTTTCTTTTTTCCTTGTTTCGAATTCGGTTTGGGGGAAAAATTTCCTTCCCCCCGTGGATCCGCGCCTGATTGGGAGATTACTAATTTTGCATTCAGTGTGCAACGCTTCGAAACAGGACCCCATAAAGTACATATGTATATTCCCTGCATTGTCATTTAAAAAACATGTATTAAAACGTAATAGCTCTGCGAAATGCAGTATAAACGCAACATGGAAAACCTTTTTAAGTAACAACACTATAATGCTAACTACCAAGTGGAGACTATTTCAAGCAGTATGCAGGTCAATACAGGTCTATGGCGCGCAAGTATGGGGGTATAGCCTATTTGAAGAAGTTGACAAGTTGCAGAGGTATTTTATAAAACGCATTTTAAAACTACCAGATTTTACGCCAAATTACGCCCTTACCTTAGAGACAAATGCTGAAGATAGTCATTTCTATAGTCTTAACCTGCATATGGACTATGTTTATAAAACAATATATAAATATGACCATAACAGACTTCCTCACAAACTATCAAAATTGGTTTTGGCAAAAAATATTTTTTGGACAGAAAAAATTAATCAGTTGGGTAACGAACATGATATTAAGTTCGAAAATATGGATGAATCCGAATGGCTCTATAGAGGTGCAAAATTATTGCGAAATCTAAAAACAAAGAGCATAGAAGACGCAAAAGCCAATGCAATTAATAGCAGCACGCGCTTTTATAAGAATCTTGATTACAGTCAAGGTCAAAGTTATATACAGAACACTCTTTGCCAGCATAAGCTTACTATAATATTCAAGGCCCGCTGTGATATCTTGGGATTAAAGTCCAATATTTTTGGAGCTCAATCAAAAACATGTACACTGTGTAACACTCGTGAAGACGAAACTTTAAAACATTTTATGGCAAAATGCCCAGTATTAAGGGAATTCAGGATCAGATATTTTGGGAAATCTTTTTTAAATCAAGATGAGTTAATCGATATTTTAAATGGAAGACTAAGTGATACGTGGAATAAACTTTATAATTATATTTGTGAGGCAATGAAATATAGAAATCTATTAATGTTAGAATATGATTAATTTATTAAAACAAAAAAAAGGAAACTGTAATTTTCTAAACATAACTAGGTAAATGACAGACGACATTTATGTCATGTCATAAATTTACTTTAGCTTTATAAAATTGTAAACTTTGTATTTGCACTTTTTAAATAAAGAATTATTATATTATTATTATATTCCCTGCAGGAAAAGTGTGTCTCTCGATCCGAAATCACCTACCCCGACTAGTGAAAACGGGACATATCACTAAAATGACCGGAGATAATACTATGACATTTTGCATTTTGTTGTAAAAAATTTCATCAAAAATGATTTTACAAAAAAAAAAAAAAATTATATAAATTTTGAAAAATTTTGCAAGTCCGGATTTTTTTTCCGTTCACAAAAATGTTTGTCAATTTTTTTGGCGTTTTGGAGTACAAAAATCATTGAAAATGCTTTTATGATTTTTTTTACAAAATGTCTAACAAGTGAAGTATCTCAACCCTTATGAACCGATTTGCATGAAACTTAAAATATGTATATATATATAAGGGTTTTAATTTTTGCTAAATAATCTTAACAATGGGATCTGATAAATTCCGAAACACGTGACGATTAAGTCTTTCACAAAATGATCAACATACATAAACTTAAAACAGAAAAATAGTTTTCTTGAAAAATATTCTATGAGTATATCATAGTTTTATGAATAAACCTGCTAAAAAAAAATGTTTCTTTTAAAATTTTTTCAGTGTACTTGCATTTTATTCAAACAAATAGTGGAAACCAAAAGTAAATATGGGTAAATGGGTTGTTGTCTTGATTACTATATTTTAAGTTTGAACAGTAAGTCAGTAAAAAAAAAATAAAATAATTGTTGATGAAATGCAGCGAAAAAAAAATACATTTATTTTTTTGTTTAGCTTTTCATTTAATTTAATGCAATTCATGGTAAACAATGCAACCATAATTAAAGACAAGTGAAAATAAAAGGTAAAAAAGGGGATTTGCCATATTAATAACATCAAAGGCAAACAGACAGATGAACGGACGGACGGACAGACAAAATGAATGGATTGCCTCAAAAACCGAAATATTTGTTGAATTGCAATTGCATTTTAAAAACATCCATACAAACAACATAAAACACAATTTCGGTATTGAACAAAAAGAGCGAAAACAAAAACTAACCTACCCAAATGCAAATATATGTTGGCTTATCCCCGACAGACAGACAGTCAGATAGACAGACAGATCCCAGCAAAACTTTGGTAATGGGTAGTGATTATATAACACATTACCAGGTAATGTATATACCTTATTTGTAGCATTATTTTAGGATGTCTTACCAAACATTTGTTCCACAACGTATTATTTTCAAGTGAAAAATAATGCATTACTAATAATTAGCTACGTAATGCATGATTATTGGAAAAAATGTATTTCATATTTATTATTTCTAAACATTAAATCATGGATGACTTATATTTGGTTACATTATGTATTATTTGAAAGTTTGAAATAATGAATTATTTATAATTGGATGCATAATGCATTACAATAACGTTAATAATAATTATTTTATAAAAAATGCATAAGTTTAAATTAGAGATGGGCTCACGACAGGAAATTTCAAACGACACACACTCACGAGCATATTTCATCTACTTACACTCACTTACAATCACGTGAGTAAATTTAATACAAAATTACTTTTTCACTACTCGTAACACCTTATATATTATCTTCTGGTATGCTATATTATTTCATTTCTCGTAACCTATAAAATATCACATATTTTACACCTTACTCGTATTCTTTGTTATAAATTTATGACTTATTTTATACCTTACTGGTATTCTTTGTGATAATGTATATGCATTACTTTGAGTCTCATCGCCTGTTAAAATCATCAATGCTGCAATGTATAAAATAAGAGATCCTATACCTTATTTTATACCTTATTTGGTAATCTAAGTTTTGCTGGGATATATAGATATGAAGACATAAATACAGACAGACAGACAACCACCAAAAAAATATATAACCCAAGCAACCAATTCAACTCAACAAACATCAAAATGATTAACTTGTTGCTGCTGTCTCGCTGTTGTGTTCAAGTCGAGTTGAATGTTGAACATGGGCTTTTCAAATTGTTGTATGTAACATTGTTTGATTAACATTGAGTTTCTTGGAATATTTGATTGCATTACCAGACTTCTGAATTCTTTTATATGAATGTTCAACGAATGTCTGTTATGTGCTGCTTTTTATTATATTTTGTATATTAAAAAAAGTTTTTGGGCTAAATTATAAATTGGATTTATATAGAGTATGTAGTACTAGAGTGGCATTTTTTCTTCAACTTTTGATTTTCCCAAGTGTATGGGCAAATTTTTATTCTACTACTCCATTAACAGAAGTAATTAAAAAAAGATGAATTAAAATTCGAAGATTCTACTTTTAATTCGAAAACTCCAATTCAAAAAGATTCTACGTTTAATTCGAAAATTTCAATTCAAAAAGTATCAATTTTAATTCGAAAAAGATCTATCGTAATTTGAAAAAGATCAATTGTAATTCAAAAAAGATCAATTGTAATTCGAAGATTCCAATTGTAACCCAGCAAAACTTAGATTACCAAATAAGGTATAAAATAAGGTATAGGATCTCTTTTTTTATACATTGCAGCATTGATGATTTTAACAGGCGTTGAGACTAAAAGTAATGCATCTACATTATCACAAAGAATACCAGTAAGGTATAAAATAAGTCATAAATTTATAACGAAGAATACGAGTAAGGTATAAAATATGTGATATTTTATAGGTTACCAGAAATCAAATAATATAGCATACCAGTAGATAATATATAAGGTGTTACGAGTAGTGAAAAAGTAATTTTGTATTAAATTTACTCACGTGATTGTAGTGAGTGTAAGTAGATAAAATATGCTCGTGAGTGTGTGTCGTTAGCAAATTTCTGTCATGAGCCCATCTCTAGTTAAAGGTGTAAACAGAACAAGCACGGCACGGGGGACGGTTGCCGCTGCCGGAGAATATAGGCCCAAAACAATGACGGGGGACGGCGACGGCAAAAAATGTCATTTGTTTGTTCAGTGGTGCCAACTTTTAATAAAATTAGAGTAATTTTACGGGGAAAAATCGCTTATCACATAGTCAATGTGATTAAGTTGGCACTACTGTACGTTTGTTACACCATTGTGAATGAAAAAATTAAAAATTATTGTGAAAATGCGGCAACCCTGGAGTGTGAGAGGGAGGGAGATTGAGAGAACCCGGAGATAAAATAAAATAAGTTTTAATTTTTTGTCGTGCCGGTCACGGTTTTTAACTGTCAAATCGTATGGAAAAAGTCGTGCCGGGCTTGTTCTGTTCAGAGCTTTAAACTTATGCATTTTTTTATAAAATAATTATTTTTTATGTTATTGTAATGCATTATGCATCCAATTATAAATAATGCATTATTTCAAACTTTCAAATAATACATAATGTAACCAAATATAAGTCATCCATGATTTAATGTTTAGAAATTATAACTATGAAATACATTTTTTCCAATAATCATGCATTACGTAGCAAATTATTAGTAATGCATCATTTTTCACTTGAAAATAATACGTTGTGGAACAAATGTTTGGTAAGACATCATAAAATAATGCTACAAATAAGTTATATGCATTACCTGGTAATGTGTTATATAATCACTACCCATTACCAAAGTTTTGCTGGGAAGTCAAAAAAAAATCAATGTAAATTCAGTTGATATTTTTAGATCTTTGATCTTTTTATACCCTCCACTTAGTGCTAGAGGGTATATATAAGTTTGTCATTCTGTTTGTAACTCATCGAAATATCGATCTGGGACCCCATAAAGTATATATATTCATGATGCCCGATCGATTTAAAGACATTCTAGCGATGTCCGGATGTCCGTCTGTCCGTCAGTCTGCCTGTCTGTGGAAAATGCTGTCGCGGACAAAATATTGCACAGAGATGACTGAAACTTAACATATTTATTGGAAGTTCTCCCGAGAAGATTGGTATTTGAGCGATATCGGTTCAGCGGTTCAAAAGTTATGAACGAAAATGTAAGCACACCTCAAAAATTTCAGTGCATTCAACATAACCTAAAAATACAAAATGCTTTAATTCGGCTTCTGGTTGACTTATGTGAACATAATTGAACATCAAATGGTATTTAAACAAGTACGAACATATTTTTTGACAAAAAAGGAAAAAAATTCGCGGATTTTTTTTTACCAAAATTTTTTTTCGCGGAAATTTTTTTTTCCAAAATTTTTTTTTTTTCAAAAGTAATTTCCTTTTAAATAAAGTTTTTTGCAATAATCTTTTTGAAATTGTGGAGGGTATCACTACATTCGGCAAGGCCGAATTTAACTTTTTTACTTGATTGAAATACAATTGATCCATTTCGAATAACAATTGGTCTATTTCCAATTACAATTAATATTTTTCGAATTACAATTGATCTTTCTCGAATAAAAATTCATCTTTTTCGAATTAATATTAAACTATTTCGAATTACAATTGATCTATTACAAATTACAATTGGAATCTTCGGATCTTTTTTGAATTACAATTTATATATTTCTTATTACAGTTGATCTATTTTGAATTACAATTGATCTAACTCGAATTACAATTAAACTTTTTTAAATTGATCATTTTAGAATTACAGTTGATCTATTTCGAATTACAAGTGGCATTTTGGAATTACAAATGGAATTTTGGAATTACAAATGGAATTTTGAATTTAAAAAGGAATCTTCGAATTACAATTAATCTTTTTCAAATTACATCTGTAAATGGTATTGACCTAAAAATTATGTGGTAAAAACTTGAGGCCAATGAAACCCGTGGCACTCGGCGATCAAAGTTTTTAATTCTTAAAAATTTAAGGCCAATCGGATTTATTTAACCCGTGGCGCCCGGTGATCAAAGTTTCGGATTCTTAAACATTTTAAATGAGGAAAAAAAGAAAAAACAGAAAAACAATTAAGAAAATTATAGTCGGTCAAGACCGACCATATAATACCCTACACCCCTGTGTCCCGAAAAATGGGTCCGATGTTCAAACATGGTCAAATCTTTAAAAAGTGTAGAAAACACTTACAAACCAAATTTGAGTGAAATAGGCTTATATTTGCTGCCAATAAACCGCTTTAAGTGAATATCGGGCTAAATTTTCATTTGGGGCCTAAGTACAAAAATGGTATGATTATAATCAGATTTAATTGGTTTATTAAAGTACGCGTTAAACAGACACAAACAAAATTTTGTAAATTATTCTATGGTGACAGGACATAACGGAAATGGGGATTATGACTGAATTCATCACGGTCATAATCCCCATAATAGTTGTGGGGACGATGACCGTTTCCAAAACGGTTACAATCCCAATGGGGATTATGTGCGTTCCCTGTTGGGAATACGACCGAACTTTTTTCGGTTATAATCCCCATTCACATTATGGGAAGTAAGTCCAAAGCCATTTTGGTCGTAATCCCCGTTTTCTGCAGAGAGGGTGGGTTTAGCGAAGCCGCTAAATTAATTTATGGAGTTTGTAATCCCTAAGCCCGGCCGAAGGCCGGCTACAAAGAAAAACTTTTAAGACAAAAAAAATAAAATTTTTGGGATTATTTTGGAAATGTTGAGACGGTACCCGCTAATTTTTTTCCTTTTGACTTGAAAATAACTCCGGAAAAATTTTACGCCCCTACGAACGCGCCTTCCCTAAGCGACGGGGCTTTAAAGAGCGGGTCCTTAAAAAAACATTTTCCATAAAAAATTTGGAATGGTGATTAGTGTGCTTTCTTAAGAATACCAATTAAAATACGGTTGTTAGTGTCATTTGACCCATATTTAAAGGGGACGTTTGTATGGGGCTACCCCAAAACATGGACCGATTTTTTCCAATTTCAATAGCGTTCGTCCTTGGGGAAAATAAGCTTAAGTTTTAAATTTCAGACAAATCGATGGACGACTCAAAAAGTGATTCTGAGTCGATCGGTATACTTGAAAATGGGTCAAGGACCAATATTTCGGGTAGTTACAAACATCAGCACAAACTCATTATACCCTGTACCACAAAGTAGTGTAGGGTATAAATATAGGACTGCGATACATCATATTTATTGATTTTGGTGCGCGCAACATGAATATAAAAAAAAAAATCGGTCCAACGGATTTCGAGATATCGCTATTTAAAATTTGCATAAATGGCGGTTTTTTCCAACGTTAAGAAAATAAAAAAAAAACTCAAAATTTTTTTTCCATTCCCATTTCATTAAAATTTAAAATTTTCATTAAAAATTATATTGAGCCAAATCCGATAATTTTAACCCCTGGCGCCCTTCGATGAAGGTTTTGTTGTTTTTAGAAATTTTTTAATGGCGATATCTCAAAAACCGCTAGACCGTTTTCAGAATTTTTTTGAAAATCAGCATGTTAAAATTAATTTTATGACAAAATTAAAAAAATGTACAGCAAAATACTGATTAATTTTTATTAAAAAAATAAAAATTGTTTTATTCGACCTTTAAAATATTATATTTTGAGTAGGTTAATTCTAGCTCGAGGTCATTATTTCCTTTACTAATTAAAACTATGATATTCTCATAGAACAATTTTCAAGAAAATAATTTTTCTGTTTTAAATTTATTTATGTCGGTAATTTTTTGCAAGACTTAATCGACACGTGTTTCGGGATTTGTCAGATCCCATTGTCAAGAGTATTTAGCAAAAATAATAATTTTATAATAATTTTCTTGAAAATTATTCTATGAGAATATCATAGTTTTAATTAGTAAAGGAAATAATGACCTCGAGCTAGAAAAAAACCTACTCAGAATATAGTATTTTTTTTTTATTTTTCAAAAATCAAAAATTTTGGTCGAAGCTTAAATTAGGTTTAAATAAGGTCTTAAGCGCTATAAAAGGGCCAAGGAAAAAAAATTTTTATTTTTTTTTTTAATCATAAACGTAGGAAAAACCCGCAGTTTTTTGTAAATTTCAAAAAGCAATGTCTCGAAAAGCGTTCGACTGATTGGAATTTTTTGATCAAAATTTAAAAAAAAAATGGTATATATGTTGCAAGACATATTTTTTGTTTTAATTTTAAAATTCCAAAATCTTGATCACTGGGCGCTGCGGGTTAAATTAATCCGATTGGCTTCAAATTTGTACCACATAAGTTTTTGGCTAAGGAAAATTAAAACTTTTTGTCATCAAAAAAAAAAAAAAAAATTACAGTCTAATGTAGTACGAATACTGCGCGATATATTAGTGCTATTAAAACGAAATTGCTTCGTTATATATTCAAAAATATTTTTTGTTATACTATTTTATTTTCTATTTCACATTAAAATAAAAATATTTTAGAAAAAGATTTTTAATTTTTTTTTGATTGCAAACATTTTTTTGGTGACAAAAATACTGTGTTAGAGTATGACCAGAACAAGCATGGCAAAATTTGACAGGGGCGTTTAAGGGTCGGTGATGGACATTGGGGACCACCTTTTCCCTTACGATAAATGTTAACAAACTCATTATTTTTGATTTTTTTGGCAAAAAAAAAATATAATTTAAATTTCAATTAAACTTGAATACCCTTAATGTTTTTTATTTAGCTCAATTATTTCCATTACTGAGCCATAATATGTAATGAAAAGAAAAATACAAAATTATGCACCCAAACTTAATAACTGCAAATAGCTTAACTAAAATATTGTATTTATTATCAATTCTTTTATTGTTGAAATCAACAATAATATTATTTACAAAATTTGTTTTTGCTTTGGAGTTTTAACACCATTATTGTGTGAATTTGTTATTTGGAAATATATTAGTAAACAAAAATATCATAAAATCGGTTGCCAGTTTTTATATAAATTGACAACCCCAATTATAATTTCCTATCCCCAAAAATCCGCAACAAGTTTGCTCTGTAAAATTGTTAAAATTTGAAGAAAAAAGTGTTTAAATGTATAAACGAGTTTGATAATTTTTCGTGGATTTTCAATATATTTAAATTTTTTTTTTTAAAAAGTCTTGGAGTTCAAAATTTTTGCTTAAACTCCACGATTAGGAAAATATTTTATCCCCAATAAATCGCCGAAAGAATTAGTATCATCTCCAGATCCTCAAATAAAAAATTAAATCCCCATTTAAAAACAAAATCTTCTCTTTAGAGATAATCCGCCAAAATTGGCAACTCTAATAGCATACGTTGTTTTTCATATAAATACGCGAAATTGTTATTTTTGTATGATTATTTTTCATTTTATTATTTAGTTGTTAATGTATTATGCGACAATTACTATAATTTGCTTGCTAATTTGAAATTAGAAAGTGCAACATAAAATATTGAATTTGCAATTGTAATAAGAGTTGGGGCAGTAGAGTGTCCCTTTGTAGTGGAAATTTAAAAATTTCCACAGAGTCGTGTATGACTTTGTGCTGACTTTTGTAATGGTGACCGGACATTATCCCCACGGACATTGCCCCTTTAACGGAAATAGGAGTTATGACCGAATACATCAGTTGTGGGGATTATAACCATTTCTAAAGCGGTCATAACCCCATTGGGAATTATGCCCGTTTCCTGTTGGGATTATGACCATTTTCAAAACGGTCATAATCCCAATAGGAATTATGTCGCTTCCCTGTTGTGATTACGAACGAAATATTTTCGGCCATAACCCCCATTCATATTGTGGGAACTAAGTGCAAAGCACTTTTGGTCATAATACCTATTTTTTGCGAAGTGGGTGGGTTTAATGCATGGAGTTCATTATCTCTAAGACCGGCCGAATGCCGGCTACGCAGATGAACTTTTTAGATAAAACTATAATCTTTTGAGATTATGTCCAAATAACTTTCGGTCATAGTCCCCACTGCCATTATGGAGATTATGACCGAAATGAATTTGGCCATAATCCCCATAATGGAAATGGGGATTATGTCCGTGGGGATTATGTCACCCGAAATATTGGTCCTAGACCCACTTTCAAGTACATATACCGATTAAGTCATTGTAGCGATGCACAGTGAGACAACGCCGGCATTAAATACAAGGAGTCATTGTAGATCTCTGAAATTTTGCACAGGTTATTTTTGAGACAATTCCAGTTTTTTGAAAAAAAATTATGAAAATACGCCCACTTTTACGCCCACCTCCCATACAATCGAAATTTGTAAAATGCCGTATTTTCCGTAATACTTAAGGTATAACTTTCAATTTTGGTATACTTGAATGTTATATTGTTACAAACATTATCGGAAAAAATTTTGAACTTTGGCCCACTTTTACCCATACCACCCATACAACCCCAACATAAAAAGTGCCATATTTTCTAAAATATTTTAGGTACAACCTTCAAATTTAATATTACTGTAATTTATATCATTTCAAATGTTTCATGCAAAAACAACAATAACACGCCCACTATTACGCCCACCTCCCATGGAAATGCAATAAAAAAGAACAATTTTTTTTTCACTCTATCAATAATTTTTTAATATCATCATGGTGTTCTAATTTTTTCAATATGTTAGAGAAATGCTAATCTCTTATCAAAAGAGATCATTACAAGAACACTCATTATTACTTAACCCAATAAATAATGCAACATCTAAATTCAATATACAGTCAAACCCGGTTATAACGAACTCCAAGGGACCAGTAAAAATAGTTCGTTATAAGCGAAGTTCGCTATAAGCGGGGTATATTTTATATCAACCTAGTTTTATTTCCAAAGACAAAGCTCAAATTTTGTTTTATTTGAGATTTTTTTGAAAGTAAACTACTCATTGAGATGAAAACATTAAAAATATAAATAAATTTTATCAAAATTATAATATTAATAAAAAAATTTTAACCTTTTGTGAGTTTGGTAAACATAATTGGCGCAAATTTCAAAATATTTATGGGAGTTCGTTACAAAAAGGTAAATATACATGAATTTGTGTTCGTGGGACCATAATAAGTAGTTCGTTTTAACCGAGGATTCATTATAACCGAGTTCGTTATAAAAGAGGTATTTTGTGTGAAAATTGTTGCCAAAACGTCGGGACTTTAGAATTAGTTCGTTGTAACCGAGAATTCGTTATAACCGAGTTCGTTATAACCGAGTTCGACTGTATAACAATTTAACTAACCACATTAGAAAGTGATCATAACACAACTTAGATAAGAACAACAGCTTGCACCATCAATTTAAATTAAAAATTATGCAACTATCTAACCCAAAGTCAATGACCTTCAAAAAAATTATCAATCAAATGAATAATGTAAATAAAATAATAAACAATAAGGGAATATGTGTAAACAATTAAAAAAAATAACATGCTATTGCATGCTAACATACGTATAGCGACAGAATGTGCGCGTTGCATATTTTTTGTATTTTTTTTTTGTATTTTTTTGTATGTTTAAAGTACTTTTGCAAACTTTTGCTATAGTTCCTTTATTTTAAATGAAAGCTGAGACTTCAATCTTTCATTTGATATAAGTCTTCACCTAGGGCGAGGGGCTGCTCTATATTTCCTAGTCCATTGAAAATGCAAAATGTTCAATTTTTACACCACAATTCTGTTGTTAAGAAATTTTTTTTTTTTTTTTTTTTTTTTTTAATTTATTTTTTTATCTACTCATTCTACAACAACTAAATTAATTAAAAAAATACTTTAAAGTTATATTTATTATGTATTTTTTATTTAATAAGCTTTTGAATGTTACATATTGAACTAACATATTTCAAGCGTTTTGGCATACCTCAACTTTGGCTTGCTCTAGACCAAAAAGTAATGAAGTTATGAGGCTGAAATTTCAGGGAATTGTAACTCATATATCTGTTAATATACTGTGAAAATTTCATCCAAATTGGACGACACGCCAAAACCCATTTTTTGCCGCGGTTACTATAGGGCTGTCTCACTGTGCGATGTCCGTCCATTTAAACGCTGTAAACACGGTACAGGTCGCAATTATCCATCGATTTGGCTGAAATATGAAACTTAAACTTTGTTTGGCCTAAGGACGAAGCCTATTGAAATTGAAACAAAAAAAAAAATCGGTTCATGTTTAAACCTAGCCCCCATACAAAGGTCCGCTTTAATTTTTCGCTAATAACCGTATTATAATAGATATCCTTTCGAAACTTGCCAGGTAAACGTCTTTTGTATTCAATAATCACCGTTCCGAATCTTGAAGGAATAGAATCGGACCAGTTCTTCTTGAAGCCCCCATACAAACCAACTTCCCGATATTAACATAAATCTCTCAAATTTCATGAAAGTAGCAAATATTTTATTAAAAATTTTTTAAAAAAATGTCTGCGAAAAAAAATTCGTAAAAAAAATCCCCGATTTTTTTTGGCAAAAAATATGTTCGCACTTTTTTAAATACCATTCGGTGTTCAATTCTGTTCACATATGTCAACCCGTAGCCGAATTAAAGCATTTTGTATTTTTAGGTTATGTTGAATGCACCAACATTTTTGAGGTGTCTTTACCTTGTTGTTCATAACTTTTGAACCGCTAAACCGATATCGCTCAAATGCAATACTAAACTTCTTCAGTTATCTCCGTGTAATATTTTGGCCGTGATCACCATTTCCACAGTCAGATAGACAGACGGACATCGCTAAAATGTCTTAAAATCGATCAGGGATCATGAATATATATACTTTATAGGGTCACAGACCGATATTTCGATGAGTTACAAACGAAATGACAAACTTACATATGTATACCTTCTATCACTAGAGTGGAGGGTACACACAAAAAAAATTTTTTTTTCCATGAACGATTTTCATAATATTTATGAACAAATTCATACAATTTATTAACTTTTTCATAATATTTATAAACTTTTTTATAGTATTTATGAATAAATCATAATATGTGAAATTTAAGAATTTTTAACATTTTTCATAAATACTATGAAAAAGTTTATAAATATTATGAAAAAGTTAATAAATTGTATGAATTTGTTCATAAATACTATGAAAATCGTTCATGGAAAAAAAATTTTTTTTGTGTGTACCCTCCACTCTAGTGATAGAAGGTATACATATGTAAGTTTGTCATTTCGTTTGTAACTCATCGAAATATCGGTCTGTGACCCTATAAAGTATATATATTCATGATCCCTGATCGATTTTAAGACATTTTAGCGATGTCCGTCTGTCTATCTGACTGTGGAAATGGTGATCACGGCCAAAATATTACACGGAGATAACTGAAGAAGTTTAGTATTGCATTTGAGCGAAATCGGTTTAGCGGTTCAAAAAATTTGTGTGTATAAAAAAAATATCAATTGAAAAAAGTTTTTAAAGATTTCCTGCAGTAAGGGACACTCGAATGTCCATATTATGAAAAGGTTTTGTTGTATATTATTTGGTCGGCTTGTTTTTGGAGTTATGATATCAGGAAGACGATAATAGCCAGCTGATAAGGTACCAGTTAATTTTAGTTTTGCTTTAAAATGAAATGCGCATTTATCATTTTATATTTTTTTTGCACAGGGGGAAAAAATGTAGGTTGACTTTAATTAGTTTATTAGACAAAAAAGAAATTTTACTACAGTGGCTCAAATATATAATGGAACAGTACACTCAAAAAAAAAAAGCAAACTAAAATATGGAAAAATTAACTAAATTGGGGAAAAAATTGTAATGATTTGGCGCCAAAGATTTTTTCTTTCGTTTTAGTTTATATTTTTCTTAAATTTGTTTTCCCAATTTTAACAAGAAAATAAGAAAAATTGTATTCTTCTTTAGATCATACACATTTGACGACTTGTTTTGGTCCGGACCCCATTGGGTTCGGACTTCATGGGACCAGACACGTAGTGGTCTCGAGACCCCATTCATTGGGTTCTTTAAGAGTCCCCATTGATTTTGATCTAAAACTTTTGTCCGTTTCGCTCTATCTTGCTTAGTTTTTGAGATACATGAATTTGGATCCTTACATTATCTTAAAACATCGCCATTTCCTTTTTCGGCTATAAAATTTTTAGCAAAGTCTCAGATTTAGCACTCTCACTCGTTTCTATGAAAAAGTCAGATGCTCAGAAGTAAAAATATTATCTAACGTTTAGATTTTCATGGACAACTTGTGTTTATTTCAAACATTTTAATTAACATTTTTAATATAATAAATTTGCCGAATGTGTGGATTCCCTTCCTCCGAATGTAAGAATACGCTCTACAATGTGAAAAAGATTATTGCAAAAAACTTTGTTTTAAGAAATATTGTTAAATAAAAAGATTTTGTTTAAAGACATCGTAAAAGAAATTAATTTCGAAAAAAAAAACCTGCGGAAAACAAAATTATTGGTGAAAAAAAAAATCGCGAAAAAATTTTTGGGGTAAAAAAAATATGTTAATTCATGTTTAAATACCTTTCGGTATCGAAATATGTTCACATAAGCCAACTAAAAGCCGAATTAAAGCATTTATAATTAATCTTAAATTAAATGTAATGTGAGAAATTTGATTGTAATTAAACTAGTGGCCATAAAAAATATATTTAAAATAATTATGTGTCTAGTAATTAAAAACTAGAACGAACGGAAATACAATTAGAAAAAAAAAGCAAACGAATGTAATAGAAAAAGCTTTAAAATAGACTGACTCTGACATGTTAAGAGGGTGTTTTTTTGTAATGTCAACCGCAACAACAGCAGCAGCAACAACTAAAGTCTAAAACAAGTGAAAAAGTTAAATTCGGCCTTGCCGAATGTGTGGATTCCCTTCCTCCGAATGTAAGAATACGCTCTACAATGTGAAAAAGATTATTGCAAAAAACTTTGTTTTAAGAAATATTGTTAAATAAAAAGATTTTGTTTAAAGACATCGTAAAAGAAATTAATTTCGAAAAAAAAAACCTGCGGAAAACAAAATTATTGGTGAAAAAAAAAATCGCGAAAAAATTTTTGGGGTAAAAAAAATATGTTAATTCATGTTTAAATACCTTTCGGTATCGAAATATGTTCACATAAGCCAACTAAAAGCCGAATTAAAGCATTTTGTATTTTTAGGTTACCCGGGTGAAAATGACCATGTATGTTCATATATGATGCATACATGGATGTCCATACAAGTGCATATCCGTAATTTGAGGGTACATGTACATTAATGATCATACATTGTCATACATGAATTTGTATGTAAAATTTTTTTGTTGTATTTTTTTTCATAAAACGTCTATTAATTGAAATTTGTTCAAATATAAATAATTTGTACAAATTTATGACACTGATTTTTTAATAAAAACTAACGAACATTTTAAAAATATACTTTGGACTTTATGATACTTTAGGCTAAACAAAGCTTCGAAGATTTAACCACTTTTCGAATGAATTCACAAATAAAATACATTCGAATTTTATAGTCACTGAATACAATTATCTTTAAATATCAATATTTCTTGGAATGGATTCGATTTTTACCATTAAATCGAATTCTTGTTTATGAGAATTTTAAAAACTGAATGCATTCTTTTTTTCATTTATTTATTATTCATGAGACATATAAAAATCGAATTTATAAAAACTTACGCATTCAATTTCAAAGTCGAATGAAAAAGAAACCGAATTCATTCTATATTTTAAAATCAAATGTAAATTCATTCGATAAATTGTGATTGGGGAATGCAATCATTAAAGTTTATTTCAGAACACCAAATCTTATTAAGGGATGAAATCCTTCGCAGCTCTGTCAGTAATACCGTCAGAGTGTTCGAATTTTCTTCTAAATTTGGTTGTTTACGTTAGTGCCGTTTATATTCGCCTATAGAAATTATAATCAATCTTGATGACATATGATCATTATTGTCCAACCGAACGACTTTTTCAGACTGAACCCATACATGAACTTCGTCCAATTTTGCAAAGTTCTGCCGAACCCAACCTTTAAAAAAATTGTTTTTAAGACATGTATGCTATGCAGATGCATAGCATATATGAAGGAGTATGACATATACCTATCAACACATAGTTGCATCAACATATTATGGAATATTACATTACTTGTGTATGTTCATATATGCTCCCATATATGGCATACATTTCCATATATTGTTCATATACTATCATACATGGAATCATGTATGAGCATGTATGAACATACATGGTCATTTTCACCCGGGTATGTAGAATTTACCAAAATTTTTACATTTTCGTGCATCACTTTTGAACCTATAAACCGATATCGCTCAAATGCAATACCAAACTTCTCAAAGCAACTATAAGTAAATATGTAAAGCTACAGTTATATCTGTGTAATATTTTGGCCGTGATTGCCATTTCAACAGACAGATGCACATCGCAAGAATGTCTTAGAATCGATCACTGATTAATATTATATACCATATTTCGAGGTGTTACAAACGGAATGACAAACTTATATATACCCTCCATCACTAAAGTGGAGGGTATAAAAAAAAATAATGAACAGATGCAAAGTGCACCATTTAATAAGTCCTCCTCTGTTCTACTTTAATAATAATAAACTAAGAGAGATGAACGAAAGTACTACGTAGTAGTAGTAGTTTATTAGTTTGTTAGTAGTAAATGCAGTTATGCTTTGGCATTAGAAAATTACATTATATAACATAAATGCAATTCTATTAGGCCTTTTCTACGCTAAAACATACCTAGTAGGGTATTCATGGTAAAAAATGGAACATTTCAATTATGAATTCGGTCCCAGATCGAGCGCCATTTGCATGAAAATTGTGTGAGTGGACCTTTATGAACTCTACGCTATTTTAAACTAAATTTTTTAGCTTGTCAAAACCACTAAAAACCGATATTCATGGTAAAAAAATCAACATTGATATTATCAAAGCTTCTAAGGATTTCACTCCTTAATTCGATTTGGCATTCCGAATGAAAATTTAGTGATTGCATTCCCCAATTCATTATATTCCCCAATTTTTCGAAATCGAGTGAACAAGAAATCTATTGCATTCATTTTACCATTCAATCGAATGCATTCCAAGCAGACTAAGGAATGAAACATGTGCCCAAGACACATTTGGCACATTTGAAATGTATCACGTGAGCAATAGCATAGTACATACTTAAAAAAAAATAGTACTTTTTAGAAAAAAATAGTACTGTTTTTGGGCAAAATGGTACTTTTTTGGTAAAATAGTACTTTTTTGATAACATAGTACTTTTTAGATAAAATAGCACTTTTTTGGTAAAATAGTACTTGTAAAGAAAAGTATATATGGGGCATTCCATGTGAAATCGGACACTTTGAAAAACTTTTTTTTTAGATTTTCCAAATTTGTTTACAGTTTTTAGTACCTTTCGGAAACTCCTTCGTGGTAAATTTTCAGATTTTTTTGATGACCCGTTCAAAAGATATTGAATTTTTAAAAATTGGTAGTTTGTTCCTTTACTCAAACTTCTTTTAATCATAACTTCTTCAATAATGGTCCAAATTTAAATTTTTTTTTTCAAAATTTTTGTTTTTTTACGTACTTTCCAAAAAATTCTTAAAAGCGCACTAGTATGCGATTTTTAAGTTTCAAAATTTAAATCACATATTTGAAAATGTTTGTACTCTTCGATTTTTTTGAAATTTTTTTGTGTAAAACTTCTATCAATTCTAAAAATTTTTTGCCCAGGAAGATCGTGGGATAAGGATTACTACTATTTTTTAAAATTTTTTAAAAAAATTTTATTGTAATTTTCCAATCTTAAAATCATTTCTACTGCTCCAATGGTGCGTCATATAGGGGTCCTTTATAAGACCGACCCCCATTAATTTTTACGTCTTAACATTTCTTTGGAACAAACTAATACCCTATCTCCAATTTCTAAGGGGGCTCCCACACAAAACGACATTTTTTAAAATTTGTTCCAACCGCTCTAACTGCCCTAATAGTGCAACAAAATGTATGACCGACCCACAATATTTTTTTAGTCCAAACATTTTCTCTGAACACACCTAGCCTCTATCTTTAACTGTTAAGGCGGTCCCCATACAATTTTTTTTATTTTTGGTAAATTTGTTTTATTTAATCAGCTTCTACCGGTCCAATGGTGCGTCCGAGAGGGGTCATTAGTGAGACCGACCCCTATTTATTTTTACCCTACAACATTTTTTTTAAAATATACCTACACCCTATCTCAACTCCCTAAGTAGGCTCCCATACAAAATTACATTTTTATAAAATTTGCTCCAACTGTTATTTGTATGGGAGCCTACTTAGGGAGTGGAGATAGGGCATAGGTATGTTTTGAAAAAATGTTGTAGGGTAAAAATAAATGGGGGTCGGTCTCACTAATGACCCCTCTCGGACGCACAATGGGACCGGTAGAAGCCGATTAAATAAAACAAATTTACAAAAAATAAAAAAAAATGTATGGAGACCGCCTTAACAGTTAAAGATAAAGGGTAGGTGTGTTCAGAGAAAATGTTTGGACAAAAAAAATATTGTGGGTCGGTCATACATTTTGTTGCTCTAAGGGCACTATTAGGGCAGTTAGAGCGATTGGAACAAATTTTTAAAAATGTCGTTTTGTGTGGGATTCCCCTTAGAAATTGGAGATAGGGTATTAGTTTGTTCCAAAGAAATGTTAAGACGTAAAAATTAATGGGGGTCGGTCTTATAAAGGACCCCCCTATAACGCACCATTGGAGCAGTAGAAATGATTTTAAGATTGGAAAATTACAATAAAATTTTTTCAAAAAATTTAAAAAAATAGTAATAATCGTTACCCACGATCCTCCTGGGCAAAAAATTTGTAGAATTGATAGAAGTTTTACACAAAAAAATTTCAAAAAAATCGAAGAGCACAAACATTTTCAAAAATGAGATTTAAATTTTAAAACTTAAAAATCGCATACTAGAGCGCTTTTAAGAATTTTTTTTTTAAAAGTACGTAAAAAAACAAAAAATTTGAAAAAAAAAATTTGAAATTTGGACCATTATTGAAGAAGTTATGATTAAAAGAAGTTTGAGTAAAGCAACAAACTACCAATTTTTCAAAATTCGATATCTTTTGACCGGGTCATCAAAAAAATCTGAAAATTTACCACGAAGGAGTTTTCGAAGGGTACTGAAAACTGCAAACAAATTGGGAAAATCTAAAAAAAAGTTTTTCAAAGTGTCCGATTTCACATGGAATGCCCCATATATATATAGCACTTTTAAGAAAAAAACGTACTTTTTCAGGAAAAGTGGTACTTTTTCCTAAATGGTATTATGTATTTAAGAATTAGATTTATTAGAAAAAAATACTTTTTTAAAAAATAAATTTTTATTACTTTTTTCGAAAAAGTACTTTTGTACTACTTTTGTAGAAAAAAGTACTTTTGTACTACTTTTTTTAGAAAAAAGTACTTTTGTACAACTTTTTTTTAGTAGAGGGACTTTTTTTAAAAAAGTAGTAAAAACGTACTTTTTCTAATTCCGTTTTTTTAACAAGTACTTTTTGTCTAAAAAGTACATTTTTTTCTAAAAAGCACCATTTTTCTAAAAAAAGTACTATTTTTTCTAAAAAAGTACTATATTTCTAAAAAAGTACTATTTTTTTTAAAAGTAGTCCATTTCTTCAAACAATTATAGAAAAAACAAGTAAGAGTGTTAAATTCGGCTGTGCCGAATCTTTTATACCCTCCAACATGCAAAAAAAAAGTTGCAGGGGCGTTTTAATTTTTGGGGGGGGGGGGGGGTCGGTAGTGGTAATTGTGGGGGGAAAATTACTATCGTAATATATGTTTAAAAATTCATTTTTGTGCTAAAGAAATACAATTTGATCAATATTTAACCAATTTTTTTTTATCCACACAATTTTTTTTTATCCACGCCCACAAAAGGGGGGGTCGGACCGAAAAAACGAAATTTTCCAATACTCTGGGTTTAAACGCAGGACTTTGAACTTCTTGAAGCATAAAAATGTTGAATTTGTAAAACAAAAACACAAAATATCATGTAAATATCATTTTTCAGAGGTTGGTTTAGTTCTTCAAGGGGGAACTTTTTTCCCCCTGGCCCGATTTTGCTGGTTTATTTAACCTGCCTAGGAGCATAAGACATATTGGTGCCAAATTTCGGGATTCTAGCTCTTTTATTTTGGACTGTATCGTGTTAACTACAGACGGACAGACAGACGGACGGACAGACGGACGGACATCGCTAGAATGTCTTAGAATCGATCACTGATCATAAATATATATACTTTATGGGGTCCTAGTAGGGTTTGCAATGCGGTTTTAATCGCGGTTAACCGCACTATTTAACCGTAACCGCATAAAAAAATACTGCGGTTACGGTTAATTAAATTCGCATACAATTTTTAGGGCAAAAATTTTTTTTTCGAAAAAGCAATGAAAACGGAACAAAAAAAATTATAAATACAAAAAATGCTTCAAAATATAAAACTCTTTCTATTGTAAAAGCATTTCAGATTATGAATTTTGTCCCAGATCGAGCGCCATTTGCGAATTAAACCGAATTAAAACAGAAACCGATTGGATTTGGAAAACCGAACACGCGGTTTTTGATTGTGTCAGTTTTTAAAAGCCTCAATTGCAAATCATTTTAAATGGAGTGATATTTTTTTTTAATGGGAAATGGTAAAAAAAATATTTAAAAGCTGGCCAATAAATCTGTAGCAAAAAAAATATATTTGACAAAAGCATATCGTTGGCTTAGTCGGCAAACCTGTCAAGTCCATTTTAATTTTTTGATTTTAGGAGGGACAAAAAACTTTCTAACTTTTTTTAAGGTTGACTTTTTTTAAGTTTATAAACGTAGTTTTTTTTCTTTAGATCACCATATTTAAATTTATATTTATTCATTTTTTTTTTTTTTCAAATGATGTATTTTGAGTTACACAGTACATAAATTGAAATCTCGATGTTTATAAAAATGGACTTGACAGATTTGCCGACTAAGCCAATGATATGATATATTTTTTCTCAGCCCGGTTTAAAATAAAATTATTAAAAAATATTACTTGGTCCACATATTCTTACTTCTAAAAAAAGGAATATAAAATGGACCTTTTAATTCCAAAACTGCAATCCAAATTTTTCTACCATGTTCCGTTTTCAAAATATTTGCGTTCGAGATATTCGTGTAAAAAAAAAAATCAAACGCGAATATTTAGAAAACGGAAGATGCTAGAAAAGTTTGGATGGTAGTTTTGGAATCAGGAGGTCCATTTTATATGAAATCAAGTTCTATTTTTTGGAAGAAAATTATTGATTTTTTGCCTTTTTAGCAGCGAATATATCAAAAACGGTTGTGCTAGAAAAATTTCGATGGCAGATTTGGAATCAGAATCAGCAAAATCTTCAAATCAGTTTGATATTTCAGGGGCAGGTTTTTGTTGTCGAACAGTGTAATTATTAGCAATAACTCGAAAACAGAATTAGGTAGGATTTTCGTGTTAACGATTTTTATGGTTCTGAATAAAGAGGAATAAAATGCCATTACCCGATTTTGTCACAATTTTTAAAACCCCTAAAGTTGCTTGAAGAGGGGTGTGTGCAGACGAAATAAATCATTTTGAGGTTATGTAGATGAATTATAATATGGTTTAAATGGTGTGCAGTCTTTAAATTCCAATAAAATTCTTAATTTCCAAATAATATTTTTTGAATCACATTAGAAAATTGAGTAGTTGAATTTTTTGTCCGGCTTAATTTTCAATTTTCTATTGTGAATACGGTTACTTGGAATAGTAATTGAAGTAGTAGAGAAGTTAATTTTTTTTTATATGGCTAATAAATGAATGAACGAACGATGGAACAAACGGATGGCATAATTAAATTGACATGCGTAATGCATTGATAATAAAAAAGTAGTATTGAGAAAAAAATACTAAACTACTTGATTAGAAGAGGAGACAATATGAAATTATTTATGGTATGTGGCAGAAATATTTAGAAGACCACCATGAAGTTTACTATGAACAGTAGGGATAAGATTTTTTTTGCTGAATAGAACAAATTACGGAACCAAATTTACAGATGTAATTTGTAAAAGATCAATTAAAATTTGAAGATTATATTTGTATAATCTTCAAATTTCAATTCGAAGATTCTTCTTGTTGAAAAAATTTTAAGAACAGATTTGGAATCAGAAAATCAATGACTTCTAAAATTGCTCATCAGAATTCAAACCGAAAAAAAGTTTGTTGATCAGTGTTATTATTTAAATACGGGCTTTTTCAATTCAAAATTGTTCAAACTTAAAATCAATAATATAAATGTCACCTTTTTTTCAACATATTTAAAATAAAAAAATGCAATTATGCGCTAATTATGAGTTTTTATGTCTGAGAATTTAAACAGATGTATTTTTTTTAAAACAAGGAAGGATTTTATTTGGATAATTTTTGCCTTAAAACAAGTTTTATAAATTTATTGCTGACATTAAGTCAACTCATCAATGTAGTATTATTATAATATTAAAAAAAAAAAACCTTCGCTTTTCATTGATAATTTGTTGTAAAAGATCTACTTATTTACAATCGAAACTTATGTTAACAGAAGACAGAACATGAGAGATAATTTTTAAACCTTGAAATAAATTTAATCAGAAAGTTCAAGTACTCGTTTTTTTTTTACAAACCAACAAAACATGCCACAATTATACATAATTGTTGTAGTTTTATTTATTATTTCATTTAAGCTTAAAAGCAGAAAAAAAAAAATGTAAATACACCGTCAATTTTAATAAAATTAAAAAAAAAAAAAAATACGATAAAGTTTAATTATAGTAATGATACGTTTTTTTCTAAAGAACAAATTTGATTTTCAACAGAATTTTAGAAATTTTTTAAGAAAATAAGTATGACACAATAGAAAAAAAATGTAGAATATTTATTCCATGAGAACATCATGGTGTAGTTAGTAAAAAAATGACCTCGAGCTAGAATCAATCTACTCAAGTTTTCAATTATAATTCAAAGATTTCAATTTAAATTCGATGATTTTAATTGAAATTCGATGATCCATATTGAAATTTGATCATTTAGAAATTACTTACGAATCTTTAACAACTTTCAATTGATCTTTTTTGAATTTCAATTGATATTTTTTAAATTCTTATTATCTTTAAATATCAATCGATATCTTAAAAATTTCAATTGATCTTTTTCGAATTTCGTTTGAAATTTTTGATTTTTAATTTATCTTTTAAGAATTTAAATTGATGTTGCATTTTGTTATTGCCTCCACGTTAAAATATCTCCTCTAAAGTAGCCCATTTATGCCCTTTTTATTTAGACTAGGTCAAATCTGACCTAAATTGATGTTGCATTTTGTTATTGCCTCCACGTTAAAATATCTCCTCTAAAGTAGCCCATTTATGCCCTTTTTATTTAGACTAGGTCAAATCTGACGCATAGTTTTGTAATTTTTAATAAAAATGTACTCAATTTATTATAAGACACTGTGTTCTGTTTAATTAGAAAGCATATTAAAATGCTTTTTTTTTTTAAATTTATGCAAAATTTTTTTTTTCGAATTTTTTTCTTATGGCTTACCCTTTATTTTCGTAAATAAAATATCTTTTTATACATACCTGAAAATAAAAGAGAACAAAAATAATTATTAAAAAAATATTTATTTTAAATTAGTAAATAATTTGCTTTATATAACTCGTTTTCAAATTTTCCATCACGTCAGATTTTTAAGAAAATTGAGATCCGAGTTCACAAAAAATTATTGAGATTTTTTTTAGGGAAATTTTAATTTAAAAAAAGGACAAAAATTACCCCCTTAAAAGCATTTTACGTATGCCACACAAAACATTTGGCATTTTTCGAAAAAAATCTAAAAGTGCGACCCTTATGAGATAATTACAATTTAATATTTTGACCTTGAATTTTAAGGTCAAATTTATTTAAAAAAAAAAAAACACAAATATTTAAAAAAAAAAAAAAATCCATAAAAATTCTTAAAAGCGCTTAGTATGCGACTTTTAAGTTTTAAAATTTAAATCTCATTTTTGAAAATGTTTGTACTCTTTGATTTTTTTGAAATTTTTTTGTGTAAAACTTCTATCGATTCTACAAATTTTTTGCCCAGTAGGATCGTGGGATAACGATTATTACTATTTTTAAAAATTTTTTGAAAACATTTTGTTGAAATTTTTCAATCTTAAAATCATTTCTACTGCTCCAATGGTGCGTCATAGAGGGGTAATTTTCCCAAACTGTCAATTTTTAAAAATTCGATATCTTTTGAACGGGTCATCAAAAAAATTGAAAATTTACCACGAAGGAGTTTTCGAAGGGTACTAAAAACTGTAAGCAAATGGGGAAAATCTAAAAAAAAAAATTTCAAAGTGTCCGATTTGACATGGAATGCCCCATATATAATTGATCAGTGATCGATTTTAAGACATTCTAGCGATGTCCGTCTGTCTGTCTGTGAAATGGTGATCACGGCCAAAATATTACACGGAGAAGACCGAAACTTAAAATATTTATTGGAAGTTCTCCCGAGCAGTTTGGTATTGCATTTGAGCGATATCGGTTCAGCGATTAAAAAGTTATGAACGGAAATGTAAGGACACCTCAAAAATTTTAGTACATTCAACATAACCTCAAAATAAAAAATGGTTTAATTCGACTGCTTGTTGACATATGTATGCGAACATAATTGAAATTTTTTTTAAAAAATGTTTTTTTTTTTTCAAAACAAATTTCCTTTTAAATTTTTGCAATAATCTTTTTGAAATTGTATATCAATACATTCGGCAAGGCTGAATTTAACTTTTTCACTTGTTTCCTATCTATTATTAAAATTTGAGACCATTCGGAGTAAATGAACCCGTAACGCCGGCGATCAAAGATTTGCATTTTTGAAAATTAAACTAAAAAATATGTCTTGCGAAACATCATATTTGTTATAAAAATATAAAAAAAACGGTTTTCGAGATATCGCTATTTTATATTGGCAAAAATGGCGGTTTTTCCCACTTTCTAGACATTTTTAAAAAAATATTAAAATTTCTTTTCCTTAAACCTTTTATAGACCATTGGTTAAAATAATCGGATTTGGCTTAAATAAATTTTAAATTAAAGTTTGTCTCAAGCTTTATGAAAGGATCGAGGGGGAAAAGATAAGATTTTCTTTAAAAAATTTATGCAAATTTCAAATAGCGATGTCTCGAAAACCGTTCTATCGATTTATGGATTTATAGATCACAGCCCAGTATAATAATTAAATCTTATATTAAAGTACTGTGTATGCCCAGGAAATCAAAAGATTTTGCATATTATGAGTTTTTCTGCTTATTACTATGATATTTGCATTTTTGTTTTCTTACTATTTACCTAAATTTAAAATTACACACTCAAAAAATTATGTCATTAACTGTTTGTAGTTTATTTCAAAAGTTTTGCGTTTAGTCGTTTTTAAAAGAAAAAACATTTATTTGATGTTCAGTTTTTATTAATGACTACTTCAGTCCTTTGTTTCAAAAATAACACACTAAAAAATAAAGACTTTCATTAACATTTAATTTTTAAAGTCATTTATTTTTGTTCTGTAAGTAAAAACTACTGATTATTCTTTTGATTTTTAATGATTTGTGTAAGTAATTTTTTTTTTAAATTGTTGGTATTTTTTAATGAAATATCATTAGTTTTTACCTACACAAGTCAGTTATTTTTTGTAGAAAAAAAAATCAAAAAATGATTTATAGAAATATAAAAACATGTTTGTATCAAGTGACTTTGGCACGATGGGTAGAGTGTCTGGCCAGAATATAGTTGATTGCGGGATCGATTCCCCAAAAATTTTATTAAAAATTTTTAAAAAAATATTTCAATAAAAAATTGTAAAAAATTACCAACGAAATCATTAATTTTTATTGTTTTCGTAGGTTATTTTTTTGAAATTTGTTGGTAAAAATAACAGAACTATCATTAATTTTTAATGTTTTCGTAGGTTATTTTTTTCGAATTTGTTGGCAAAAAATAGTGAAAAAACTTAATTTTTTAATGTTTAATGTTATTTATTTAAAAAAATTTTGTCAACAGTAAAAAATAAATGTTGATGTTTGTTAAAATAAATGAATAATTACTGGGATGCACTCAAAAAAAAAACTGTAATGTTAGCAAAAAAAGGTAGTAAACCTACAAGAAAATTTGCTGATTTTGAACCCACAATTTTTTTGCTAAAGTTAGCAAAAATGTTTTGCCAATAATTAGTTAACTAATTTTTTTTTTTTTTTAACTTAGTTCATACCACAGTACAGACTAGTATGCAAACACTAGTGCTAATTGCGCACTTTCCAATATGGTGGTATGGTTTTTAGTACAGAATGATCATCGCTGCCTAGTATATATGTGCCTGTACGTTTGAGCTTTTGTGCATGTATTTATGTTAGTTTACGTTTTGTATGAAACGTCAAAAGTTACACCGTGTGCTGTCACTAATACTTACACCACTCAGATGCAACTCTGTGATACTACTACTCATGTACTGTGGTTCATACACATCTGAGGACCCCATTGAGTTCGGACCCGATAGGTCCAGACCCCGATGGGCCTAGACCTAGTTGGGTTCCTTAAAAATCGTCATAGTTTTTGGTCCAAAATTTGTGTCCGTTTCGCTCTACCTTGCTTAGTTTTTGAGATACGTGATTATAGGGGACCACTGGGGTCTTGAGAATTAAAAAACTCGATAACTTCAAAAATATTACTCGGAGAGCTTTTGGACTTTTTGTTGTGTCGGCAATATTTACTGAGATATGAGATTAAAGTTTTCGGGAATGCTAACTTTTTTGGATCCAAAGTTAGGGCCCATTAGGGTCCACACATGTGAAGAGGACCGGCGATACTATGGAGAGCTCGAGAACCAAAAATGGCCTCCATTTTGCTCTATCTGGCTCAGTTTCCGAGATAGCGCCATTTTAAGTTTTCTGAAAATAAAAAAAAATTACCATTTATTTTGCTAATATTAGCAAAAAAGCTTGTAAAAATTTGGTAAACTCAATTTTAAATCTAGCAAAAAAAATTAGTTTAAATTTTGTTTAAAATTGCTAGTGCGCTAAATGAAGTTTACAAGATATTTTTGCTTACATGCTAATCTCAACTAAAAATTTGCTAAAAGTTAGCTAACCAGCATTAGCAAAAAAAATTAAAAAATCTACTAATGTATTATTTTGAGTGTGGTTTTCAATTGTTTATTCACTGGTTTTAAGTGTGTTTTTCATTTGTTTTTGCTACAAAATATTTTGAGTGTACATATTGAACAATAGATCTCATTCATCCAAAAAAGTGTTAAACATTTCATTTGATTTTTTTATTTAAACATGAGAAATTTTTTCTTATGACACACACTATTATGTTTGATTTTTGATGCATATCCCAGCAAAAAAATTTATCAACATTTTGGAAGTAGCAGCAACAGCGCATACAAAAATTTCATTTAAAAAAATTACTGAATGTTGATGTTTTATGCACTCATTCTGTGAGTAAAGCATCGAAATATCGGTCTAAAACCTTATGGACCCTTGATCCATTTTAAGACATTTTAACGATGCCCGTCTATTCCTTAGATGTAGGCCGCTGAAGTTTTTCACAAATCGTATCGTAAACGGGTAAATGCAAGCAGTGTTCGCTTACTTTATTACTAGATCCTCAGCAGATCTTTGAAGAATTAATTCAATTTGTGAATTAATTCACATTATTTTTAATTAATTTTTTAATTAATGAACTATTTCATGCTTGAATTAATTCTTTTAATTAAATTTGAATTATTTAAAAAAGAATTAATTAATTTTGTGAATAATTCGATTTGAATTCAAAGAATTAATTCAAGCATGAATTAATTCTTTTTGAATTAATTCATTTTGAATTAATTAATTTTCAATTCATTTTTTGAATTAATTCATTTTTTGAATTAATTCTTTTTTTGTTTAATTCTTTTTTTGATTTAATTCTTTTTAATTAATTTTTTGGAAAGCACACACATACTATAAAATTTATGCTTGTGCGAAAGTGTTCATGCTTGAATTAATTCTTTGAATTGAAATTGAATTATTCACAAAAAGAATTAATTCTTTTTTTATATAATTCAAATTTAAATCAAAGAATTAATTCAAGCATGAATTAATTCATTTATAAAAATTTTTGATTTGAAAAATTGAATGGTGAATTAAAATTTCGAAGGTCTGATCCTCAGTAAAAGATTTGCGAATCACAAAAAAATATGAACATATTCCTTCTTACAGGGAAGCCACATTTTTTGCTGGGCTACTACTCATACTTTCTGTATGTGCAATATCAATTTAAAATGATTTCCGCTAAAAGAAATAAACTTAGAGATATTTATCTTTCCTCTTCGCCTTTTTTAATATTTCCAATTTTCGTTCATTAAGCCTACACTAGATATTTTCGTTTATTGATCTTTGTCTCTCTTCACTTTCGTTTATTGGTGTAAAATTCATAGGATAGTTTTTATATTTAAGAAGTTTATTGGATTTTTGAATGTGTGTCTTTTTTATCACTATATTTCAAAGGAAAAAAAATGTAATGTAAAAATTTTTTTGAGTGTAAAAAATTTTTTAAGCGTAAAAAATTTTTTGGAGTGTAAATTTTTTTGAGTGTAAAATTTTTTTTGAGTGTTAAACATTTCTTTGAGTGAACAATTTTGTTTTGAGTGTAAACATTTTTTGATTGTAAACATTTTTTTGAGTGTAATTTTTTTTTTTGAGTGACAAAAACACAGTATAATATTCGACATAGCCAAATGTAGCCCTCATATGATTTTTTTTTTTGTTTTTTGTTTATTTAGTGCGGAATTTTACACTTGTGGCTCATAATTGTCATTTTGCCATTAACAAGTCATAAATTTCGTCAAAAAAATTGTTGTAGTTGTTGCTGTTATTCATATATCTGTTGACAAGCTACAGAAATTGATAAGGTTCATTCGTGCCTATACAAATGAACTCAAACCGACAGAATACATACTGGCACTTATGAATTTTACAAATTTTACCTACGTTCAAGAGATTTTTAACTTCTTTTTTAGTTATTTTGTTTTTAACGTAACAACATTTTGCAGTCAAAACAACAACAAAAACAAATATTGTTTTTTTTTATCATCAGAAACAACTTTTCAAATTGTTGTCAATTTAATTTAAGGTGGATGTGATAATTTGTTTTAGCTTGGTTATATGATGTTTTTTATTCCAATACATGCATATTCGTACTTTGTTTGAGATGAGTTCTTTTTATTACCAGGGCAAGGACTTGCATTCAGTATGCATCTAATGAATTGGTTTGTCCCACAAAACACATACACAAATTGTGTAAGGAATTTTCAAATTCATCGCAAAAAATATTTTTTTCGCGGATTTTTTAATTTTTTTTTCTTTTAATATTGTCAAAATAATATAAAAATTGGCAAAAAAAAAAATATATGAGTAAAAATATGCAAATTCGGATAGTTAAAAGTTCTTTTATAAATCGAAAATATGTGTCTATAAAATGCTTCTAAAGTTCAAAATATTTACTAAATATTAAAAACAAGTAAGAATGTTATAGTCGGTCAAGACCAACCATATGATACCCTACACCAGTGTTTCCCGGAAAATGGGTCCCAAGTCCAAGCATGGACCGATTGGATCTGTCGTTGTTACTTAAGTATACGTTTAAAACCTAAAAATTACATTTTTATCAAATATTTCCATTTTTATAAATTTTGAGGGAATTATGTGAATATCGGGAGGGTGGTTTGAATGGGAACTACCAGAAGGACTAACCCGATTCCTTAGAAATTTGGAATGGTGATTTGTGCATACAAAATTTGATTACCTGCTAAATATTATATTAAAATGCGGTTATTAGAGTCATTTTAGCCGAATCCAAAGGGGGCGTTTGTATGGGGCTAGGTCTTAACATGGACCAATTTTCTCCAATTTCGTCCTTGGGCCAAACGATGCTTAAGTTTCAAATTTCAAGTCAATTGATTGAAAATGTATCGTGCTTAAACCGATAGATGGACAGACGGACGGACATCGCTATATCGACTCAAAAAGTAATTCTGAGTCGATCGGTATACTTGAAGGTAGGTCTAGGACCAATATTTCGGGTAATTACAAATATCAGCACAAACTCATTATACCCTGTACCACAGAGTGGTGTAGGGTATAAAAATCAAAAAAAAAAAATTTGAGAAAAAATTTTTTTGGTAAAAATAAAAATCGGCGATTTTTTTTTTTTTTTTGTAAAAAATATGTTACACTCAAAGAATTATGTAGGTAAATTCCAGTGAATATTCACTTAAAACAAATGAAATTTTATTTAAAAACCATTCCACTGTTTTTTCATTTAAAATAAAAACACATTAAAGTCAATTTTAAATGTTAATTTAATGACTAACCAAAACATTAAAAAACTAGTGAATATTCAGTTATTTTGTATTGGAAAACAGTAAAACTATAGAAGAAATATTTTACTGCCGAAATTAAATGTAACAGAAAATTCGTTTTTAATACAGTAAATTATTTTTTTTAAACTACAGAAACAGTAAAAAAATTAAATCCTTTATAAAATAAGTGATTTTTCTTTTAAAATGACTTTACTGATTACTTTTTAAAATAACCTACAAACAGTTAATGACATAATTTTCTTAGTGTAGTACTTATTTAACTACCCTTCGGTGATCAATTCTGTTCACATGTGTCAACCAGCAGCCGAATCAAAGCATTTTTTATTTTTAGGTTATGTTGAATGTACCAACAGTTGCTAGGTGTCCTTACATTTTCTTTCATAACTTTGAATCGCTGAACCGATTGCGCTCAAATGCAATACCAAACTGCCTAGGGCATAAACACACAGAGAAAAATAAATTTCCAACTGAATTTTTCAGTTGTATCAACTCAAAATTCGGTTGGTTCTACTGCATTTCGCTGTGGCAAACGATTTTTTCAGTTGTTTCTATCAAAAGTCAGTTGTATCAACAAAATTAAGTTGAAACTACAGATATTCAGTTGTTACAACCTTAACACAAATTCATCAACTGAATTTTTGTTGTAACAACTGAATTTTAGTTGGAAATTAGCAAATTGGTTTTCTGTGTGCAAGTAAATATGCTTAGTCGTAGTCATATCTGTTTAATATTTTGGCCGTGATCACCATTTCAACAGACGGACAGACATTATGAGGTCTTTGACCGATATTTCGGTGAGTTACAAACGGAGTGGAGGGTATAAAAAAAAAGTAAATCTTCAAAATATTTTGGAGTGTCTTAAATATTTTTTGAGTCTGAAAATAACATGCATTTGCATAAACATGCATTTGCATAGAGTTCCTTGCCCTGTTTATTACTATTTTTCGTGTGGTCAAAATCAGTTTAGATGTTTTTGAATAGAACAACCACGTAAATTTGTTTTCTTCAGGTTTCCGTAATGTAAATCGTGTTTGGTATGTTTATTTTTAAATAATAGTTTACATCTTCTATGGAGAATTTTTATTATAGTCCAATGTACAAAGCTGCGTAATAAGTCGTGGGTCTATATGCCATTTTATTTGCAGTTAAGGTGGGGATTTTGTAAGACGATGCAACAAAATACACTCAAAAACAAAAAATCTATAGATGTTTAAAACTTTAGTTAGAAAATGGGCAAAATCGGTTTTAAGGGAAAAAGTTAAATTCGGCCTTGCTAAATGTATTAATACCCTCCACAATGTAAAAAAAATAAAATTGAAAAAAAAAATTTTTTTGGAAAAAAAAATTTTCCCGAAAAAAAATTTGGGAGAAAAAAATTCCGAGAATGTTTTTTTTGCAAAAAATATGTTTGTATGTACTTGTTTAAATACTATTCTGTGTTCAATACTGTTTACAAATATCAACCAGTAGCAGAATTAAAGCATTTCGTATTTTTAGGTTATGTGGAATGTCCAAAATTTTCGAGGTGTGCTTACATTTTTGTTAATAACTTTTGAACCGATTTTGCGAGGAGGGTATACAAAACGGGAAAATCTGACATTAACTTTTCAAAATTATATATTTTGAACAGATTTTGCATTTTATGCCTAAAAAAATCTGTAAATATTGTTTTGGTAAATTGCTTAACAATCTGGAATATCTTGTTTGTATTTTTAAATCTCCAACAAAAATTTTGATAGATCATTGTAATTTCAAGTAAAACATGACAGGTTAAAAAAAGTGTTAATGTTAAATTAAAAAAAAAAAAAGTAAAAAATCATCTTACATTTTATTCGATTTTTTTCCAGAAATAAATCTCCAGCAATTAAAGTGTATAAAAAACCAGAATTGATATCACGTGCTGATGGCTGATTTGTTAAAATTGTTGTTGCTGTTGTTGGTGATATTGTCCAAAATCATAAAACAAATTTTATAACACTACACCATTTATAAATGAAAATGTTTAAAATTGAAAAAAAAAAATCTGCCAAATAAAAATTTAAAATGCCAGGAATAACAAGTGTTTATTCATATTATCATATCGATCATATTAAAAAATTGCTAAATTTCAGAAAATTTAAAATAAGAAACAAAACCAGAAAAAAAAGTAAAAATGTTAAATTCGGCCTTGCCGAATGTATTGATACCCTCCACCACAATTAAAAAAAAAAAAACAAGTAAGAAAGTTATAGTCGGTTAAGATCGACCATATGATACCCTACACCAGCGTTTTCCGGAAAATGGGTCCCAAGTCCAAACATGGACCGATTGGATCTGTCTTTTGTTAGATCTTTATTTAGTATAGAAAACACACACAGATCAAATTTTAGTGGAATTGGTTTATAATTTTGTCATAGACCGATTTAACTGAATATCGGTCGAAATTTTTTATATGGGGGACTAAGTCCAAAAATGGTCCAATTATTTTCCGATTTGATTAGGTTACTAAAGTACACGTTTAACACCTAAAAATTAAATTTTTCCATTTTTATGAATTTTGAGGGAATTATGTGAATATCGGGAGGGTGGTTTGTATTGGGGCTACCAGAAGGACTGACCCGAACCTTTTGAAATTTGGAATGGTGATTTGTGCATACAAAATTTGATTACCTGATAAATTTCAAAGCGATATCCATTATAATATTATTATTACCTACTTAGGGAGTGGAGATAGGGCGTAGGTATGTTTTAAAAAAATGTTGTAGGGTAAAAACAAATGGGGGTCGGACTCACTCACTAAAAATGTCGTTTTGTGTGAGAGTCCCCTTAGAAATTGGAGATAGGGTATTAGTTTGTTCCAAAGAAATGTTTAGACATAAAAATTAATGGGGGTCGGTCTAGGAAATGACCCCTCTATGACGCACCATTGGAGCATAGAAATGATTTTAAGATTAGAAAATTACAATAAAATTTTTTCAACAAATTTTAAAAAATAGTAATAATCGTTATCCCACGATCCTCCTGTAGTGCGATTCAGTAACTTTTTTAACGAAATTGTCGATATCGTTAACTAACGAGAATTGTTGGTTGTTTTAACGAATATGTGATTCTATAAATTTTTCAATTATTGACCAGAATTAACGACAAAAGTAGTTAATTTGAAATTTGTTTATTTTGAAATTGTATTGAGAACCGAAAAATTTCGCTAACTTTATCTTTAAAAAATTTTTTGTTGATAAGTTAACAATTTTCAATAACGATAAAATTAGGTAGAAAAATGTTATAGAATCGCTTTTAAAGACACTTGTCGATAATAAACGATTTTTGACAATATAACTACCGACTTTTGTCGTTAAAAAGTTAGTGAATTGCACTACTGGGCAAAAAATTTGTAGAATCGATTGAAGTTTTACACAAAAAAATTTTAAAAAAATCGAAGAGTACAACCATTTTCAAAAATGAGATTTAAATTTTAAAACTTAAAAATCGCATACAAGAGCGCTTTTAAGAATTTTTTGGTATTTTTTTTTTAAAGTACGTAAAAAAACAAAAATTTTGAAAAAAAAAAATAATTTGGACCATTATTGAGGAAGTTATGAGTAAAAGAAGTTTGAGTAAAGGAATAAACTACCAATTTTTAAAAACTCGATATCTTTTGAACGGGACATCAAAAAATTCTGAAAATTTACCACGAAGGCGTTTTTGAAGGGTACTAAAAACTGTAAACAAATTGGGAAATCTAAAAAAAAATTTTTCAAAGTGTCCGATTTGACATGGAATGCCCCATATATTATTGATCCATGATCGATTCTAAGACATTCTGTGAATGTCCGTCTGTCTGCAGATAACACAATGCAGTCCAAAATAAAACAGCTAGACTCCTGAAGTTTGGCACAAATATGTCTTATGTTCATAGGCAGGTTAAGTTCGTGAATGGGCAAAATCGGGCCAGGGGGGAAAAAGTTCCCCCTTGAAGAACTGAACCAACCTCTGAAAAAATACACTTTTTGCATGTTTTTTTTGTATTTTTGTTAAATAAATGAAACATTTGGTTTATTTATCGCGTTGGGAAGTTGCTCTCAAAGTCCCCCACCGACCCCCATCACCTTCCCCCCCCCCCCCCCAAAAACGCCCCTGATTTTGTTTTTATTTTTTTACAATTTGGAGGGTATAAAAGATTCTGTACAGCCGAATTTAATACTCTCACTTGTTTTATAATAATAAAAGTAATTGCTTGAAAACTCTATAAGGCGTATGCTTTATTTTGTAATTGCCATTAAAAAAACAATCATACGCAATGGTGCACAGTGGATTATTTTTAAAATTTTGGCTATTGAGTAACTAGGTACGGGACCGATTGCAGCGATATTCATAACGGTTATAAACACAAAAATTTTCTAAAAAAACCTCTTAGCAGATTTCTCTGCTGTTTTCACAAATTTGTCTGCTGATGTCATCTAGATAATCATGAAAGATTTTCAGCAAATCGTGACTGCTAATATCAGCAGATTTCTCATATGGTTCAAATTGGGTGTATTTTCCAAAGACATATTAAAGAAGACGTACCACGCTGGAAAGTTGGTGAACCCTCTGGAAATAAGCTCACACGGTAGAATACACAGCTCAACAAGAAAATGCGTATTGGATTGTGGTTAGTGATTTCGATAGTGTCTGTTGTGCTGATTCCAAATCCGGAGCCCAAATTTGTCTATCACGTCAGGATTTTGAGTAATTCGCGGTTAAAGTGCCAAAAAAGGGCATTTTTGACCCTTTTTAAAAGCTTATAGAATAATATCCTGAAATGCAAATGACTTGGTATCAAGCTCATTCGAAAGCATGTAATTTTCTCTTAAAGATAAGATAAAATGTTCTAAAAACTTAATTTCTAAAATGGTAAAAAAATCATTTGCAAAAAACCTTCAATTTTTTCAATATTTGGTTTATTTACACAGTGTTTTTTAACAAATTTCCATACAAATTCATACGTAAATTTTAGATTTAAAGCACTTGTAGCTAATGATTTTTTTTACCATTTTAGAAAATTAAATTCCAAGAAGATTTGATCTTGTCTGAAAGAGAAAACTACACACTTTCGAATGAGCTAGATACCAAGTCATTTGGCGTTCAAAAATATTCAAAATAGGAATTTTTTGACACTTTAACCGCGATTTTCTCAAAATTGTGACGTGATAGAAAAATTTGAGTGACCGTTTTGGAATCGGGGCACCAAACCCTATCAACTTTTTTTGGTTTCATCCAAAACGCAGCGACAAACCTCAGATTTGTAGAGCGGTGATATTTGCCGTCATTTGCTTTGATAAATTCATTCGCTTTCCAAAATTTCACTAATACACACTCGTATTTCCACCAAAATCACCAATACTTTCACGTTTTTCCTATTTAGAATTGCGTAGAAACAAATATAATTGACAAATATTCCACAAAGTTACCTTGCTTGTATTTTAGTGAATGGACAAATTTGAGGCCTGGAACGACTGGACACCCTTTGGTATTTTCAGCAGATTTTTCTGCTGATTGGACAGAGAATTTATTTTAGTATAGTTTCAAAACTCTTAAAATAAAATGTTATATGATTCTCGTAACCTTTTTCGCCTTAATGTACGTTTAAATAGCTGATTTTAATCTTACACACCTAACAGTGACAATCGAAGTGTGCTGACGAAGGAAGGGTGGCTTCTTACCCAGCAAAAACTTGGTAATGACACATCATTACCATTCGAATTACTTAGTAATGACAAAAAATTACCTTTAGCATTATTTTGAAATGTAAAATAAGGACTTACACTAAAAAAAAAAACTGTAAAGTTAGCAAAAAATTTAGTTAATATTAACTAAAAAAACACCTGATTTTGAACCTACTAAATTTCTAGTTAATTTAACAAAAAATATTTAGTTAACTTTTCGTAGAATGAATGTAGCAAAAAAAACCGTAATTTTAACTAAAAATTCAGCTGAAAATTTCGTCACATTTTTTATTAGTTGAATTCAGCTAAACTTTTTGTAAAAAATTTTAAGTTTGTTAAATATTGGTTTTAAACACTAACACTTCACTTATTTTTTCTTACACTCAAAAAAAAAAAAACTGTAAAGTTAGCAAAAAATTTAGTTATTATTAACTAAAAAAACACCTGATTTTGAACCTACTAAATTTCTAGTTAATTTAACAAAAAATATTTAGTTAACTTTTCGTAGAATGAATGTAGCAAAAAAAACCGTAATTTTAACTAAAAATTCAGCTGAAAATTTCATAACATTTTTTATTAGTTGAATATTGGTTTTAAACACTAACACTTCACTTATTTTTTCTTATTTTTTTCACAGCATTGAGTTCAGCTTAAGTAGAACTTATGAGATTTGCATAGGAGGCTACATAAAAAATGTTTAAAATTTTTCACTTGACAAAAATATTACAAAAAATCAGCAAATTAATTAGTAAAAATTTGTAAACTCAGTTTTAAAGTCAACAAAAAAAATTAATTCAAAATTTGTACAAAACTAGTATTTTTGTAAATAGAACTTAACTAAAAAAAGTAGTTAAAACGCTGATTTTAACTAAAAATTTGCTAAAAAGCCAGTAAACTCGAGTTAACAAAAAAAATTTTGTTAACTTTACAGTTTTATTTTTTTGAGTGTATTTTTTTCACACACTAAAAAAAAAAAACTGTAAAGTTTGCAAAAAATTTAGTTAAATTTAACAAAAAAAGCACCTGATTTTGGGCCTACTAAATTTTTAGTTAATTTAACTAAAAATATTTAGCTAACTTTTCGTAGAATAAATGTAGCAAAAAAAAAACGTAACTTTAACTAAAAATTTAGCTGATATTTCGTAACGTTTTTATGTACATATATTAACAAAAAAATTAGTTGAATTAAGGTAAACTTTTTGTTACTTTTCGTAAACTAAAATTTACAAAATATTTAGTAAAAAATTGTAAGTTTATTTTTTCTGTTTTTTCATCAGCTTAAGTAGAACTTATGAGATTTACATAGGAGGCTACATAAGAAATTTCACTTAACAAATTTGTTACGAAAAATCAGCAAATTAATTAGTAAAAATTCGTAAACTCAGTTTTGAAGTCAACAAAAAAAATTAATTCAAAATTTGTTCAAAACTAGTATTTTCGTAAATTGAACTTAACTAAAAAAAGTAGTTAAAACGCTGATTTTAACTAAAAAATTGCTAAAAAGCGAGTTAACAAAAAAAATTTGTTAACTTTACAGTTTTATTTTTTTGAGTGTATAAAAGATTCGGCACCAAAGAATATAACACTTTCACTTGTTTTATGTACATTTGATAAACAAATGGAAAATTTTAATGCGAAAAGCTTAGATTTGGTGAAAAAGTAGTTTTGGTAAAAAAAAAATCTTTTTTTTTTTACGAAAAACAAAATGTTAAAAAAAAAATTCAATGAACCCAAATTTTTGGTGAAAAAAATTTTTGACGAAAACAAATTTTTGATGAATTTTTTTGATGAAAAGAAAAATTTTTTGATGTAAAAAAAAATTGATGAAAAAAAAAATTTTTTTGGTGAGAAAAAAATTGATAATAAAAAATTTTATAAAAAAATTTGATGAAAAAAAATACGATAAAAAAAAATTTATGAAAAAAAAATTTTGATAAAAAAAAAATTTGATGAAAAAAAAAATTAATGAAAAAAAAAATTGATGAAAAAAAAAAAATTTGATGAAAATTTTTTTTTTTTTTATGAAAAATAAGAAATTATGATAGAAAAAAAAAAATTTATGGAAAAAAAAATTTATAAAAAAAAAAAAAAATTGATGAAAAAAAATTTTTTTTTTGTTGAAAAATAATTATTTTACTTTCTATTCGCCAGCTGGTGAAAAACGGTTTTATTGTCCACGAGGTGAATTATTATCCAAGTTACAAACCCAAGTTATTAAAATTTTTGGTTTTAAGAGAATGAAAATAGTAATTCTTGTTTTCTTTTTCGTTAATTGTTAGCTTAAATCGTCAAACTGAGGTGGGGTCCTGCAACTTTTTTAAAATTAGACACCAGCCTAAAAACATTATCGTGTTAAAATTAGAAAAAATCGGATGAATTCAAAAATACCAAACAATTTTGAAAAATTCGAAAAAAAAATACAGAAAAAGACAATAATTACAATTGGAGCGGCAAGCGGTTTTCCGCAATAGTCCTCATAAAAATAGAATTTAATCTAGTTTGGCGGAAAAACGCGGCGGAATTTAGTTTTCATATAAAACGTGTGTGAACAGTTGCGGAAAAACGCTTCCCGCTCCAATTGTGATTATTCTCAAACATAATAAAATTAAAAACAGAAAACTTTATAAAAAATATTAAAAAACTCTTTTTAAGATTTGTGGACGGTAAAAAATTAGAATAACCCAAAAAAAATCTGGTAAATTCTGAAAAAAATATAAAATTTTAGCAAAATTCAAACATAAAAATCATCAGAAAAGTTCTAAAAAAAAATTAGAAAAAAAAAAATCAGAATAGTTCTTAAAAACTCAAAACTGTTTTGGAAATTCAAATAAATTCAGCACAGCCAAGAAAAACATACTCTCTTGTTAATTAAATAATAAAATTCAAATTGGCAATATTTTTAATTTGTATTTTGTAAATAACATCAATAAATGGTGTAAGTGTAATTGTAAAAAAAATGAAATGTATATTTTAGATATAAATTATATTTAAAATGATTTGACACTTGTACGCGAGACATTTAAACGCACGCGTTCATTAAAACATAAATGAAGTTTTTTTTTGTCTTCATTTTGATGCGATCGACCGATAAACGTGGCTGTCAAACCATCCGGATAACTTGAACAAAATTTTCAAAAAAATGAAAAAAAAAACTACCCAAACAAGACACCAGAGATGAAATGAAATTCATACAACGAAAAAAAAAGTTGTTGCATGTTTGAAATAGTATTAATGGCCTTTAATGGAGTTTTTAGCCCGGCCTGTGTTATAATAAAGTGGTTGCAATAGCTGTAGCAGCAGCGGCAGCAGTACTCTTGGTAACAAAACAATTAAGATCGTTCAAATTGATCATCATAGATAATTATTTCAATTTTTTTTTTTTTTTTTTGTAAAAATATTTAATTGTATTATTTTTCAAACAGTAGTAGCAGTGAATAATTTGTATGATTTTTTTTTTTGTTTATAAATTTTATTATGCAAAAGGTAGACCGACTGTTTTTTTTTTTATATTATTTTAAATTTAAAGATTTTATTATTATTTTTATGACATTTTAATTGTTTCATTAAAATTTTGATTTGTTTTTTTTTTTCGTTTGTGTGTTCCCGGCAAAACAATTTAATTTTAATGATATTTTTGTGTTTTATCAATTTTATAAGATCACTTGTTTTTTTTTTTTTTTTTTTTTTTTTTTTTATTTTCCTTTTAAATTTACTTCTTCAACATTTTGTTTTTTTAATTAAGATCAAAATCAAGATCATTAACACTTTTTGTAAAAAAAAAAACTTTTTACAAAATTAAATAAATATCTTCACTTTATTATTTAGAGCAAAAAAAAAAATTATAATAAATGAGAAAATATTATACAAAAAAAAATTGTTTAAGATTAATAAATTGTTACCTCGACGACGACCACGACGTACGACACCAAACTAAAACTGAATCAACAAACGGTAGCTTTAGCTAAAAAAAATTGTCACAACAACGACTTTTTTTGCTTTTTTTTTTCTACAAAAACTCACCCATACGGACTCAGCTGTTGCCCTAATATCCATCCATCTCTATATCCATCCACCATACATTTAGTAGACTACTTGTTGTTATTATCCATCCATTCATACATACAACTCAACAACTATTTTTTTTTCTGTGCGCAAGGCAACGAAATAAACGTAACATCATACAAACTACAGCAGAGTTTCCCAATCGAAGAAAACTACAACCAGAGTTTAAGAATTCAAAAGGAGTTGCATAAAGTTACATGTTGAGGAATTTAACATACCCCAGCAGCAAGCGTGGATCCATCTTTTGGATTTGCGGGGAGGGGGGAACTTTTTTTACTAAAAAAAATTTTTGACAGGTAATTTTAGGCCGCATTTGCATCATTTGTTAATGATTTTTCTATGGAAAAATTTCCAAATTTAAAAAATTTGCTTATATAGAAAAAGTTTTAGAATTTAAGAAATTTTTTGAGTTTTAAAATATGTCTCTTGATAGACTCAGGTTTCTAAAAATTTTTGTGATAGTAAAAGTCCCAGATGCTGAAACAATTCTTCCAATAAAAACAAGTAAGAACATTATAGTTGGTCAAGACCGACCATATAATACCCTACACCAGAGTTTCCCGGAAAATGGGTCCCAAGTTCAAACATGGACTGATTAGAAATATATTTTGTGAAATTTTTAATAAGTGTAAAAAAACACTCAAAAATCAAATTTGAAAGAAATAGGCTTTCTTCTGTTGACAATAAACCGCTTTAACTGAATATCGGGCAAAATTTTCCGATGGGGCGGGCCTAAGTCCAAAAATGGTCCGATGATAATCAGATTTGATAAGGTTGCAAATGTATGCGTTTAACCTACACTCAAAATAATTACTCTGTTAAAAACTCTGTAAAATGACTGTAATCTTAATTCGACAGACATTTGACAAAGTTATCTGTCGAAATACAGATTTTAAGAATATACTTTGTATTTTCTTGTAACCGAAAAACAAAATTTTATCTGTAATTTTAGTTTTTACTTTGTAATCTCTATTTTATAGATAATAAACAGAGTTTTTTGGTAAAATACAGATTTTATACATTTTCTCGTAACCAAAATACTAAATTTCAACTGTAATTTAACTTAGTGCTCTGTAATACAGTTTTTAAATAAAAGCTCTTCAAAAAGCTCCCAAATATTTCAACCGCTCTTTAAAAAGCGTCTTAAATTACAATAAAACCTGGTAAATTTTACGAGGATGTCGGGTAAAATTGGAGGTACTCGTAAAATACATCGTAATTTTCACAAAAATAAAAAAAGTAAATTTACAATTTGGAAGCATTAAAGCGGGCAAATTTACTCGGTGGCATTTTCCAATTGTCAACACTACTTACACATTAAGGAAAGAGAAATTGATCAGAAACAAATAGTAAATAAAATAGTAAAATTCTGGTCGCTTTTATCAATATTTTACAGATGATTCTGTAAATTTACAGGTTTTTTTTATCGAAATCATTTTACAGAGTTTTCTTCGTAAAATAACAAAAAATCTTGCTGGTTGGAAATCTATGGTATTTTCTGCTGGCTCAGCAGAGTATCTCTGTAATTTAACAGAGTGATTATTTTGAGTGTACACAAACAGAGTTTTAATTAAATATTTTCTATTTTCATGAAATTTGAGAGATTTTTGTAAAAATCGGGAAGGTGGTTTGTATGGGGGGTTCAAGAAGAACCGGTCCGATTTCTTTAAAATTCGGAATGGTGATTTGTGTAGATAAAACATGATTACCTGAATGGTGATTTGTGTAGATAAAACATGATTACCATGATTACCTGTTAAATTTCGAAAAGATACCTACTATAATGCGGTTATTGGAGTCATTTGAACCAAAACTAAAGAGGACTTTTGTATGGGGGCTGGGTCTAAATATGGACCGATTTTCATAGGCTTCGTCCTTAAGCCAAAAGAGGCTTAAGTTGCAAATTTCAAGTCAATTGATTAAAAATTGCGACCTGTATCGTGTTTACAGCGTTTACATGGACAGACAGACGGACGGACGGACATCGCTAAATCGACTCAAAAAGTAATTCTGAGTCGATCGGTATACTTAAAAGTGGGTCTAGGACCAATATTTCGGGTAGTTACAAACATCAGCACAAACTCATTATACCCTGTACCACAGTGTGGTGTAGGATATAAAAATAACTGATTTTAGACATAGAGAAAATCTCAGATTCTGAGACCTTTATCCTATAGAAAAGTCTCAGATTCTAAGGTATTTTTCCTATAGACAAGTCTCAGATTTGGAGACCTTTTTCCTATAGAAAAAATCCAAGATTCTGAGACCTTTCCTATAAAAAACGTCTCAGATTCGGAGACCTTTTTCCTATAGAAAAAATCTAAGATTCTGAGACAATCTCCTATAGAAAAAATCTCAGATATTAACGCCTTTTTCCTATAGAAAAAGTCTCAGATTCTGAGACCTTTTTCCTATAGAAAAAATCTAAGATTCTGAGACCTGTATTACATTTTTTCTATAGAATCAGTTTCAGATTCTGAGACATTTTTTCCATGGAAACAGTCTCGGATTCTGCCCCCTTTTCCCTATAGAAAAAGTCTCAGATCCTGAGACCTTTTCCTATACAAAAAGTCTCAGATTCTGAGACCTATTTCCTATAGAAAAAGTCCCCGATTCTGAGACATTTTTTCTATAGAAAAAGTCTCAGATTCTGAGACCTTTTTCCTTTAGAAAAAATTTAAGATTCTGAGACCTTTCCTATGAAAAACGTCTCAGATTCGGAGACCTTTTTCCTATAGAAAAAATCTAAGATTCTGAGACCATCATCCTATAGAAAAAATATCAGATTCTAACCCCTTTTTCCTATAGAGAAAGTCTAAGATTCTGAGACTCCTATAGACAAAATCTAAGATTCTGAGACCTTTATCCTTTAGAAAAAATCTCAGATTCTAAGACCTTTTCCTAAAGAAAATGTCTCAGATTGTGAAACATTTTTTATATAGAAACAGTCTCAGATTCCTACACCTTTTATTCTATAGAAAAAGTCTCAGATTCTGACAACTTTTTCCTAAAGAAAAAGGCTCAGATTCTAAGACCTTTTTTCTAAAGCAAAAGTCTCAGATTCTGAGACCTTTTTTCTGTGGAAAAAGTCTCAGATTCTGAGATCTTTTTCCTATAGAAAAAATCTAAGATTCTGAACCCTTATTCTATACACTCAAAATAATCACTCTGTTAAATTACAGAGATACTCTGCTGAGCCAGCAGAAAATACCATAGATTTCCAACCAGCAAGATTTTCTGTTATTTTACGAAGTAAACTCTGTAAAATGATTTCGATAAAAAAAACTGTAAATTAACAGAATTATTTGTAAAATGTTGATAAAAGCGACCAGAATTTTACTAAAAAACTATGAAAATTTACAAAGTTTTAATTAAATGATGTTATGAGTGCAACTTTTTATTTTAGTGAAAATTACGAGTTTTTGACGAGTACATCCAATTTTACACGACATCCTCGTAAAATTTACCAGCTTTTATTGCAATTTAAGACCATTTTTAAAGAGGGGTGGAAATATTTGGAAGTTTTTGAAGAGATTTTTATTTGAAAACTGTATTACAGAGCAATAAGTAAAATTACAGATGAAATTTAGTATTTTGGTTACAAGAAGAAAACAAAGTATTTTTCTAAAAATCTGTATTTTATAAAAAAATTCTGTTTATTATCTGTAAAATAGAAATTACAAAGTAAAAAGTAAAATTAAAGATAAAACTTTGTTTTTCGGTCACAAGAAAGTACAAAGTATTTTCTTAAAATCTGTATTTCATTAGATAACTTTGTCAAATATCTGTCCAATTGAGATTACAGTCATTTTACAGAGTATTTAACAGAGTAATTATTTTGAGTGTAGAAAAAATCTCAGATTTTAAACCTCTTTCCTAAAGAAAAAATTTCAGATTGTGAAGCATTTTTCTATAGAAACAGTCTCAGATTCTGACACCTTTTCCTATAGAAAAAGTCTCAGATTCTGAGACCTTTTTCTATAGAAAGTCTCAGATCCTAACACCTTTTTCAGATTCTCAGACCTTTTTCCTCAGAGACATTTTTTCTACACTCAAAGTATTTTGTAAGTAAATTCAACTGAAAAAACGTTTAAAACAATCGTTTTTCCTTTTAAAAAACGGACTACTTATATTTCAGTTGAAACAACATACTGTTTCAGTTATTTTCAAACGTTAATAAATGACTAGACATTCCGTAAAAACAAACGATATTTCAGTTATTTTAACTGTTTACAATTTTTTATTTTGTGAAGTAAAAATAAAATTTTTTGAATAACAAACTACAAAAACCGTACTTCTGTAAAATTATACGGAATACTCAGTCACAAATAATTTAACTGATAAAAATATTTTTCCGTAAATTTTATGGTTTATTGATTTATCAACTGTATAAATCTTTCAATATTTTAGTTTTTTTGAAAAACAAACGATAAAACGTTTAAAATAACTTTAACCAAAAACTTTTCGAATAACCGCAAATAGTTACTGTAAAACTTTTCTAGGTGTATAGAAAAAATATCAGATTCAAGAACTTTTTCCTATAAAAAAAAAATTTAGATTCTGAGATCATAATCTTATCAAGTGTAAAAAAATGCCAATGTAAACGGCACCGATTACAAAGTAGATCAAACTTACAATTTACTGGATTAGAATTCCAAGGTAAACGCACTATAAGTAGATTATATAGATTATTTTCTTTAAGTCCTCAACGCAGGTCAAAAGTAACCTTTCGATCCAAGCCATAGAGACTCTGAGGTCTGTTGTGATTCCACGAGACTGTAATAGGTTTCCCTACTTGTCCCTGTCGTTATGAAATTTCTAAGATATTGAATTTTGACATCCAACAAGTCAGAAAGATCGTGCAGCTCCCTAGATCACAGTGGAGCAAGTCTCTGACGAGAAAAAGCCGGGCAATGGCAGATAAAGTGTTCGATAGTTAGCAACTCCGGCAAAAGTCATTTGACGGAACTTTTAACCACTATGTGTGCTTCCCTATAAGACAGTGCCCGGTAATTATAGTAACCACCGTCGAAATCTCTCCTTTTGGAAGCGATATCAACTCACTTGTGCGCATATGATTAAGAGAAGGCCAAATCTGTCGTGTTGTCTCACACGTTCATCCATTTGCCCATCTCTGATTAGTCTCCGTCACGGAACAAAGCCGTAGATTTTGCTTGCAAGTTTCTAGAGGCATACCAACATATTCCAATTCTATTGGAACCTGTAAGGTAGTTCCCAATCTTGCAAGCTCATCGGCCTTGCAATTTCCTGGAATGTCTCTGTGCCCCGGGACCCATATGAGTCTTATGTTAAACTGCTTGGTCATCTCATTTAAAGACGTGCTGCAGTTAAGGGCAGATTTTGTTTTCAAAAACATGGACTTCAGAGACTTGACTTCGGCTTGACTGTCAGAATAAATGTTGACTGCATTTGCATCTCCATCAGTCAGCCACTTCCTTTATTGCCATCTTCCTGGTAAACGCTGTAATGATCGGGCAAGCTCTTCCACCCGGAATACCCCTCATCCAAGACTCCCAGAATGGTATCGTAGTGGCAAAGTGGAGCTCAAAATGGCTCATAGAGGGAGCACAGTCCACATTTTGTTGTATTGTTATCTTATTTAATATCGCCCTACGGCCCCAATCGCTGCTCCTCCCTTGCAGTGTGCTATTAAGTCGAATTACCGACTTATTGTTAGCCGCATACTGTCTACCCAATATTTCCAATGGTATCAGTGAAGGAGGATTTCTAATGCAGCCTTAGGTGTAGTACGAAGAGCATCAGTGATGCACATCGACGCCATTCTCTGTACCTGATAAAGACACAGTTCGCTTTTGTTTCTAAAGCAGCCCGCCAGACAATGATTTCATACAGCTGAATTGGACGCACCACTGCTGTGGAAATCCAATAAACGACTTTAGGGCTAAAGCCCCATCTTTTTCCAATGGCTGTTTAACAGGAATATAAAGCAATCGTTGCTTTTCTCACCCGTTCAATATTACGCCCGATCTAGAAATACTATCTTTCTAGAAATACTACAAGATATTTGGATCCATCTGAGAAGGCGATTTTAGTGCCGTCCAGAGAAATAGGATCAAATGCAGGAATCTTATTTTTCCTTGTAAATAAAACAAGCTCTGTTACTACCAGACCAAAGAACCTTGAAGAATGTCCCTTAATGTTGGCTGGTGTTTTCTCTTAACCGTTATCGCGACATCGTCAGCATATGCAACAACATAACAACCACGTGCTTCTAGAGAGAGCAGCATTGAATTCAGTGTCAGGTTCTAAAGTAGTGGCGAAAAAACCCCTTCCTATGGTGTGCACTATTGACAAATCGAGATATGATAGACGCTCCCAATTAAGACGTTGTCCGTTTTTTAGCAATTTTTACAGACGGATCGAAGATGGAGATGGATACGGGTTCGGAAGTATGTTTTGAAAGCCTTCAAATCGGGTCCTCTTTAAGACTTCTAGACAAGTGAAGTGTTTTACAGGCAGAGGTACTAGTCTTAAAATCAAACACTGTTAAATTGGGAATCGTTAATAACTGTATATAGTCCCTGCGCCAAATCCGTCACCACACAATCAAGCTAATCTGGCTCCCTGGACACAGTGGGGTCGCCTTGAACGAATTGCCTGATAAGTGTGTGAGGAAGGGCTCTGAATCGCTGGGGGAGCAGTTGTACCTGACATTTCGGTTCCTATAGTAGAGTTGATAAACGAAGTTGACGGTATATTAGGAAATAGGATGAAAGATACGTGGATACCACTGACAACGTGTAGAATATAGCGAACCCTTTAGCCACTGACAAATCATAAGAGAACAGAAAGTACTATTATTTTTGACAAAAGGACGGTCAACCTATTAGTGGGAGTACTGACAGGACATTGTATAATCAGGGAATATTATAGGAGTTGCGGAGAAGAGACAATGAAGTCAGTGAAACACTAGACGGATCTGATGAAGCGCCGCCTTAAGCATATTCTTTACCAGAATATCTTAGGGAATTTGAGTGATCAAACAAGTAGACCTATTTAGCAGAATGGGAGTCGGGAGCTGACAGTTAAAGAAATAAGAATGGGCCTCATGGCCTTTGATTGAAGTCGACAAATTGTGGACGACCATTTAACCTAACGAACTAATCAAAACTTAAGTCAAAAAGGCGGCCTGGAATCTAATTTTTTGTCGAATTACGAGTACTTTGACAAGCTATATTCGTATCTAAAATTTGACAAAACCGCGAAATCTTCAAAAAGAAAAATTTGTAACAATGAAAATGAGAGGTCGAAGAATCCAATTTTCGTGGTGAAACTATTTTAACATCACAGATCACGCAACTGAAAAGAAACTCAAAATTCCATTGAACGAAAATGTATGATTGTCAAAGGGATAAAGGAAATATCGTTCAAGGAAAATAAAAATATGTCTACCTGTGATAACAATTTTGAATTAAGAAACTCTGACAACATTATACTTAGTTTTAGTAAAGAGCTTGCTTGTATTAAGTAAAGTAGTAGTAGCACTTGTCGCTTTAATATGATTATTTGTTGTTGCTCGTGATATTGTTGTTGTTGTTGCTGCTATAGAGGCAACAGCAAAAATACATATATTTATGTATGACAGTGTCAGTAAAGTAAATCACAGTAGTTACATATTAAATAGTTGTTGTATGATATTTTTTCTACGTTCGTTCATTTATTTTTTTTTTTGCAAAAAAAAAATCAAAAGTAACTGGGAGAGAAGTATGTCGTAGTCAATAGCAATCTACCGACGGACGGACAGACGGACCCATGTCGTTATGTTTGTTGTATGTAATACATACATATTTACTACTATGTATGCCTAAGTTTATTAGTTAGGTAGCTAGCAGCAGCAGCAGCAACAACACTATTAATAACAACAACAAAACGAAATCTAATTGTCAACCTAAGTTAAGTGGTTTAATGCTTTTGTGTTGTTATTATTAAATGGTTGGTTGAAAAAAAAAAAATACAACAAAAGGCAAAAAAAAAAAGAAAAACAACAATCAAATAAAATAGCAAAAATGCAAATGTTATAAATTGAAATGACATAACAATAGAGAGAGCAAATCTGAGCCAAAATATTAGAGAGGGCCTAGCTAAGTATGAATTATAGAAGAGAATATTCAAAAAGGATACAAAAGACCAATGATGAGAAAGATAGGGAGACGATAAAGACGACTTTGAGTGATGAAAAATTAAAATTTTTGCAGGCCCAATGTTAATTCTTTAAAAAAAAAAATTAATTACCCTGGAAAACAAGTGAGTGCTTCACTTTTCCTCCTGACGCGATTTTACGAACCTATCACCATATTCCTTTATGAAGACAGACATATTTAGATCTTCTTGGAATTGATCAAGTAATTGGTCCAGGAAGTCTTGGATGGAGAGCAGTCCAAGTAGCGTAGCCTCCCTAAATTTGTACACTGATGGATTGAAGCTACAAGAATAAGTGGGCTTTGGAGTATTTTAGGAAGAGTTTGGGTTAAGCCTGGCTCGAAAATTGCCAGTTAATTGCAGTGTTTACCAGGCAGAGATGCTGGCAATAAGAGAAGTGGCTGACTGTATAAGTTGCAATGTCTTGTATACAAGTAGTGGAGCCTCCCTAAATTTGTACACTGATGGATTGAAGCTACAAGAATACGTGGGCTTTGGAGTCTTTTAGGAAGAGTTTGGGTTAAGCCTGGCTTGAAAATTACATGTTAATTGCAGTTTTTACCAGGCAGAGATGCTGGCAATAAAGAAAGTGGCTGACTGTTTAAGTTGCAATGTCTTGTATGCAACCACAGTCAACATCTATTCTGACAGTCAAGCCACGGTCAAGTCCCTGGAGTCAATGTTTCTGAGAACTAAATCTGCCCTTAGATGCCGCATGTCTTTAAAAAAGATAGTCAAGCAGTTTAACATGCGAATCATATGGGTCCCAGGGCACAAAGTCATTCCAAACAATTGTAAAGCCGATGAGCTTGCAAGACTGGGAACTACCTTTGGGTTCCAATAGAATTGGAACGTGTTGGTATGCCTCTAAAAACTTCCAAGCAAAATCTACGGCTTTGTTCCGCGACGTAGACTAATTAGTGATGGGCACATTGATGGACATGTGAGACTACACGACAGATTTGGCCTTTTCTTAATCAGCGCGAATGTTTTCTTGTTGGTTGTGTGAAGAGTGTTGCCATGTGAAGTGTGCTGGTCTTACGGGCCGTGATGCTGATGTCGTGAAGAAGGATGGTGTTGTGTGAAGTGTAGGAAGGTTAGTGTTGATTTTTTTAGATTTTTCAAGGGCGTGAACTCCGAAATATTAGAGCTCGGCAACGGACCATGATCTTATCGTACGCTTTAATAAGTTCGGGACTTATTGAGCCGATTGAGGAGGGTCCACTGTTTCTGCTAGGGAAGTACCAATGAAGTCCATACCGACATCGGATGACCCGGTTAAGGAATCTTCCTCAGCTTTACCGGCTGAGAAAGATCTCTCGCAGGGTAATTCGGGTGCGGAGTCAAATGGTTCTCCAATTGGCGCTCGCAGTTTTGCAGGTGCTGCAGAGGAACCTATGGATAGTGATGCCTTAGGTCTGACTGAGGCGGCTGGTACCACTTCTGGTTTACCACTTTCTTCGGTTCAAATTTCTGGTGTACTAACTTCACGTGAACAATCTTCTGTTGTAACACCTTCTGTTGTTCCACTAGCTGATTCTCTACCATCTGGCTCTAGGCCTAGGGACTTGGCTGTGTTCCTCCGAGGAAGACAGTTTTTGTTTTCCGCTCATATTAAGTCGAAAATTGATGTGGATGGTTTGATATCTCCCTTGAAGAAAAATTATTCGTATAGGTTGTCGTCCTTTAGGATAATGGTCTCTGATTGAATATACGAGATCATTGTAAAGAAGGATTTTTGGTCTCAGGGCGCATTTGTTAAGGAGTTTGTTCGCGAATATAGCAGAAACAGGTAGGCGGTTAGTATGTCATCTTTAGCGAATACGACTTCAAAAAACTGAATAGTGCTTTGGGCATATTCTATCATAATGTTAGGATCTTGTGAGCTGCACGATCTTTCGGAGTTTTATAAGGAGCTAAAATTGGTTTAACGGCAGGATTCTCAGAGTCTATGTCTGCTGACGTAAAACGTCATCAGCCACTTACAACCTAACATATCTGGTCTGACTCTAAGAACACGACGACTTGTCAGAAAACAAATTAACAACCAAAAAATTTAAAAACCGCAGTTTCGGTTTTAACTCTGTTTTGACAACAACAAAAAAGTTCCAGATAAACACATAAATTCCAAAAATATAATTGACAGAAAATGGCGCCCAAGCCGGGGACCAATTCGGAATTTCAAAGCAAAAGCACAGAAACAGCGCCAACGAGGGGTCAAATTCATTCAAAAATAAAGAAAATCATATTGATTCACTTGAGCTTATTAAAACCAAAAAAGGATCAACTGGAGAAGCAGTTTCGAAAGGAAGTAGGTTATACCGGCGGAAGGACTTACTGTAGAACATATTTAAATACATTATATCGAGAAAAAACTATTGAAGAGACTTTGACAAAAAATTAATTACTAAATATTAATATGTCAATGAAAGCTTAATAAAAGATTGGTATTCCAGAAAAAAAAAACTGTTCCATGCAACTGTTCCGCCAACGCGCCATGGTATTCTTGATTCGTTTAATGTTATCGTTGCAAGAAAGCAGGGCGAAAATTGAGGATTGTCATATGTAAGGTTTCGGTTTCTGACATAATCAAAAATGATCTCTAAGAACTAAGGCTTCCAAACGGCATTGGTTTTTCGGAAATACAGAAAAATTTTCTTTTTGTGGTATTTTAAATCCCGGGATTTACGTAATTTTTTTTTAAATTTTTAAGACATTTAAAAATTGTCGGGATTTTTTGGCACTTCAAATCCACGCGTTTGTAAAGATTTGCGAAGTTCTGTTGAAGTAGTAAACTTCGAAAAAGGAAACCATTGAGAGCAGCCACCATTGAAATAACTGCAGATCCTCCTGTGAAGGATATCCGAATTCAGTTATCTTTCTTACATTTCGTTGTGGCTCATCGTCATCATTAGCCGGGATTGTAAATCAGAAATCCGGAGATTCTCCTAATCCTGAAAATCCCAGAACTTCTGGAATCGGGATTGGAAGCCTTACTAGAACAACCTTATTTAATTTTCAAAGAGCTCCGGAAACTTGCAAGCTAGCACTTCTAATTTTTACCGCTGGGAAACCAAAAAAAACAAAACGGGAAACATATGTTTAGTCCCTAGACAGACCAGAGCTCGCCTGAATCAAAAGTTCACAGATATCTGGCTATTAAGAACATTACAATAAAGGGATTAACTAGTGCCATAGACTTTATGGCATAGAGTGATCTTGAGCTATACAACTGAAAATAGATTGTGCTGTTCGAATGTGCTTGTGAGACCGACTCTTCACGACTTATACCATCTAGAAAATCTATAAATGTATGCACGAATAGAACGAAATTAAACAACCATATTTCTAGTCTATTCTGAAGAGCTCGGTCTTAAAAGGACGTCTTTCATATGGGAAAGGGGGGAGAAAAATAAGAATTACCATTATTTTTAGCTGCCCAATAACGCACTTAGCGGGTTAAAAAGCAGGGGGAAAAAATATTTTTTTTTTCGTTTTTTTTGAGGATTTCTCACATTTTATATGGAGATGCACGACCGACCCGTGTTTTTGCTTTTAGCGAAATTCGACATTTTTTCTGATTTTGCCGAAAAGACCGTATTTTTCAAAAGGTATCGACCTTTTAATATGAGTAGTTATGAGAATAGGCAGGTAAAAAAAAACAGTTTGCTCTTGTTTTTCTATCCACATTTCCATATGCAAGTTTAAGAACAATCGGTAAGTGCCGATTAAAAGATCTCATTTAAAAGACTCGCTTATAGAATATCGAACCACTGCAGTGGATTTTAGTAAGAAGTGCTGGCAATACAAATATTTACAGACTAGTTTAGATTCAATGTGGTGCCTAAACATTTACCCCGGCAACAATCAAACCACGGTCAGATTCGTAAAATCACTGTTCCTGAAAATATCAACTGTCCTTAACTGACGCAATCTCAAATAAGGAGGAGATTTTATGTAGGTCACGTTCTAGCACTTTTTCAAGCGTACCAAATTTATCGTGTTGGAGTGTGAAGGCCATATCATATTCATAATTGAATATCCGGGAGATGGTGACAGGTGGGTCGTGAATGTAGATGTTAATACGTTAAATTTCCTGTCATTGAGCATCGCCTGTATAATATTGCAGATGCTTTTACAAGGTATTACCTTGTTTAATTTTAGAATGAGAACCTTTTTCCACACAGTTTCATAGGCTGCTGTTAAGTCAACAATTAAGTCCACAAATGCGACTGCAGTTTTTTCATATGATCAAAGCCATTTTCTGTGTAACTGGTGAGGGCTAAAATTTTATCTTTATAACTGCGACCTTTTCTAAAACCCGCTTGTTAAGATTGAATGACCTTTTCAAAGTTTTCTTCAATTCGTCTAAGGATTAAGCATTCAAAAAGTTTAAAGCATACAGAAAGTAGTACGATGGAACGGTAATTTAGTGCTTCTGCTGAATCTTTAACTGATTTTACTAAGGCTATAATTTTGGATTTTTTGAATAAACTCGGCAGAGCCATTTGCTAGTGTGGGGACCTAATCTTTGATAGAGTCTTGTTAATATTGGATACTGAGAATGGGTGGGATTATGAATCATTTGGAACTGTTTGGCTTCTTAGGGTCTTGAGTTCCAGTTTGATTTTTCGGGTGAAAGATTTTTCTGAGCGATGTGATTTAGTTCATTGGTGGCTTTGATGGGTTTGCATCCACCAAGTTTTCGGAAAAGACTCCATGCTTTCCGGCTATATATATATATATATATTTCCTTTAACTCCGGTTGGAGCGTAGGGCCATTACGAAAGATCGGTAATTAGATCTGTCCTGGGATAGATTTATCAGTTCGTTCCAGGATGTATTCATCTGTCTTATTTCCTCATCAACGTTGCGTCGCCATGAAGTTTTTGGTCGTCCTTGGTCTCTGTGACCCTGAGGGTTCCACCATAAAGCCGTTCTACAAGTCTCGTTTGCATCTTTTCGGAGTGTGTGACCTATCCAACGCCATTTACGTCTTTTAATTTCAAGGTCCACTGGAATTTCATTAGTTTTAGATAAAAGTACTTGGTTAGAGATTGTACGCGGCCACCAGATTCGTAGTATTCTCCTCAGACATCCGTTCGTGAATGTTTGGAGTTTCCTCGTTAATGCTGATGTTAGTGCCCAGGATTCGCAACCATATAGCAGTACGGATTTAACATTGGAGTTATACAATCTTAGTTTTGTTTTTATTGATATAGAGTGTGATGCCCATATCTTTTGAAGTTGGGAGAAGGACCATCTAGCCTTATTTATACGAGATATAACATCTTCCGTTGAACCCCCGTGTGGTGTTATCATGGTTCCTAAATAGCAAAACTTTTGTGATTGTTTAATTGGTTCATTGTAGACGTGAAAGCTGGGTGCATTTTGGGATGTAGTTAGACATTCAGTTTTATTTACGTTTATTCGAAGGCCGCAATTTCCGGCTTGTTGGCTAAGTCTGTCCAGTTTTATTTCCATGTCAGACCTTTTTGTGGAGAGAAACACAATGTCGTCTGCATATGTCAGTTCTTCAAGGTGGCCAAACATGCCCCAACAAATACCGCGGTTATCAGAAAGTGATCTGTTTAAAATATCATCCAGAACTACGAGAAACAGCAGAGGAGACATTAAGCATCCCTGTTTTACACCAGTCTTGGGTTCGGTTTCTGGAGATAGTAGTTTATTATGAAGTACGCGACATTTGAAACCTTCATAGTGAGCCTTAATTATATTTATTAGTTTAGGAGGGACGTTTCTTGAACGCAGGGAATTCCAGATCGTGTCTCTGTATATACTGTCAAAGGCGGTGCTGAAATCAATGAAGCAGGCGTGAAGATTTGATTGCCATTCGTTAACTTGTTCCAGTATAATGCGTAGTGTCACAATATGGTCCGTGCATGATCTGTTCGCACGGAAGCCTGCTTGATTACGGCGTAAAGATGCTTCTATCTTGTCTTGGATTCGATTCAGCAGTATTTTAGAAAGAATTTTTGACGGTGTCGATAATAGCATTATACCTCTGTAGTTTTTGCATAAAGAAAGATCTCCTTTTTTTGGGACTTTGATAAGTATTCCCTGTAACCATTCATCAGGCAGTCTTTCATCTTGCCATATTAACTGAAAAAGTGGGTGTAGGGCACGCGCGGACGTTTCTGGATCGGCTTTTAAGGCTTCCGGCGGGATGTTATCAATACCTGTAGCCTTTCCAATCTTCAATTGTTTTACAGCATTCATAATTTCTTCCACGGATGGGGGGCTTGTGCTGATGGGTGTTTCCTCTGAGAGTAGTGCTTCGGGCGTGTTATCGGGTGGTAGTGTGGACGTCGATGGAGCTAGTGGAGGCTCCGAGTGGTTTAAAACGTTTAAAAAGTGGGTGTGCCAGCATTTCAATTGATCCATTTCATTTGTTATCATAGCACCGGTGTTATCCCTAATGGGTCGGGATGCATTGGAGAATTTTCCGGTCAGCTTCCTGGTACAGTAGAATCTCGCAAATTAGAACCACTTTGTTCCTCGGGTAGTTCTAATTTCTGAAAAGTTCTAATTTCTGGACATTTTTTTTTTCAAAGAAAATGACAAAGTAACAATAAAAACAGTTACGACTGCTTTATTTTAACACAAAACAATTTTTATTTGTTAATATTTAATTAATTTAACACATTAAATTCGTAGAAAAACGCTTTTAAGCGCTTTGAAATGAGAAATAACAGGCGTTACATCGATTATATCATCGTCACTGCTATCTGATCCGTCATTAAACCCATCTTTATTCCATTTTTCGGTTTCTCTTACGCTTATAGAATTGTGAAAAAAAAAAACAAAATAAAAAGTCCAGAAATTAGAACCACTGGTTCTAATTTTAGAGCGTTAACTAATAATAATTCGGGTTTTCCCCTATTTAGCTTAAAAAAAACTACAAAAAAATCATTTTGTAGTGAAAATAAAAAAAAAACTTCCAGAAATTAGAACCACAGGTTCTAATTTCAGAGCGTCCAATACATTAAAATAGCCGGTTCTAATTTCTGGACAGTTCTAATTTGTGAGAGTTCTAATTTGTGAGATTCTACTGTAATTTGGTGTAGGCCGCGGAGATTGTTTACACGGGATGCGTTTTCTGCCTGCGTGGCAAGGTCTTCTGCCCACATTCGTTTATCATTGCGGCAGGACTGTTTAACTTGTTTCTGTAATGCTATGTATTGAAGGTTGTATAGGTTTCTAGATGAGAGCGTTTGAGCTTGCTCTCTTTTGATTTTTACTTCTCTGCGTTTTTCAATTAGATCCAATGAGTTCTCGCTTATCCATTCTGATTTTCTAAGTCGTTGGGGCTTTAGAACAGTGTTGCATGCGTCTGTGAAATTAGTTTTTAATCTTGCCCACATGTCATTTACAGTTACGTCCCGGGATGTTGATGCATTTGTGTTATTTCGAAGGTGTGCTACAAATTCTTCTTTAGTGCCGGGTATCTTCAAATTGTTTACGTTGTATTTGATCCTTCCCGCTTTCCGGCTAGAGTGTATAAAATCTATTCGGAATACGGTGTCCGACCACCTTCACTTCCTTGCGCCGTTCAAACTTTGTTTAAGTTCGTCAGTGACATCTGCATTTTGATATGAACAAAACTTCTCGTAAAACCTGTCGCTATCCTCGTTTCAGTATGGATTGTATTCTTAACGAAAGCCTCTTGGAAAGCAGTTCTTTGCTGTGGCACAGAGAAAGAAATATTGCTAAATTGACTTAATTTGGACGAATATTTCGATGATTTACAAACGAAATGCCAAGCTTTTACATAAGAAGATTCTAAAACTGATGCGTTCTTTACAAATTTTGAAAAACTTTAAAGAAAACTTTATTTAAAATTAAAATCTCCCCTACCAGACTAAAAAATTCCAATAAAAAAAAAACAAAGAATGCAATTTTTTTTAATATCAAAAAAAAGCGAAATATATGAGAAATAGCGTCTGGATGTCTAGTTAAATAATGAATGTCTACATTAAAATACATAAAAGTAAATCTTGGAAATCATAAAAGAAATAATACAAAATTAAATGACAATTTCAAGAAACTATGGACAACAGAAAAAAACATCCAACATAATGAAGAAATTTAGCCCAAGGGTAAAAAAAGTAAAAACTGAAGAAGCTCAAGCTTTCATTATAATAAACTATATATGAATGAGGAAAATAATGTTTTTATGTAACAATATTTACACAAAAAAAGTAAAGAGGAAAAGAAAAAAAAAAATAAACTCAAGTCTTAAAATATAAATCGTGATTATAAAAGTATTTAGCGTTACAAAATTAGGTAAAGTAGGAGAAATGCGAATGAACAAAAAAAAAAAATACAATAGCTAAATGATAGTAAAGTACAATAGTAAGTATAAATTTAAATAATATAAAATAATAGTAATGTAATTGTTTTGTCTTGTCTTGTACTACTCATGCCATAGCCAGCATTGCAAAGTGCATTTTTCCGTTGTCCCCAAAAGTATTACAAAATATTCCCAAAAATCCACAAAGCATAACAAAATACTGGTTTTTTAACTGACAGGTCATTCTTAGTGAAATCAATAAAAAATAGCTAAAAAAAATTCTTGACCCCCTCCGATTTTGATGAAATTTGGTTTAGTTGTAACACTAACAATAAGTTATAAACTGACGCACAATAAGTTATAAACTGACGCAAATTTCCCCCAAAAATCTCCCAGTCGCGACACTTTGAACCTTAAAAACTTTATATCGTTGGGTCTTTTATGGCTGGAAAGTCCATTTTTGATTTGTTTTAAAGCTCATAAAATGCTCTACAACCCCTACCATAACCAACAAATTTTCGAAAAAAAAATGAAGGTTAACTCCCTTATTTGTGGATTTTGGGGTAAATTTTGAAAAATTTTGATTTTGGTCGATCCCATTGTTGTCCCAACATAAAAATTGTAGGATATGTTCATTAGGACTTGCACTTTGAGAATACCAAGTACAAAAAAAAACGGGGAATGCTTCCCCCCACATTTCCTCCACCCTTTGCCACGACCTTTTAATAAGGGGACATCCCTTCCTTTTTTGGAAAATTTGTTGGTTCTGGTAGGTCTTGTAGAGCGTATTATAGGGAGGTAACCCTTATTTTTGTCGAATTTTGGTTATGGTAGATCTTGTAGAGCATATTATCAGCTTCAAAACAAACCAAAATGGGCTTTCTAGCTATAATAGAACCAACGATATTAAGTTTTTACGGTGTAAAGTGTCGCGACTGGGAAATTTTGGGGGAAATTTTTACCTTCCGTATTTTCGGCCACTGTTGACTTAGAGGGCTGAAAATTTACATTTATTAGTTTTTAATGTAGTGTAAGAACTAAACTAAATTTCATCAATATCGGAGGGGTCAAAAATATTCATGATTGATTTAACTAAGAATGACCCTGACACAAAAATTCCGTTTTTTTTAACTGACAGGACATGTTTTCTTCCATTTTTAAAACTTTTATGTATGGTAATTTTATTTGGTGAAATTGTCTGCTCTTACATATGCACCTTGGCGCTTGCTTACAACCAGCAGGGGTGAATACAAACTTCCGAAATGAGATTCCTAAGAGGTGTTGTGATTTTTGTTTTTAGGAAATCCCCAACTTTATAGATAAAACTTCAAGTCTGGCAGCCTTAGTCATAGCATACAATGATGGTATGCACTTAGCACGGTATTTACATGCTTAAACATACATTCGTACTATTCGTTTAGTAGTACATTCCACCCGCACAATTACCAACGATTAACGAAGCGCAGCATAAAGAGTAATGTCTTGAGTTTAGTTGATTTGCAGTTGATATGAAAACGATTGACTCATTTGTTTAAGGGAAGTAATGCCAATTGATGATGATGGTAATGACAAGGGAGAATAAGACGTTCTAAGAATTGAGTTTTTCTTAAGTTTCTAATGGGAAAGATTTTTAAAGAGGTTCGTGGTCAGATTCCTGAAACCAGTGATTATGAAAGCTACACCTCGATATATCTCAAAATGAGGCGAAAACAGTTCGAATCATATGGGTTCTAGAGCACACGGAAACTTCAGGAAACAGTAAAGACGATGAGCTTACAAGACTGGGACCTACTCTAAAGGCTCTGGAAACTTCCAAGCAAAGAACCAAGTATTTCAGTCCGTAGGAGCCTTTAAAGTAGTTTCTAGTCTTGTAAGTTTATCGGCCTTAGTGTTTCCTGAATTTTCCGTGTGCCCTAGAACCCAAATTATTCGAACAGCAGTTACAGCTTTAATAATCACTAATTTCAGGAATCTTATGGCGATTTCAGGAATCGTAATGGCGGAACAAATAGGTACCTGCCTCGTAAGTAACACCATTGTGCGCTGAATAGTGTCTGTTTATGACTTCTGCAGAAGCTGTTTAGACGTTGAAGAGGAGGTGAATGGCATCGAACACAATCTCTTTCATTAACCTGCGTTCTTTTATACATATTTCTCAAATGTAACAATACCATACCTTAATAGTTTCATAAGAAGCTCCATGAGTTCTGCTATCTCTCGAATGTAACAATACCACACCTTAATATCTTAAGAAGCTCCCGTTGATAAAAAATATACGATTAGAACCTTTAAAAATTGTTGGTTGCCTTTTTTTATCTATCGATGGCAGCCACTCTTAACTAACGAACTTCTTACTTGAACACCTACGATTGGAGTGTTTAAAGGTTTTTGATTTCTGTTTTCATGGATTTCCAAAGGAAACATACTCTTTAGTGTATACACTTGCATCGTGTCCAAATCTTTACATCTGAATGATTTGTGGAACCCAATTAAACATTGAAATATTTGCTTTTAAAAAAGTTCGATCGGATAGTAAAATGTTGTGCTCGAAGATCCAAATATCACATATAGAATGTGTTCAGAGACTATTTACTTTAATGGTTTATAATGTATTCAGATCGAGACGTAATAACAAATCGTGACTTCAGATTTGATTTAAAGAGGCCCTATGCACTGTGACCAGAATGATATTTTGTGCAGCCTGAAAGGGTGACGAATCCTATTTGGTAAAGTTTCATACATCTGCCGGAACTCCTTTATTAGAACTCCAAATCAGATGTTGAACTCCTTTACCAGTCAGTCCTGGGCAAATACAAAGAATATGTATTTGTATTTCATTCAAAGAATGAAATACCTGATATTTCTTTTCTTCAGTAACGAATGTTACAATGTCCAGTCAGGTAGGATTTGAAGGTTCATTTTCTTCACAGATAGTAGTGGTTTTGTTACCGAACAGGATGGATTTATAAATCTTTTTGGCTGCCGTCGGCCACCAGAAATCCCCAAATTTAAGTTTATAGATGTTTGATAGAAGATTCTCTACGTAACCAGATAAATGGCAATTACACTTCAGAACACAGATTAAAGTACCGAGGAGATGTTAAGTGATTTTGGAAAATCCAGACAAGAGAAGGCTAATACAAAGATTTCTTAAGTGCATTATCATTAAAAAAATATTGTTTTCTTCTTTAATCACAACAATCCAACACAACAAACAGAAATAGTTTTAAGATGATTCCACGAATAAGGATTAATGGAAACATAGGCACTTTTTTCATTTTATTAGTATACCACATCATTTATTTAAATTTTAGACAGATAGAACTGTTCAAAATAGAAAGTCCTTCCGCAAGAATATATAATTTTGAGGAAATGACGAAATTTCTGTGTTTGAATACTTTGAATGCAGAGTCTGCTACAATGAAGCTTGGAACAATTAAAAGTGATACCTTCTAATGTCAGACTTACAAAACCTTCGTCAAACTTGGTATTTCCGTTGTCGAATATTCATCTATCTTATCAAGATAGTCTTTGAACGTTTCGACTGCAAAGTCTGTTGCAACAACGCTTGAAACAATCAAAAGTGATATCTTCCAATGTCAGACTTACAAAATTATTAAATTTTCGTCACACTCTATCTTCGTCAAATTCTATCTTCGTCACACTCTATCTTTGCCACACTCTTTCTTCGTCATTCTCTTTCTACGTCACACTCTCTCTTCGTCACACTCTTTCTTCGTCACACTCTATCTTCGTCAAACTATGTCTTCGATGGCTGATGAATGTGCGTGAAAAGGCTCGGAATCGGTGGGGGAACGTGTAGAACCTGGCATCTCGGTTCCTATAGTGGAATTGATAAACGAAATTGATAGGATATCTCAGAATATAATGAAGGATAGGTGGATATCACTGACTACGTGCAGGATATCGCGAACCATGTGGACACTGCCAAATCCTAAGAGGACAAAAAGTCTTCTTGCTTTTGAGAAACGGACGGTTAGCCTATTAGTAAGAGTACTTACAGGACACTGTATAATTGGCCAAATGGTCGTACGTATGGGAATTTCTGATAGGGACTATTGTAGAATTTGCGGGAAAGTGGAGGAGGAGTCAGTGAAGCACTTGCTATGTGAGTGCCCTGGTTAAGCAATTGGGACAAAGATTTTTCGATGACCTAGATTGCCTAAACAGTGTCTCATTGACATCTCTAGCAGAATATCTTACGAGAATCGGGTGGATCAAGAAGTAAAAAGTTTTTTTTATCAAAGGGGAGTAGAGAAATAACAATTAAGGGAATCACAATGGGCCTTATGGCCTCTGAGTGAGCACGCCAAATTGGCGGACGCCCATACAACCTTACCTATATCTTCGACACACTTTTTCTTCGTCACACTCTTTCCTTTCAAGACAGTCTACGGAGGTATTTTTTTGTTAATCAAAGTATTCAGATCCAGGAAGTCTATCCTAAGTTTTCCAAGTAGACGGATATGTGACAATAAACAATAATGAGACCTTATCGACAATGATCGTGATATCCAGGCAGAAATTCTAGCGATTAAGAATTCGTGTAAACATTTTTTCGTCCTTAAACTAGTAACTTCATTTTCTTGTTGCACTTACCATGAACTCAAAGAAACTATCCCAACTTCAGCACCTGTTTTCAATAACCGCAAAAAAAAAGAGGAATTTAACAGAAAAGAAGATGGGTTCTGCCTTTATTTTTTGACTGCAGAGTCTGAGGCAAAGTCGCTCAAACGAGGCTGATACTTGTAGTATCGAAAAGCATGAGTGGCCTATCTTGGATCGACTCATAAAATGTGTCATGGTAAACTTATAGATAAGAAAACACGCAAGTGAATAAGCAGTTCCGTACAGGAGAATACAGTTTATAATCTTTGAAATTTTCCGGTTTATTGCAAAGCTAGACATAAATCGTAGAAAGCCCATCAGAAATATTTTAATGCTGCTGGTTGAATCTAGTACTCCAAAACATCAGATCCGTTCAATCCAACTCGTTTCTCAAACCAACGGCCTTCCTCGTTAACCAACTAATCTTGAGTTTGCCAAAGAATATTGAAATTTTAATTTTCATTTCTCACATTCATGCAGCACGAAATACTTCCCTTATCCTATAGTATCATATTGTAAACAGTTGGCAAATAATGAAAAAAAAAAATTGAAAAAAAAAAACACTGTAAACGGCGCGACTTAAAGTCTGCATGTTAGGGGCCATCGTTGTGGAATGATTTCTTTGGATTTGAACAAGAAAAATATAAAAATAAACTAAAAAGTTATAAAATAACTTAGTACACCAGACAGTGGTTAGTCAATTTTTGGTCAATGATACCACCACAACATAATACCAGACAGACAGATATGGAAATTGTGTAAATATTTTAATTAAATAATATTTACTATAAAATTATGATGAGGAGGGGTTAAAAATAAAATTCATAAATACATAAGTGTGAATGCAAAAATATTTCAAATATTTTTGCAACTACAAACAACCCCAACATTATTTTTTGCAACGATAACAGCAGCAGCAATAAATTAACATACCAAAGATCTGATCTATAAAAAAAAATAGAGTCAGTTTAAAGCTTATCTACATCTTATTTAAAGTGTGAATATATTTTCTTTATTTTTTATTTAAAGATGAACTTAAAATAAAATATTCTACTACTAGAAGATGACAGACATCTTCTAAGAAAGACAAAGAAGAATATACATTAGGGTAGTTTCTATGGAAAGACTAGAGATTGATAAACCGATTACTTAAAAAATGAACTCAACAGACGCGAGATAGTCATCCAAAACTCTAATGGGAAATAAATTTAATAAAGATCTGGAATAAGCTACACCCAAAAAAAAAAACGTTGGTATTCAGTACTAAAAATTTTACTAATGAACTAATTTTTTAGTCCAAAATGATTTAGTGCAGGCGTTGGTAATCAATACTAAAATTTTTTACTAATATTATTCAAAACCAGTAAAAATTACTAATTTTAGTACTTTGAAGATACTAAAAAACTACCGTACTACTAGTAATTAGTAACTTATTAGTAGATTTTGGTACCAAATCACTTACTAATATTTTTACTGCAGAATTATTTTGAGTGTAGTCATGACAGAAGGGGATATGTAATCAAAGGAGCTGTCCCAAGAAAATTTCGGTGAACGATAAATAAGGTTGTGTGTGCTTAAGTGAGGGTTGCGCATGTCCAAAAGACAATTTAGGAAATTATTTGGAACACATCCTTTAAATAGTCCAATGTATCGTACCCTGAAAGGGGAATAAGTAAAGGATGATAGAAAGTCTGAAGAATACTTTCTAAGATTTTCGTATTTGATTTCACAAATTCGAGAAATTTAAACGATCAATTAAAATTCTGTTGATATTTTTGGAATTACGATTGGAATCTTCAAATTTAATTTGTAATCTTTGAATTGAACAATTGATCCTTTTCGAATTACTCAAAAGGGCGATTTGGAGATAAAGAATTGGAAAGTATTAAATGTACTATCTTTTTCGGATCACAAATATTTGGAATTCAGTGTAAATAACAGGAAGACGCATCAGGTAGCTACGTTTTAAAACCCGATGAGAATAAACTGGCAATATATGAACCAGAAGGGAAATAGACAATATAAATGATAAAGGAAAATCGAAAACTCACTTAAAAAAGCATTTGACGAACCCTGCCAAACGATGAGGGTAATTGAGAACTATATCTGACATTTTGGAGCACGGTTGGTCCCAGCCTGCTGTAACCTAAAAGTGCGAATACCTTTTTTATACCCTTCACTCGAGTGATAGAGGGTATATATTAGTTTGTCATTCCGTTTGTAACACCTCGAAATATTGGTCTAGGACCCCATAAAGTAAATATATATATTCAATATATATTCATGATCCTCGATTTTAAGACGATCTAGCGATGTCTGTCTGTCCGTCCGTCTGTCTGTTGAAAACACGCTTACTTTTGAAAGACTTTACGGATGCTTCTAAAGTTTGGCATATATGTTGGGCATTTACATGGTCAGGTTGGTAATGCAATCCAGCGAAATCGGTCCAGTTGTTCAAAAGTTATGAGCAAAAGACTGAATTTCGTGAATTTACGAGATAAAAAACACCCTAATTTTCGAAAGGCAATTCTGAGGATGCTGAAGCTTGGCTTATGCATTTGTCGTTCCCCTGGCCTAGTTCGTAATGAATTTCAGCCAAATCGATCTAGTGGTTCAAAAGTTATTAGCAAAACCGTGAATTTCAGATTAGTTTCACCTTAAATTCACTTGTTGAAAAAACCGAGCTTTAAAAAACAAGCTTTAAAAACATTGGTACAAATTATTTTTGTCACTCAAAAATAAGACAAAAAAAGGTTTTTACTCAAAATAATATATTTCTAATCAAAATTGTTAATTTTTTTCCCGTTAGAAAATTTACTGGCCTTTATAAAGGGCATTGTGGAGGGTATTCATAGGTAAGGTTGTAACGTGACGTTACACATAATATATTTGATTTCAAATATTAGAAAGTATTTTTCCCTATACCGTAGATTCAACTACTTTTCCCTTTACCTAATATCATTAATTCCACGAACAGCCATTATTGAGAAGTAATTCTAATTTAGTTGATAAAACTCATCACATATAATGTCAAGTTTTTATCAATCAAATCAACAAGAAACCAATTGGAGTTCGTGTATACTTCGTAGAATATACGAAGTATAACCGTAAGCCGACCAGATTCTTGTTCGCAATTTCGACCTAAGTCGAAGTTGGTATGTTGTTACTAGTTTGTACCGTATTTCCTGTAAATATTTATCCATATTTATCCGTATTTATCCAGTATATCTCGTTTATATTTCCCGAAACCTGACTTGTCCAGTACTTTTTGTTAATATTTCCCGAACCTGATTTATCCAGTATTTCCCAAACCTGATTTATCCAGTATTTTCTGTTAAGATTTCCCGAACCCATATTTCCAGTTATTATTTTTCCGAACCTGAATTATCCAGTATTCCCTGTTAGTAGTACCCGAAACGTATCCAACCCGTTTATATACGAAATCTCTCGTTTATTTCGTATTTAGTTTATATACGAAGTCTTTTGATTACTTCGTTATTTAGTTTATATACAAAGTCTTTACTTCGTTACTATTTTATATACGAAACCTTTTGCTTATTTCGTTCGTAGTTTATTCACGAAGTCTTTTGATTACTTCGTTACTATTTTATATACGAAATATTTTGCTTATTTCGTTCGTAGTTTATTCACGAAATCTTTTGATTACTTCGTTAATATTTTATATACGAAATCCTTTGTTTATTTCGTTTGTAGTTTAAACACGAAATCTTTTGCTTATTTCGTTCGTAATTTATTTACGAAGTCTTTTGATTACTTCGTTAATAGTTTATATACGAAATCCTTTGTTTATTTCGTTTGTAGTTTATATTCACACCTGAGGTGAAATCTTGTTCGAACGAGATTTCGATCATATGGTTGTGTATAAAATGATACAGACCATATGATCGAAATCTCGTTCGAACGAGATTTCACCTCAGGTGTGAATAGGCCTTTAGACACGAAATCTTTTGCTTATTTCGTTCGCAGTTTATTTACGAAGTCTTTTGATTACTTCGTTAATAGTTCATATACAAAATCCTTTGTTTATTTCGTTTATAGTTTATAACGAAATCTTTTGCTTATTTCGTTCGAAGTATTTTATTACTTCGTTAATAGTTTATATACGAAATCCTTTGTTTATTTCGTTTGTAGTTCATAACGAAATCTTTTGCTTATTTCGTTCGTAGTTTATTCACGAAGTCTTTTGATTACTTCGTTACTATTTTATTTACGAATGATTGTCTTCATTAAATTACGCCTCGACTTACATGAAAACCTTCATCCCCATATCCTTTTAAATTCTTGTATTACCCTAATATACATGTTCGCATAAGTCATCATGATTTAAATATGTGTAACAAAGAATGACAAGACGTGAGTGAGTGGTTGTTCTGTGTAATACGGTTTGAATATAATGAAACATTTCATACTCCACCACCAACAACCACCATCCAATTCATCCATGAAACGAAACCAAACCACACTAATGACAATTTGCTACTGTTTTCTGGTTACAAGTTAACAAAGAGAACCGAGATAAATGAGATAGAATAGAGTATTTATAATATTTTAATGCCCTACACCACACAATGGAATAGCATAGTGTGGATCTAAGTTTCGAAGGATGTTTGCAACATTCAAATATTATCAGATGATTAAACGATATTAATCCTATAACTTTCAATAGATTTCAATTTCGGCAGAAACTGTATGGTGGAAGATAAAGTGGAGACTGTCGAAACATTTTTTGTCATTAATTCATTGAGATCAGTGTCATTTTATGATCACACCGAACTTTCAAATGTTGCTCAAAAAAGCGTTATTTATCAAAACTACGGACGTACTGTAAAGCAGAATACTCGTAAGCCCGGTTAAAAGCATCGGCGGATCGGAAGAAAAAATTCTCCTCTCAAAAACGCATTTTTTTTACGTTTCTTAAACAAATGAAAAATTTTTATGTCAGAAGAAGTTCAAAGTCCTACACTGAAACCCATGGGATTAAAAATGTTATTTCTTTAAAATGGGGAAAACAATTTCAAATTTGGTACTTTTTTTATATTTTCAGAAATAATGGTTCTAGAAACTTAAAACTTGGATTGTAAGATCCTCTGACAGAAAAAAACATTTCCCAAAAAGTTTTTATTAGAAACTCCAAATCAAAAGGAGAAAAAAGTGCACTTTGGTACTTTTTCTATCTTCTGAAATAATGGTCACAGAAACTTGAAATTTGAAATACGGGATCCACAAGCCGAAAAAAGTAAAAGTTAAAAGTAATTTTTCGGAAATTCCAAGTCTACATGGTAAAAAAGTGCACTGAGGTACTTTTTCTTGAAATGTGGGATAATCTGAAAAAAAAAACATACTGTAAAAACTTTATTTTAGAAAATTCTGATTTTAATGGGATAAAAAATAATATTTTGATACTTTTTGTATCTCCTAAACTAATGAGTATAGAAACTTGAAAACAGGCATTTTTAAATTATAACAATTATAGAGTATCAAATTACCGTTCTTGATCGCCAATTAATTTTTGCTAACATCTTTAATTTTTCTTTTTTATTTTATTTACGATTGATCTGATAAGTTAAGATTAATCAGAAATTGTATAAAAATAAGTAGTAAGTGACAACGACAAAAAAAAAAATCATGTTTTAAACACATTATTACATATCGTGTATATAAATTATATATATTTTCTATTTTTCAGGTTTTATAATCATCATGATCATCATTATATTAGAGACAAATACAAAATAACGCCTACAATATTATATATTTATATGTAGTGTGTACGGATTTGTACAGCAGAATAAAAATCTTGAAACTCAACAGATGTGTGGTTTTTATTACAAACACTGAAATGTATGAATTAGGGCTTCTGATACCAAAAATTCTGGGAGTTTTTTTGGGATTCTTATTTTGAATCCCGCAATTTTTATACCCTCCACTCTAGTGATAGAGGGTATATATAAGTTTGTCATTCCGTTTGTAACACCTCGAAATATTGGTCTAGGACCCCATAAAGTATATATATTCCTGATTCTCGATCGATTTTAAGACGATCTGGCGATGTCCGTTCGTTTGTCTGTTGAAATCACGCTACTTTTTTCGCGAATTTAAGAGATAAAAAACACGCTAACTTTCGAAAGACAATTCTGAGGATGCCGAAGCTTGGCATATATATTTGTCGTTCCCCTGGTCTAATTCGTATTAAATTTCAGCCAAAATGGTTCAAAAGTTATTAGCAAAACCGTGAATTTCAGATTGGTTTCACCTTAAATTCACGTGTTGAAAAAACCAAGCTATAAACAAGTAAGAAAGGTATAGTCGGTCAAGACCGACCATATGATATACCAGTGTTTTCCAGAAAATGGGTCCCAAGTCCAAACATGGACCGATGAAATCTATATTTTGTTAGATCTTTATTTAGTGTATAAAACACACACAAATCAATTTTTAGTGGAATTTGTTTATTTTTTTTTTTGCCACTAGACCCATTTAACTGAATATCGGTCAAAATTTTTATATGGGGGACTAAGTCCAAAAATGGTATAATTATATTCCGATTTGATAACGTTACTAAAGTACTCGTTCAACACCTAAAAATAAAATTTTTATCAAATATTTCCATTTTTATGAATTTTGAGAGAATTATATGAATATCGGGAGGGTGGTTTGTATGGGGACTACAAGAAGGACCTACCCGATTCCTTTAAAAATTTGGAATGATGCATACAAAATTTGATAACGTGTTGAATTTCAAAACGATATCTATTATAATACGGTTATTAGAGACATTTAAGGCAAATTCAAATGCGGCGTTTGTATGGGGTCTAGGTCTTAACATGTATCGATTTTTCTAATTTCAATAGGCTTCGTCCTTGGGCCAAAAGATGCTTAAGTTTCTAACTTCAAGTCAATTGATTAAAAATTGCGACCTGTATATTGCTTAAACCGTTAGATGGACAGATAACGCTAAATCGACTCAAAAAGCAATTTTGAATCGATCGGTAGACTTGAAGGTAGGTCTAGGACCAATATTTCGGGTACTAACAACCATCAGCACAAACTCATTATACCCTGTACAACAGGGTAGTGTTGGGTATAAAAAAAAACAAGCTTTAAAAACATTGGAAAGCCACAAAATTACTTTACAAAGTATTTTTGTCACTCAAAAATATTTTTACACTAAAAAAAAAATTTACACTCAAAAAAAATAGTATTTTTTATTTTTTTTTTACAAAAATAATTAAAACAAGTAAAAAAGTTAGATTCGGCCGTGCCGAATTTTTGAAAAACAATTTCCGCGAAAAAAAAAATTGGCAAAAAAAAATCCGCCATTTTTTTCTTTTTTTGTAAAAAAATATGTTCGTACTTGTTTCAATACCATTCGGGGTTCAATTATGTTCAAATATGTCAACCAGCAGCCGAATTAAAGCATTTTGTATTTTTAGGTTATGTTGAATGTACAAGCAGTTTGGTATTCTCAAATGAAATACCAAACTGATCGGGAGAACTTCCAATAAATATGTTAAGTTTCAGTTATCTCCGTGTAATATTTTGGCCGTGATCTCCATTTCCACAGACAGACGGACATCGCTAGAATGTCTTAAAATCGATCACTGATCAATTATATATATACTTTATGGGGTCCCAGACCAATATTTCGGTGAGTTATAAACGGAATGACAAACTTATACTCTTTGACTAAAATAAGTGGAGGGTATAAAAAGATTAATTGTAATTCGAAATAGATCAATTATAATTCGAAAGAATCCTATGATTCCAATTGTAATTCGAAAAACATCGATTGTAATTCGAAAACGATCAATATAACTCGAAATAGATGAATTCTAATTCGAAATATATCAATTATTATTCGAAAAATATCAATTTTAATTCCAAAAAATCAATTGTAATTCGAAAAAGATCAATTGTAATTCGAAAAAGATCAATATTATTCGAAAAATATCAATTCTAATTCGAAATAGATCAATTTTAATTCGAAAAAGATCAATTGTAATTGAAAGATTCCAATTGTTATTCGAAAAAGATCAATTGTAATTCGAAAATTCCATTTGTGTTTCGAAAATTTTAATTGTAATTGGAAAAAGATCAACTGTAATTCGAAAAAGATCATTTGTAAATCGAAAAAGATCAATTGTAATTCGAAAAATATCAAGTGTAATTAGAAAAAGATCAATTGTAATTCGAAAATATCATTTTAAATTCGGAAAAGATCAATTGTAATTTGAAAAAGATCAATTGTAATTCGAAAAATATTAATTTAAATTCGGAAAAGAACAATTGTAATTTGGAAAAGAACAATTGTAATTCGAAAAAGATCAATTGTAATTCGAAATAGATCAAATGTAATTCAAAATAGATCAATTGTAATTCGAAAAAGGTAAACTGTAATTCGAAAAAGATTAATTCTAATTCGAAATAGATCAATTGTAATTCGTAATAGATTATTTGTAATTCGAAAAATATCAATTGTAATTCGAAAAAGATCTATTGCAATTCCAAAAAGATCAACTGTAATTCGAAAAAGTTCAATGGAAATTCAGTTGAAAGGTAACTGAATACGGATATTCTTTACAGGAGGACTCTCTGCCTGCAGTTATTGCCCGGATGACAGATCTCGATTGTTTTCCTTTTTCAAAAATCGGCATCCCCAAAATTTTTTCTTCAATCCCGAATCTCGGGATTCAGAAAATCCAATCCCGATTGGACGCCCTACTCTAAATGTTTATGTGTATTTTTTAAATATAAAATATAAACATCGTTTTTTTATTTTAATTTTCATAATATTATAATAATAAAAGTTTTTTTTTTTATTATTCAAAACATTTTCATATGACATTAAATTGTTCATAACTTAAATGAAATATTCTTCAACTGATGAGTAGTTTAGATAGAATATTATTATTATATTTTGTATTTTGAAGGAAGAAGAATATAAAAAGTTTTACTTGTGTCAAAACGGATACGTCGGCCTTTTTAAATGCCACTTCAAAAAATATGTTGAAGTGTTGATGATGAGCATTATTACGATGAGTACGAGTTTAAAATTCTTTTAATATAAATATTTTATGTGGTGCTAAAATGACCGACCGACCTCCTTCTTCTTATTCATCTACACTGTTTACAAATTAATATTTTTGAGATATAATTGAAATTTTAATGATTTTATTGAATAAAACAAGTGAGAGTAGAGTGTTGAATTCAGATGTGTCGAAGCTTTTTTACCCTCCAAAATATAAAATAAATTTTAAATAAAAAATAAAAATGTTGATTAATTTTTATTAAACAATAAAAATTGTTTTATTCGACCTTTAAAACATTATATTTTGAGGATGTTTATTCTGGCTCGAGGTCAATATTTTCTTTACTAAGGAGTGAGATCATAAAAATGTTAACACACATTTTTGCCTACAACTTTGGTGTAAAGCTTCCAAATTTTTTTTTTTCGGCAGTTTACATTTTAAAAATATGTCAGTTAATAAATTAATTTACATCATGAGTTTTAATTTGCAATTTTTTACACAATGGACGATGAAAGAAAAGTGCGTTCAAAAATAATTAAATATTTTCAACAAAACCAAACATGGACATACAAAAAAATTGCCAAAGAAACTAATGTATGCCGCCAAACAGTTTCAAAAGTGGTAAAAAGGTATCTGGAACACCTAACAATTGAAAGGAAGCCGGGAACAGGAACAACGACTGGTTATCGTAACATTGGTAAGGCATATAAAGTTAAAAGCATCCTTAAGAGAGCTCCTAACACATCTGGCAGAAAAACAGCTCGGTTAGCCCAATGCTCAGACTTTTTTGTACGTAAAGTGAAACGTAAGGCGGGACTAAAGTCCTACAAAGTTCAAAAAGTTCCCGATAGAAACGCTTTTAAAAATTTGGAGGCCAAAACCAGAGCTAGAAAATTGAAATCAAATTTTATAAAAAAATACAACTGTTGTGTAATGGACGACGAAACTTATGTCCTAGCTGATTTTGCGCAGCTCCCTGGTCAAGAATTTTATGTTTCCGATGTTCGAGGAAATGTTGCGGAAAAATTTCGGTCAAAAAAGCAAACGAAATTCCCCAAAAAATTCCTAGTATGGCAAGCCATATGTAGCTGCGGCCAAAGAAGCCAGTCATTTGTGACATCTGGCTCTATAAACAGCGAAATTTATATCAAGGAGTGTTTGCAGAAGAGACTTCTTCCGTTCTTGAGTCAGCACAATGTATCCACTTATGTTTGGCCCAATTTAGCATCTTGTCACTACAGCAAGAAAGCGCTGGAGTGGTATAATGATAATAATGTGGTTTTTTTACCAAGAGAGGCAAATCCACCAAACTGCCCGGAGCTCAGGCCAGTGGAGAGATATTGGGCTCTTGTTAAAAAAGAATTAAAGGGCACAAAAAAGGTCTCCCAGGACATGCAAGATTTCAAACGTAGATGGACCACCTGCTCTAAAAAGGTGACAGAAACTACCATAAAAGCCTTAATGGGAGGGTTTCCGGAAAAAGTGGATAACTTTGTTCGTAGTGGTTAGAGTTCCATGCGGTTTTTTTGTTATGATTTTGTATTAAATTTTATTTAATAAAAATTTGGTTTGAAGTCTTAAAATTCAGTAGTCTGTTTTTTATTTAACTTTATGTGTGTTAACATTTTTATGATCTCACTCCTTAATTAAAACCATGATATTCTCAAAGCATAATTTTCAAGAAAATATTTTTTTTTTTGTTTTAAATTTATTTATGTTGGTCATTTTTGCAAGACTTAATCGACACGTGTTTCGGAATTTGTCAGATTCCATTGTCAAGATTATTTACCAAAAATAGAAACGATTTACTACAAAGTAGCAAACGAGTCTAATGACAAATCGTTTGTGCACAAACTAAAGTATTAATACATATTCGACTCTATCCACAATGTGAATTAGAAAGACGAAGAAATTGTACTATACTAGTAAGGCAACGATTGTCAATAACCAACAAAAATATTTAAAACATTTTTACATATGATAGTCCATTGGACTACAACAATATGTTTTTTTGTTGTTGCCGATTAAGTCTTGCAAAAATGACCAACATAAATAACTTTAAAACAAAAAAAAAATAAAAAAATAAAAAATTTCTTGAAAATTATGCTATGAGAATATCATGGTTTTAATTAGTAAAGAAAATAATGACCTCGAGCCAGAATAAACATCCTCAAAATTTTTACCTTTTCCTTTTTTAATGTTTTTTCAAGTTTCTTTGATCTTTATTTCTGGAATTTTATTCCGTTTTCTCCCCTGAGAATCGGAATTTCAAAAAAAGAACTTTTTTCGAAAAGTTTTTTTCCAACCGAAGGATCCTAGATTTCAAGTTTCTGGGACCATTATTTTAGGATATATAAAAAGTACCAAAAATGTACACTTTTTACCCTCTTTTTACCCGCTTGCAATCGGAATTTCAATAAACCCGGCCTATTTTCCGGGAGAAAATTTTAAGCTTCAGTAGTTTGGGCATTTTTTGTAACTCTTTTATTTATTGAGAAGATAGATGTATCAAAATTTTCGAGGTGTCCTTACACTTTCGTTTAAAACCTTTGAACCTTTAAACCGTTATCGCTCAAATGCAAAACCAAACTGTAAATTGTTTGGAAATGGTGTATCCTTTGTATAAAAAATTCCTTTTCTTCTATCTAGAGATTTAAAATTGTTATTATTAAATTACCAGAATGTATGATAAAACAGATTTAAATATATTTTTATTTGTTAAATGATTAATATAATTGATATAAAAAATTCATGGGAATTTTATCACTATGAATGATGGAAAATTTATATTTTAATTTAATAAATTTAAATTTTTGGATAATACTGTATGAGAAAATTAAACTTTAATTTTAATTTAGTAGAGCCCCCCATTACCCGAGTTTCGGTCTACACGGGTAGACCGGGTTTAAGACCGGGTACCCGGTCTGACCGGTATACCCGGTTAACCGGACTGTCGGGTAGACCGGTTTTTAATTTTTTATCTATTGAATTTTTATTAAGAACAACTTTTACAATCAATCAAGGGCGAAAATGAAATATTAAATTAGTTTAGTGTTAGAAAATTAGAAAATTTCTCGATATTTTTTTTCACTAAAAATTAAAAATGCTGATATCTCAAAAACTAAGCAAGATACAGTAAAACGGAGAAAATTTTCAGAAGAAAGACAAATATATGGAACAGCCTTCCTCTATCCATGTGTGGACTCAATAGGTCCGAAATTTTGAATTAAAAACTCGCATTCCGGAAAATTTTAAAAAGCCAGTATCTCGGTAAGTATTGTTCACATGATAAAAAGTGCAATGGCGTTTTTGTTGCTCTTTACTTGAAGAACTTGACCACAGAATATCTGAAAGCCCTGAGATCAAAAGTTTTTGAGCTATTTGATTTTTAATTTTTTTAGGCCCCAAAAACTCATCTTTTATGATTTTAAATGCCGATTTCTCAAAATTTTTGTTTTACGACCGGCACAAAAAGCTGTGAATAGATCGAAAATTATGACCGAAAAAGACCGTCGCAATTACATGAAAATTTCGACGGTCATGAAAATTTCGGTCTTTAGGACGGCATATTTTTGTGGTTGCTTCAAATGACTCCATATGGAACAGGGATACTCTAGACATAATTGGCGATCTACCCACAGTTTTTTGTGCTGGTCGTAAAACAAAAATTTTGAGAAATCGGCTATTAAACTCGTAAAGTCTTGTTTTTTCCATGTATTTATATGAAATTGGGACGGTCTTTTTCGGTCTTTAGGACGGCACTTTTTTGTGGTTGCCTCAAATGGCTCCATATGGAATAGGGATACTCTAGACATAATTTCCGATCTACCTACAGTTTTTTGTGCCGGTCGTAGAACAAAAGTTTTGAGAAATCGGCTGTTAAACTCGTAAAGTCTTGTTTTTTCTATGTATTTACATGAAATTGGGACGGTCTTTAGGACGGCACTTTTTTGTGGTTGCTTCAAATGACTCCATATGGAATAGGGATACTCTAGACATAATTTCCGATCTACCTACAGTTTTTTGTGCCGGTCGTAGAACAAAAATTTTGAGAAATCGGCTATAAAACTCGTTAAGTCTTGTTTTTTCCATGTATTTACATGAAATTGGGACGGTCTTTTTCGGTCTTTAGGGCGGCACTTTTTTGTGGTTGCTTCAAACGACTCCATATGGAATAGGGATACTCTAGACATAATTTCCGATCTACCTACAGTTTTTTGTGCCGGTCGTAGAACAAAAATTTTGAGAAATCAGCTGTTAAACTCGTAAAGTCTTGTTTTTTCCATGTACTTACATGAAATAGGGACGGTCTTTTTCGGTCTTTAGGACGGCACTCTTTTGTGGTTGCTTCAAATGACTCCATATGAAACAAGGATACTCAAGACATAATTTCGGCACAGCTTTTTGTGCCGGTGGTAGAACAAAAATTTTGAGAAATCGGCATTTAAAATCATAAACAAATGAGTTTTGGGGGTCTAAAAAAATTAAAAATCAAATAGCTCAAAAACTTTTGATCTCAGGGCTTTCGAGTATTCTGTGGTCAAGTTCTTCAAGTAAAGAGCAACAAAACCGCCATTGGACTTTTTATCATGTGGACAATACTTACCGAGATATTGGCTTTTTAAAATTTTCCGGAATGCGAATTTTTAATTCAAAATTTCGGACATATTGAGTCCACACATGGATAGAGGAAGGCTGTTCCATATTTTTCTTTGTTGTCTATCTTTTGAAAATTTTCTCCGTTTTTTAATTTTTAATGAAAAAAAAAAAAATTGTTCGTAAAATTTGTAAAAAATTCCCTTTCTCTACATAATATTTCAGTTTGAAACTTTAGTTGTTCTTAAAAAATGGTGGAAATGGGAAAATTTTGAAAAAAAAAATATTAATATAAAGACCGGTCTACCCGGGTAGACCGGTCTTGAAAATCGGTCTACCCGGGTAACCGGTCCTGACCGTAGGCTCTACTTTTTAGACATCTGAAATATTTAATTTCATTTAGAAATAGTTCAATATTCCGTTCTTTCTGTTTTTAAAGAGTTACTGGGTTATTTAGAATGTAGCTTCCCCTTTCAAAAAATGGATCCACTAAGGCTGGGTTTTTGAAAATTCCGGTTCTAAGGGCCTAACAAAGGATATAAAGTGTACCTTATATATTTCTGAAAATAATAGTTCTAGAAGAGGGCAAATAGTTTAGTTTAGATTTTAATGGGGTACAAATTAGTACTTTGGTACTTTTTTTATTTTCTGATGTAATGGTTTTAGAAACTTTTAAATTTGGAATGTAGGATCATCCAGCGAAAAACTTTCTGACAAAGGTACTTTTTAGAAAGTTTCTATTCTAAGAGGGATAGAAACTTTCTTGGTACTTTTCCGATCTCCTGAAATAATGGTCATAAAAACTTGATTTTTGACACGTAGGATCCTTCATTGAAACAAAACATTCTGAACAAAGATTTTTAGAAATTTCTGATAGATAGTTAAGGATAAAAAGAGTAAAAAATTGTACTTTGGTACTTTCTTGATTACCAAAAATAAAAGCCTTATAAATTTGAAATCTAAAAAATTATAAATTAAAAAAAAAAAAAAAACATTTTGAATAAATCAGATTTCGGAAAATTTGGTACTAAAAGGACAAAGAGGATAAATAGAAAATATTGATATTTTGCATAACTATTAAACTAATAACCACAGAATCTCAAAATTTTAAATGTAGCATACTCCAGTAGAATTAACATCTAGAGAAGTACATATTTTGAAATTTTTAGGATAAAAAGGGGTACCTGGTAAAAGTAGAATAGTTTTTGTTATACCTAATGAAATAAAAACTCTAGAACTTTTTTTATTTCTTTAACGCATGTTACGGAAAGTAATGAAACGAAATGAGATGGAACTAGGAATTATAAGGAATGGAACATGAAACGAAACGAAATAATTTTTTTCTGCGGTTTTTAATATTTCTGGTAACGAAAATCCAGGCGGGCGGACATGCCAATATTTAAATAAACCAGTTGTTAGATATTTCAAACAAGATTAAATATTTCTTTAAATAAACCCCACTTTAAAACACAATAAAAATAAAAGTGTCCTGCTGTCATCTGATTGTCAGCGTGAATATGGTATTAAAAATGATGAAATCATGAAATCGTGCATATGATTAATACATAATCAAAACAGGGGCTCGGTAATAAGACTAAAATAAAATAATGTAATCATTAATTAATTTTTTATTATTATAAATTAACACTTTGATTCAATTTGGTTTTAAATAATTAAATTGAAATCATGAATTAAAAAAAAAAAATAATAATACAAAGAAATCTCAACTGGAATGAATGTGTTTTATACAAAAAAATAAATATTGAAATAAATTGTTTATTTTCAAACATGATTAAGCATTTAAATGAGACAGCAAAAGACAGACATACAGACAAACAATAAAGTTTTTTTTATAATGTGCTTTTGTTGCTTTTTACCATTGGAAATTGCACTACAAAATGCATTTGTCAATGTTTTATTGTAATTTTTTTTCACACAGAATAATAACAATAACAAATTGAACATGAGTATTAAGGTGGTTCTTATTTTGGAATTTTGTAGAAAATTTCGTGTTAACACCTGTCACGACCAACCATTTTTCCGGAAAATGAGTCCCAAAACCGATTGGATTTATTGGTGCAGAAAATACATGCAAACCAAATTGGAGTGAAATCGGCTTATATTTGTTGCCAAGAGAACGAATAACCGAATATCGGTCGAAATTTTGTACGTGACTAGGTCCTAAAAAGGTTTGATTATAAGCAGATTTAATAAGTTCGATTTTTTTATAATTTAGAATGATGATTTGTAAATACAAAATAAATAGGTTAGATTAGGTTGTAATTGGCTGCTGACGTTTTACTTCAGCACACAACGGCGTATGCAGGACTGTTTTTTCAGGGCCCAACAACAACAACAAAAAAAATTTTGTTGTTTTTTTCGTGAGATTCGTGTTTTCCAATACATATAAAAAAAATATTTTTTTGTTGTTGTTGTTGGGCCCCCCCCCCCCCTGTATACGCCGATGTCAGCACACAAAGACTCTGAGGTCCGTTGTGATACCACGGGACGGTAATGGAGTTGCCCTACTAGACCAATTTGAACACCTTATTAAACTACTAAGATATTGAATTTTGACATCCAACAAATCAGAAAGATCGTGCAGCTCCCTAGATCCCAGTGCAGCAAGTCTCTGACCAGACAATTCCGGACAAAGGCAGATAAAGTGTTCGGTAGTTGCCAACTCCTTCTCATTCATGCAAAAGTCATTTTACAGCACATAACTATGTCAGTTCAAATTCCTAAACATGGACCGAGGACATTCATGTGGGTTTTTTTTGCCCGACCTAATTCCCGCTATTTTTTTTTGCACTTGGAGAGTATAAAAGATTCGGCACAGCCAAAATTGAATCTCTCACTTGTTAATTCTAAGATTTCTTCATTTGTACAATCATTTATTCTTTTCTTTCCAATCATAGAATTAATTTTTTATACGTTTCGAACTGATAGAATAGAATGATTTTTGGATTCGAAATTTTTAGAATGTCTAAACGACTTTTAAATGCATTTGTATGTCTCAAACTCCGCCTTGTCTCAAAAGTTGCAAATAAATTCCCCCCTATTGATTTCTAAACATTCAAATAATAATAAACAACATTATGGAAAATGTCAGTATGTGTAATGAACGATATTAACTGATAAGATAGACAACAAATATGATAAGATTGGTAACAAATATCAAATGAAATTACATTAACAATCAGTGTTGCTGACGTCAAATGTAGCAACACTCAAAATAATACCTTTATATCTACTTTACTTACAAGAGGGTTAAATGGACGAGTATTACAATTATTATTTTGAAATATAATAATATTTATGCTGGATTAAAAAAGAAACTTCCGTTAAATTTAAATTTTTTCGTATAAATTTTGACAAAAGTCTTGCACTTTAACTTTAAATATAAATTGACATAAGTTTCCGTTAAATGGACCATTAGACAGTGCAATGCTAAAATAATTGAAATCTCAATTCGTTGGATTCTATGTTAATAGGTTAGATTGGATGGGCGTCCGCAAACTGGCGAGTTCACTTAAAGGTCAAGAGGCCCACTGTGATTCCCTTAATTGTTATTTCCCTACTCCACCTCTGGGTCTCATTCTTTAACCACCCCGATTTCCTAAGATATTCTGCTAGAAAAGTCAATGAAACACCGTTTAGGCAATCCTAGCCATTAAAAAATTGTTGCTCCAAATGCTTAAGGCGGCGCTTCATCAGACCTGGATAAGTGTTTCACTGACTCCTGCTCCACCTTCCAACAACTCCTACAATAGTCCCTGTCACAGATTCCCATACGCACGGCCATTTGGCCGATTATACACTATCCTGTCAGAACTTTTACTAATAGGCTAACTGTGCGTTTGCCAAAAATAAGAAAACTTTCTGTCCTCTTAGGATTTGGCAGTGACCAGAGACTTCGCAATATCCTGCACGTAGTCAGTGATATCCAACTATCCTCCATTTTATTCTCTAATATCCTATAAATTTCGCTCATCAATTCTACTATAGGAACCAAGATGTCAGGTTCAACTCGTTCCCCCACCGACTCAGAGCAATTTCTAACACATTCATGAATTCCATTATAGGAGCCAAGATGTTAGGTTCAACCCGATCCCCTACCGACTGAGAGCAATTTCTAACACATTCATAAAGTTTAATTGTAAGGCCTTCAGAGCTGCAAGACTGTCCACAAAAATGTTAATGGTGCAAGGATGCGACTAACATTGTCATGATCTGTGCAGCTATATCAATTGCAAGTATCTCAGCCTGGAAAACACTACATTTGTCCGGAAGTCTCAATGAGGCCCCGATTTTGAGGCATTCAGAGTATACTCCCAAAACCGTCGAACAGTCCGTAAAGATTGAGATCGCATTCTCAGTAACAGAGTTATCCGTCCAGCATTTTCTAGTTGCTGTTTGGACTTCAAAAGTTCTGTCAAAGTTCGTCTGTGATGAGATATAGTCACACCGTTCTTAATATGGTCTAGTGTGCCCAAGAGCGTTGCTTACCCATTTTCGACCTCTTAATGTGAGAGTCGATTTCGCTGCAGTGATTTTGATGTAGATATCACTTACAGGTCGCCCTAGGGCTTCGATTTAATAGCACCAGTGATACCCACACACGCCAGTTGTTGTACCTTCAAAAGGTTGCAGAGATACGATTTCTTATCCACTGCTCTCCACCACACAAGGGCACCATAGGTAAGTATTAGTCTAATTATCGATCGCATCATACATCCGATGGATAATATACGGGTTTAGACCCCATCTTCTTCTTTAAAAAGTTCTCCTGCAGAAGAAGAACCACGTAACGACTTTTTCATCCTTTCCTCTGTATTCCTTTTCCAAGAAAGCTTTGAGTCAAAGATCATACCCAGGTATTTCGACTCATAAAATAGTTCTAGGGTGATTCCATTTAACATAGTTTGGGAAGAACAAACCTGTCTAAGTTCTTTTTGTGAACAAGGTGACTTTGGGTTTGGGGGGATTAATTCCCAGACCGTTGTCCTTTGCCCACGTCGAGAGTATCTTTAGCGCGGATTCCATGAGTTCGCTAATCGTTGTTAAAAACTTACCTTTGATTAGGAACACAACGTCATCAGCATAGGCAACCAACTTGATACCTATTTCATTAAGTGACTCGAGGATCTTTTCTATTACAAGATTCTACAGAAGGATAGAGATCACACCACTTGTGGAGTGCCCTTTTTAAGCTTTTCAGCATGTTGCCCGTCCAAAGAGTAATCTGTGTGTCCGAGCCAGTATTTTGTAAGGAATTTAGGATTGATGATAGTTGCACTTTATTGAACACACCTTCCACGTCCAAGAATGATGCCAAAACATACTCTTTTTTGTAAAGAGTATCCTAAATCATCCCTACAACATAGGTTAGGTTGTAAATGGCTGCTGACGTTTTACTTCAACACACGTAGACTCTGAGGTCCATTGTGATAGGACCACGGGACTGTAATAGGTTTCCCTTACTAGGCCCTGTCGTTAAACTAATTTGAGCTTCTTATGAAACTCCTTAGATATTGAATTTTGACATCCGATAGATCAGAAAGATCGTGCAGCTCCCAAGATCCCAGTGAAGCAAGTCTCTGGGCAAGTGCCGGGCAATGTCAGATGAAGCATTCGATAGTTTTCAACTCCTCGATAGTTTTCAGCGCCTCTGATTAAGAGAAGGTCAAATCAGTCCTGTTGTCTCACACGTCCATCCATTTGCCCATCTTTGATTAGTCTCCGTCGCAGAACAAAGCCGTAGGTTTTACTTGCAAGTTACTAAAGGCATACCAACTCATTCCAATTCTCTTGGAATCTGTAAGGTAGTTCCCAGTCTTGCAAGCTCATCGGCCTTGCAATTTCCTAGAATGTCTCTGTGCTCTGGGACCCATATGAGTCTCATGTCAAACTGCTTGGTCATATCATATGTTATATATACTGCGTGAACGTAAATCGTTAAAAATTCGCGAAAAAACAAAAATTTTAAAAACCCTACCTTAGCGGAGACTTTTCTAATATTTTTAATGTGTCACTTCGTGTTTGAACCGGTTGATTTTCGTAATATAGGCCAATACCGTTTAAAACCTATTAGCCTATCATTTAAAATTAAACTACCAAAAATACGAAAAGAGACATCTAAAATATTAAAAATTTCATAGACTTTCAAAATCACTTTTAAAAATGTTCTTTATTTGTTGCGGTATAGTAGCCAAATACCGTTATTCCAGGACGAAATCGATTTCTAACATTGAGAATAACGTAAAAGTAAACAAAAAATGGAATAAAAACTTACCGCAAATAACTGCCACTATCACTATGTGTTATAATATTTCCAGAATGTTGTTGCTGCTGCTGTTGTTGTTGATGTTGCTGATAACTGTGTTGTTGGGATATTGCTAAGTCCATATAATCTGAAGATGTTAAAGGTCTTAAACTGTTAGTACTAGTAATACTACCGGAACGACTGGCCTGCTGAGAAGCAGGATATGATGAGATCAATTGATGTTGGTGTTGAGGAGGAAAAAGTCTACCCGCCATTGCTACAGACATGGGTAAAAGAGCACCAGACGAGGAGTTATTGGAGGTGGCGGCGGTGGTGTTGTTCGTTGAGTTAGAGGCAACAGAAGAAGAAGAAGCCGTTGTACTGTTACCAACATTCGACTGGGGAGTATGAGCAATACTTGTATAATGCTAAAAAGTAAAAATTAAAAATTAAAAAAATTGAAAAACAAAAATAAAAACACATTAATTTCGTTTTTATAACTTTCAATCATTTTGCACATTTACGGTTACACCACCAACTTCATCATCATCATAATAATAAAGTTAATAAAATAATAACAAATACAAAAACAAAAAAAAAAACACTCAAAACACTTACCATTTGCAAAACATCACACTCCTTGGGCACCACCAACAATTTCAATTCCGAAGGCGTTTGCTTGATCATCGACACAATGGTACTGTAGGCGATACCAGCAATTGGTGTGTTGTTCACCATTAGAACGCGATCGCCTGTCTGCAGGTTGGCATAGTAAGCGGGTCCATTCGGATGTACTTCTTTTATGAAAATCGTTTCCATAGCTTTCACTTGGTATGGTTCGGATGCTTCCTACACAGCCAAGCACACGAACAAAAACAAACGAATGGAAGTGTAATAAAAATATACCCGTACCGTAACATACCAGCCAGCACAGACAGCACAGCACAGCCATCATCATCATCAACACCACAGAGCAAAGAGTTTTTCAAGTTGCAAAAATAAGAAAAATGAAATGGAAAAGAAAAGAAAAAAAAATATACAAATTAAAGCGTTAAATTATGTTGTAGAGTGGTTTAAAGTTGTTAATGGTTTTTGGTTGTTGTTCCATAATGTTTTCGGTGCTGTTGTTGTTGTTGTAGACGATGGAGTTGAAGAACAACAACAACACAACGACAGCAACAACAAGTAAAAAAGTGAAATTCGGCCTAGCCGAATGTATTGATACCCTCCACAATGTAAACAAGATTATTTACAAAAAAAGAAAAAAAAAAAATTGAAAAAAAAAATTTTGCGAAAAAAAAAGAATCCGCAAAAAAAAATGTTTGTTTAACTATGTTTGTTCTTGTTTGAAAACCTCTCGGCATCGAATTCTGTTCACATATGTCAACCAGCAGTCGAATTAAAGCATTTTGTGTTTTTAGGTTATGTTGAATGTACCAGAATTTTCGAGGTGTCCTTACATTTTCGTCCATAACTTTTGAACCGCTGAATCGTTTTCACTCAAATGCAATTCCAAACTGCTTGGGAGAACTTCAAATAAATATGATAAGTTTCAGTCATATCAGTTTAATATTTTGGCCGCGATCACCATTTCAACAGACGGACAGACAGACATCGCTAAAATGTCTTAAAATCGATCACTGATTAATAGTATTTGGGTTCCCAGACCGATATTTCGATGAGTTACAAACGGAATGAAAAACTTATATACACCACCTATAACTACCAATAAGTGGAGGGTATAAAAAGTAAGTGTGCAAAATAAAAGCACAACAACTCAAGTTGTTGTTGAAAATGAAATGAAATTAGTGCAAATAAAATAACAACAACACTCACACACTCATGCGATTTAAGCTAATAGCAGCAAATGCTCTGTGAATAAAATCTTTTACCAATGAACAGTGGTTTAGGAGGAACTGATTTCGTTATCTGTTATAATGAATACTAAATAATAGAAGGATCAGAATCCTTATTTCTAAAATATTTCCCTACGGAATTTTTATTTGAGTACACATCCCCAGTTGACAAAATAAAATCATCGCTGACATACTGCTGACTCTTGCTTTATAAAATTGGTGACATCTTAATACAATTTTTAAAAATTTCCCCAATGATATGTCAGTATCAGTGGCCACCAACAATTCGTTTAAACAACCGCTGACCAACTGCTGACATGACATTGGTGACATTTCGAAAATTGTATGAAAATGTCAGTCACTAAGTCAGTAATTGGCGTAATGACAAAAACCCAGTTACTGACACGTTACGTAAAAAGACGAGAAACGAATGTGCCAGAGTACTCAGGCGTGAACAGCTTCTTTACGAACAGCTTCAAAAGGGTCTCAACATAAATAAGTCCCCGGGCCGGATGTGGTTACGGATGTAGTCCTGTGGCATTGTCGTTATCTCGTCCTTTGGCAACATTATTTAGCTACTCGTACCGGGTAGGAATTTTTCCATCTTACAATTAGTGGAAGGTGGCCAACGTCCAACCAATCCCAAAAAAAGATGAGGCTATAAACCCTGAAAACTACCGCCCAATAGCAATATGCTCTACGCTCTCGAAGGCCATGGAGTGCATGATAAACCAACACTTGGTAGATTATCTGGAGTCTAATTCACTTTAGTGTTATCGACAGTATAGCTCTCGTTTAAAAACTTATTGCGTTTGGTGTCGGTAGTGATTTCTCTCGAGCTTTCTCAGAGACATAATGATATACTAGAGGATGTAGAATCTTTCTGTTAGCTTGGCTCTATATTAACAACAACTGGCGGCTCGGGCGCAGATATCTCTCACCGTATTAAAAAAGCATCCCAAACTTTCGGCCAACTCAATTATGTATGGAAATCATTAGTGTCCGACCGAATATTCGGCTTCGGCCAAAAAGCACTATTCGGCCACTATAGGCCGAATACCGAATAATTGTATAATATTTGTGCTCACGTGTTGAAAAACATACTAAACTAACTTTGAATCACATTAGTAAGCCACAAAAGCATTTTAATAAGTGTTTTTGCAACTATAAACATTTTTTACATTCAAAAAAAATTTTCGATCGAAAAAAATTTACACTCTAAAATATATTTTTTTTACAAAAATGTCCAAAAAAAATGTTTGCTTAAAATAATATCATTCTAGACAGCATTCTCATGCATTTGAGAATCCCGCCGAGTCGACTTTTTTATACCCTCCAAACACAGTATGGGGTAGAGCACCCACAAAATGTATGGGATGTGCAAAATTGTATTTTTTATCGCTCCCCGCTCATTTTCGGTTGAGTTGGGATTAAAAAATAATATCTATCCAGAAATTGGACTTCTAGGTTGCAAACAGGCCAAGCAGTTTGAACTTTTGACCTCAAAAATGGGCTAAAAAACCTTTATAGATTAATTTGGCTGTAACTCTTAAAATAAAAGTTTTTCGCAATTAACTTTCATAACAATTTTTTTGTAGAATAAAAATGCAAAGATTTTTCTCTCATACTGTTTTGACCTAAATATGTCCGATCGCGGTGTTTTAAGCGGTCAAAGTCGAAATTTGGGTCTGAACTTTTTTTAAAAAAATTCTCGTAAATTTTTAAATTGGGGAAAATTTGAGCTCCTTGCACAATTCACTAGGGTATTGAATGTAGTTTTCCAAAAAAAATTTTTTTGCAAAAATATATCGACTGTTCCATGAAAAAATCCCAAAGTTCTACTCTGAATCTCATTTTTTTACAATTCATCCTCAATATCGGCGAATACTCACTTTGTAATTCCGTGAGTTTCGCACCAAAACATCTGTCTAGGATTTCCCTAAATATATATGGGGTATTCAGTGCCAAATTGGACACTTTGAAATTTTTTTTTTTACATTTTTTAATTATTTTTAAATTTTTTTAAAACCCATTAAAACCCCCATCCAAGTTTGTTTTCAAATTTTTTTAAATTACCCGTTTCAAAGATATGGAATTTTCAAAAATAAACTATCGTTTTCCGTATTTTTATCATAACAAATTCAAAAATGGTCAACATTTTTTTTTTTTTTAATTTTTGTTTTTTTATTTAATATTTCTTAAAGTGTTCTAATATGCAGTTTTTAAATGATTGCTCTCTTTGTTTTGTTGTTTTCAATCTTTTCTTAAAATTTTTTATTTGATTTTTTTTATTTTTTTTTTTAATTTTTCGTGGTAAACTTAATATTTTCTTAAAATTTTAAGCTTAAGTAGATCGTGGGATTTTGGTAATTAATATATTCAGCGGTTTTTGATTTTTTTTTTTTTTTTTTGTTTTCCAATCTTTATTAAAACACTTTAAAGAAAATACTAAAATTTCAACAAATTATTTCGAATTTGGACCATTTTTAAAGAAGTGAAGACAGAAAAAATCGTGTTTTTTTTTTTATTCGATATTTTTTGAACGGATTGTCAAAAAAGATGTCAAAATTTACTTGGAATGGGTTTTTAAAGGGTACTAAAAAATTGAAAAAAACATAAAATTAAAAATTTTCCAAGCGTCCGATTTGGCATGGAATACCCCATATATACTATGTGAAATCCTAGACTCATCTTTCGATGCGTAAAACATGCAATGACAAAGTGAGTACACCCTCATAACGTAGTTGGAGGTCAAAAAATTGTGGTTCAGGGTATGATTTTGGCAATTTTTCATGGAAGGGTCGATATATTTTTGCAAAAAAAAATTTTTTGGAAAACTGCATTCAATACCCTATTAAATTATGCAAAGAGCTCAAATTTTCCCCAATTTAAAAATTTACGAGAATTTTTTTAAAAAAAAGTTCTGACCCAAATTTCGACTTTAACCGCTTAAAACACCGCGATCTGACATATTTAGGTCAAAACAGTATGAGAGAAAAATCTTTGCATTTTGATTCTACAAAAAAATTGTTATGAAAGTTAATTGCGAAAAACTTTTATTTTAAGAGTTACAGCCAAATTAATCTATAAAAGTTTTTTAGCCCATTTTTGAGGTCAAAAGTTCAAACTGCTTGGCCTGTTTGCAACCTAGAAGTCCAATTTCTGGATAGATATTATTTTTTACTCCCAACTCAACCGAAAATGAGCGGGGAGCGATAAAAAAAACAATTATGCACATATGGGTGCTCTAGTATGGGGGTATACTCACTTTGTCATTCCGTTTGTAACGCATAAAAATATCGGTCGGGGACCCCATAAAGTATATATATTATTGATCTATGATCGATTTTAAGTCATTCTATGAATGTCCGTCCGTCCGTCCGTCTGTATAAAACACGATTCAGTCCGAAATAAGAGAGCTAGACTCCTGAAAATTGGCACGAATGTGTCTCTTGGTCATAGGCCGGAAAGTTCGGAAATGGGTAAAATCGGATCAGGGGGAAAAAAGTTCCCCCTTAAAGAACTTAAAAAAGGTCTCACAAATCGCATTTTTTTATAGCTTTTTTTGAATTTTTGTTAAAAAAATTAAATATTTTTATGTCAGAAGGTGTTCAAAGTCCTGCACTTAGACCCCGAGGGCTACAAAATTAATTTTTTTTTGGCCCGCCCCCTTTTGTGGGCGTGGATTTAAAAAAATCATAAAAATTATGAGTAAATGGTATTACTAAAGTTAAAAAAGCATAACAAATAAATTAGTTAACATTTATCGCGATGGGGAAGGTATCCACAACCACCCCCACATAGCCCCCACCCCAAAAAAAACGCCTCTGAATTTTTTTAAATATATTTTAACATGTTGGAGGGTATCAAAGATTCGGCACAGCCGAATTTAACACTCACACTTGTTTTTTTCTTGTTTTTACTACATAAATATTTTTTTTTTTTTTTAATATTCGGCTTCGGCTTGGCCGAATAGTGAAAATTTGGCCGAATATTCGGCTTCGGCCAAAAAAGGTGTATTCGGTCGGACACTAGAAATCATCCACATTCTCTCGTGGTGTCAAAATTAAACTGTTTAACTCGAATGTTCGTTCTACTTTGTTGTACGGCTGCGAAACATGGAATGCGGCCCCCCCAGACATTCAGACAATACAAGTATTTATAAACCGATGTCTGAGAAGAATACTTCGGGTATTGGCCGCAAAGGATAACCAATGAGAGGCTGTGGTTCGAAACGCAGCAATCTCCTATAACCGTTGAAGTACGTAGACGAAAGTGGAACTGGATAAGTCATACAATCAGAAAAGCCCATCCAGACATTGCTAAAAGTGCCATAGAGTGGAATCCACAAGGTAGTCGTAGAAGAGGACGTCCAGCCCATACATGGAGACGACAAGTCATAGCATAGCTTGGGGCCCTATGCTCCTTATAGGAGCTTCGGGAACATATATATATATTTCTCAGAGACCGATCTATACGTGTTGTTATAGATGGGTTCTCATCAGATGAGTTTCATTTAAATGAAACTCAAGGCTCTGTTCTTTCTCCTACACTTTTTATTAACGACCTCCTGGATCTAACTTCGAATTTGATCTATTCTTTCGCAAATGACATCAACATTTGTCATTAATTTTCCTTTAAGCATAGACCAAACCTCACTGAGGTTGAAGCTATGAGGCAAAGTATGAATGACACACTCAATCATGACCTTACGACAATCACCGAGTGGCGTCTTGCGAATCGGGTCGATTTTAATGCTCGTAAGACCCAATGTTGTATGTTGACCCACAGACGGCATGTGGAATCAGCGTCATCTATATCCATGGTGGTATAGCTATTGAGGAATCAAAACTTTGGATGTTCTAGGTATGTGGATCCAATGTGATGTTCGTTGGAATCAACATGTTATTCAAGTGACGAAAGAAGCATTCAAGTGTCTTGGTTTCTTAAAACGGTGCAAGAATAACTTCACTCCGTCTGATCTCCTCACTATTTATTCCGCCTATATCCGACCGAAAATGGAATACAACTCCCAAATGTGGGCAGTTGCTTCAAGGTCTATCTTAAAGCTTATGGATCGGGTGCAAAGGAGTGCATTGAAGCTCATCAATGACAGTATCCAGCTCTATTGACTAAGTAGAGCATCGTCAGAATGTGGTTTGTGTGTCATTGTTTTATCGATATCAGCTGAGATGGGCGAACTCATCGCTGAGACGTGGGTGCATGCCTGTAATACTCGCCTTTCCAGCAGATCACATCCATTCGTTGTCGACTGTGCAATGTCTCGCACAACGCATTACAGAGAAAATTCGTTTCTCGGTCGAACTAGCCATATGTGGAATAAATTTCCGGCAGAAGTCTTTCCAGTTGGCTACAATTTAGAAAAATTCAAATTAAATGTCCACAAACGCTACTCCCCCTTTCCTTCTCCTCATAGCCTTTTTGCCTAATACCAATGTGGAGGGTCCCAGTTGTAAAATGTGTCACTGAGGAAATTTCCACAGTGATTCCTTGAGGAAATGTCGTCAGGTTCTGACAAATCATAGGTAATCCATGATCTACGTCAGACATTTTCCCAAAGGTCCCCAGAAGGTCATCCCTGACCACTGCTGACTTTGAGTGAGGACATTTTGAAAATTTGTATGAAACTGTCCTCAACCCAGTGCATAGAGATGTCTTGTGGATGTCAGCAGTGACTCTGACATGTCACCGCTCCGTCACTGAGGATGGCTCGAGGACGTTGGCAACTGGGGTATTCATGGATTCGGCCGAGCCGAATTTAAATTTAATACATGTTTCTATATAAAAAAAAAACCAAGTAAAAGATTTTGAGACATTTCTTCATATAAAAAGTCTCAGATTCTGAGACATTTTTTTATATAAAAAAAAATCTGAGACATTTTTCTAATAAAAAAATTTCCGATTTTGAGACATTTTTCTAATAAAATAAAATTTCCGATTTGGAGACAATTTTTTCTACATAAAAAAATCTCAGATTCTGAGAAATTTTTTCTTTAAAAAAAAATCTGACGATTCTGAGACATTTTTTCTACATAGAAAAACTGTCAGATTCTGAAACATTTTTCTTATAGAAATATTTTTTTTTTTTAATTTATTACTTCATGAACCACTGTACTTTCAGCAATAACACATTGAGCGTTTTTAACAACAAAAATAAAAATTAACGAAGCATGGCAAAAACAAAAGTGATGAATATTTAAAAAAAAAAAAAAACACTTCATATTGAGTTAATAAAAAAATTATTAAAATGCAAACTAAGGTGATTTTTGAAGCACACAAAAAAATAAAACAAAATTTCGCTTGCTGTGCTTAAGCTAAATTATGTTGTGCTGTACCGGCGTATATAGGGGTAATCTGCCGCCAACAAAAAAAATAATATCCCAGCGAAATTTTTTTTAAAACACAAATTTTATATAAATTTTTTAAGGAATTTTTAGGGATCTTTTTAGAATTGCAATTGGAAAATTCGAATTACAATTTGTCTTTTTAGAATTACAGTTCATCTTTTTTTTTAGAAATAAAATTGGAATCTTCGAATTAGAATTTTTTTTTAAATACAATTGAAGTCTTCGAATTACAATTGGAATCTTCGAGTTACGATTGATCTTTTTCGAATTACAATTGATTTTTTATACCCTCCACTTAGTGATAGAGGGTATATATAAGTTTGTCATTCCGTTTGTAACTCATCGAAATATCGGTCTGGGACCCCATAAAGTATATATATTCATGATGCCCGATCGATTTTAAGACATTCTAGCGATGTCCGCCTGTCTGTCTGTGGAAAATGCTCTCGCGGACAAAATATTGCACAGAGATAACTGAAACTTAACATATATATTGGAAGTTCTCCCGAGAAGTTTGGTATTGCATTTGAGCGATATCGGTTCAGCGATTCAAAAGTTATGAACGAAAATGTAAGCACACCTCAAAAATTTCAGTACATTCAACATAACCTAAAAATACAAAATGCTTTAATTCGGCTTCTGGTTGACATATGTGAACATAATTGAACACCAAATAGTATTTAAACAAGTACAAACATATTTTTTGACAAAAAAAGAAAAAAATCGCAGATTTTTTTTTTTACGAAAATTTTTTTCGGCGGAAATTTTTTTTTTTTAATTTTTTTTTTCAAAAGTAATTTCCTTTTAAATAAAGTTGTTTGCAATAATCTTTTTGAAATTGTGGAGGGTATCACTACATTCGGCAAGGCCGAATTTAACTTTTTTACTTGTTCGAATTATAATTGACATTTTTCGATTTACAATTGATGTTTTTCGAATTAAAATTGAACTATTTCGAATTAAAATTGAACTACTTCGAATTCAAATTAAACTATTTGGAATTAAAATTGAACTATTTCAAATTAAAATTGAACTATTTCGAATTACAATCGATCTTTTTCGAATTACAATTGATCTTTTCCGAATTAAAATTGGAATTACAATCGGAATTTTCGAATAACAAATGGAATTTTCGAATTACAAATGAAATCTTCGAATTGGAATTTTCGATTCTTCAAATTACAAGTAGAATCTTCGAAATACAATTGATATTTTTCAAATAATATCTGTGAATGGTGTAGTATTATTGATATAAGAATTAGTCTGTCAAAGAAAATGTTTGCTGGGTATAATTTTATGTGTTGCTGTTATTGTGCAAAAAAACCAACAACAAAAAATTAACAGTTATTTGATTTTTAAGGTAAACTGTTGTTAATATTAGTCCAAATACACCATGTTATTGTTGTTAGTATTGTTCAGTACACAGAAGAAAAATATTAAAACAATTTCTACCCGATGAAAATTTTAATGGAATTAAAAACTACGATCCGATTACTCTTTTAATTGACTTAACAAAGAAGGATTTATTAAACACACGATGGCAAAACTTTGTCAAAAGTGGCAAAATAATTTCAAATACAAATTGAGTGCCGAAAATCGAGTGTCTAACTTTTTTTATTCGCAATTTTTAAAAAGAGAAAGGCTCTCGATGAAAGTCAATAATTTGGTCATTAGATCAAATTGATCTAATTGAACAAATAATTGATTGAAAAGCTTCATCTTCTAGAAAGCTTTTTATACAAAACATAGACACTCAATGTTAGGCACTCGTTTTTTTCTTTTAAATACGATCGTTACACTTTATTTCAAAGTAGGAAATATTGATTATTTTTTTAATTAAATCAATTAGAAAAAGTAATTGAAATGTTTGTTTTATTCAATTAAAAGTTCCATTGCAATAATCTACAATATTTTTTGACTGTGTAAGATTATGATTGTTTTTGTTTTTTTACCTGTGGCCAAGAGGGATCATCTTCCGGTGGATAAGCAATAAAATGACGTAGAGTAAAACCGAAACCTTGATTGGGTCGTCGTCGTATTACAACAAGTTTTGGCTGTGGCATTTGTTGTTGTTGTTGGCCAGCCGATGTTGTTGTGCTCGGATTTTGCAACATTTTGGCAAACTTTTTGGATTTTGTGTTTTTAACGTATAATAACTGTTTGCTGCTGCTGTTGTTGTTGGTGGTGAGTACCAACCCAGAGCCAAGTCAACTCAACCAATGTCTGTTGTTAACGACTTGTTAATGTCTGTTACTGTATTGATGTCAGTTTTATTTTAATGGGTTAAAGCATAGATGTTGACGATGATGGTGATGTTGTTGTTGTTGATGATGATGATGATGTGATTTTAACATCTTTATTGGAGTAATTTCCAAGTAAATGGTGGCATTCACAATATGTATCAAATTGCAAAAGTTTAAAACAACAACAACACGGGGTTTTTGCTGCTGCTGTTGTTGATGATGATCAATCTATATGATCTGGTGTTGTTGTTGCCAATGTTTTGTTTTTGCAGTAGTAACAAGTGTAAGAAGAGCGAGCGGTATGAAGAAGAACATGCATTAAGACGTCGTCGTCTTGGTCTTGGTCATCAACGGTATGAAGGTTATGTTCATGGGGTTAATCAGCCATCTTAATTTAAAAACAAAACAAAAAAGGTTTTTGTTTATTTTTAAGACATCTTTTTTCGGATCATATGTTGTTTGTTTTTTTTTTAAGGTTGAGGATGATGATGTTGTTGATGATTAAGAAAACTGTAAATATAAAATTAACAAAACAAACACACATTAAAAAATTTTAAATTATTAAATTATGAAAAATATTTAAATACATAGTTGGGAAAGTAAAAGTTATTTAAATTTTAGCTTGAGCTATTAATCAAAATATTTTTTATTTTTTAAATTCCTTCTTGGTAGTTAAATTCAAAAAACACCCATAAGCAAAAAATGTTAATTTATGGCACACACTGTGAGAAATTATTTAGCCAAACCCACACTCAAAGAAAAAGCATCATTATATTAATGATAAATGTCATAAATATAATGAAAATCTTCATTAAAGTTCGTCCAATGTAAAAGTTTCATAAATACAATAAAACAGTTTCATAATTATTCATAGGGTTAATATTTATGAATTTTTTCATTTAATTTATTAAAGTTTGCATTAATATAATGAATAAAATTTCATAGACTTTTATTAAACTTTTCATAAATGCTATGAAATGTTTCATAAATACGATGAAAAATTTCATAGATTTAGTTTGTTTTTTCTTAAATATTTGATCATATTTGAAAACTACTTCATAGTATTTATAAACCACTTCATTGGTACTATGAAATAGTTGCATATGAGGCATTCCACACTAAATGTCCCTCTACAGAAAAACATATGTCCCCTAAATTTCTGAATAGGTTGTTTGGATAGCCCTAAATGGAACTAAGAAAATTGCGTTTTTGGTTTTTCAAATTTTCAAAAACTTAGGAGCCGTGGTCAAATATTGGAAAAATGGTCAAAATTGTGGCGAGTTGCCTTGATTAAATAATAATCACATTAAAACGGAATGCACCACAATCTTAAAAATTTACATTCTTATATAGTTTTGTATGGACTATCGATTAATTTCTTTTTTTTTTGGAAAATTTTCAGAACCGGTTCTGAAATTTTCCATTTTTTAAAAAAAGTCAATTTATCAAAAACCCGGTCACTTTTTTTTTTATTTATTTTTTTTTTTTTAATTTAGATGTTTGTCCATCCACACGAAAAAAATCAGACAGGCATTTTTCGTTTTTTTTTTTTCGAGAAAAACGCATTTTAAATTTCATAACAGTGGATGGACAAACATCTAAACTTAAAAAACAAAAATAGAAAAAAAAAATGGCCGGATTTTTGATAAATTGACTTTTTTAAAAAATGAAAATTTCAGAACGGGTTCTGAAAATTTTCCAAAAAAAAAAAATTTAATCGATAGAACATACAAAACTAAATAAGAATGTAAATTTTTGAGATTGTGGTGCATTCCGTTTTAATGTAATAAATATTTAATCAAGGAAACTCCCACAAATTTGACCATTTTTCTAATATTTGATCACGCCTCCTAAGCCCAGTTTTTTAAAAATTGAAAAACCAAAAACGCTATTTTCTAAGTTCAATATAGGGCTATCAAGCAACCGATTCAGAAGTTTACGGTACACATGTTTTTTTTTCGCTGGATATTTGGTGTGGAATGCCTCATATTTATAATGAAAAACTTAAAAAAAATAAAATAATTTTTATGAAATGTTTCATAGTATTTATGAAATATTTCATAATATTGGACGAACTTTAATGACAAGTTTCATTATATTTATGAAAAATTATTAATAAAGCAAATGCATTATTTTTCTTCTATAAATTAATTTATGATTTTTACATTGGAAGAACTAAGGAATTAAAACTTTAAAAAACGTCTTCAGGCGCTTAAATTGTTTTGTCCCAATTTTTTAATCATATTATAAAAAATCATGACCCGTTAATGATTTTTTTTTATGAAATCATGAAATTTTATGAAATGCATTTCATAGAATTTTTTCATAAAACTTCATTATATTTATGAAGGTTTCATAAATATAATGAAATTTTACGACAAAAATATTTATGAAATTATGTCATAAATATTATGAAGCATTTTTCTCTGAGTACACAGAAATTTTGTTAAACTGCAAAGAACTTTTGGTAAGGAAACAGAAGTCAAAGAGCGCATCTCAACTCATGCATGATTTTCTTTAACTTTTGATTTTCTAAAGTGTCCGGGCAAATTATTATCCTACTAGTCCTATAAAATATGTGGTAGAAATTTGAGGCCAATGGGTTTAAAAATAACCCGTGGCGCCCGGCGATCAAAATTTTGGATTTTTAAAAATTTAAAAAATAATAGAGGTATTCAGAGTTTTGTTGCCAGCAATGGCAATGTAGCACAAGAGTACTTCTTTCAAAAAATACATGTATTTTGAAAGGTATTTTTGAAAAGTGCTCTTTTGCCACCAGTGCCAGGGCTGGCAAGTAAGACTCTAAATACCTCTAATATATGGGGCATTCCATGTCAAATCGGACACTTTGAAATTTTTTTTTTTTAGATTTTCCCAATTTGTTTACAGTTTTTAGTACCCTTCGAAAACTCCTTCGTGGTTAATTTTCAGATTTTTTTGATGACCCGTTCAAAAGATATCGAATTTTTAAAAATTGGTAGTTTGTTCCTTTACTCAAACTTCTTTTGCTCATAACTTCTTCAGTAATAGTCCAAAATTCAACTTCTTCAGTAATAGTCCAAATTTCAATTTTGTTTTTCTTCAAAATTTTTGTTTTTTTACGTACTTTAAAAAAAAAATCCCAAAAAATTCTTTAAAGCGCTCTAGTATGCGATTTTTAAGTTTTAAAATTTAAATCTCATTTTTGAAAATGTTTGTACTCTTCGATTTTTTTGAAATTTTTTTGTGTAAAACTTCTTTCAATTCTACAAATTTTTTGCCCAGGAGGATCGTGAGATAACGATTATTACTATTTTTTAAAAAAAAATTATTGTAATTTTCCAATCTTAAAATCATTTCTACTGTTCCAATGATGCGTCATAGAGGGGTCATTCATAAGACCGATCTCCATTAATTTTTACGTCTTAACATTTCTTTGAAACAAACTAATACCCTATCTCCAATTTCTAAGGGGGCTCCCGCACAAAACAATTTTTTTTTAAAATTTGCTCCAACCGCTCTTACTGCCCTAATAGTGCCCTTAAAGCAACAAAATGTATGACCGACCAACAATATTTTTTTAAATCCAAACATTTTCTCTGAACACACCTACCCTCTAGCTTTAACTGTTAAGGCGGTCCCTATACAATTATTTTTATTTTCGGTAAATTTGTTTTATTTAATCAGCTTCTACCGGTCCAATGGTGCGTCCGAGAGGGGTCATTAGTGAGACCGACCCCCATTTATATTTACCATTCAACATTTTTTTAAAACATACCTACGCCCTATCTCCACTCCCTAAGTAGGCTCCCATACAAATAACAGTTGGAGCAAATTTTATAAAAATGTAATTTTGAATGGAAGCCTACTTAGGGAGTGGAGATAGGGCGTAGGTATGTTTTAAAAAAATTTTGAATGGTAAATATAAATGGGGGTCGGTCTCACTAATGACCCCTCTCGGACGCACCATTGGTAAAAATAAATGGGGGTCGGTAGAAGCTGATTAAATAAAACAAATTTACAAAAAATAAAAAAAATTGTATTGGGACCCCCTTAATAGTTAAAGATAGAGGGTAGGTGTGTTCAGAGAAAATGCTTGGACTAAAAAACTATTGTGGATCGGTCACACATTTTGTGGCTCTAAGGGCACTATTAGGGCAGTTAGAGCGGTTGGAGCAAATTTTAAAAAATGACATTTTGTGTGGGAGCCCCCTTAGGAATTGGAGATAGGGTATTAGTTTGTTCCGAAGAAATGTTAAGACGTCAAAATTAATGGGGGTCAGTCTTGGAAATGACCCCTTTACGACGCAAAATTGGAGCAGTAGAAATGATTTTAAGATTGAAAAATTACAATAAAATTTTTTCAAAAAATTTTAAAAAATTGGAATAATCGTTATCCCCGATCCTACTGGGCAAAAAATTTGTAGAATCGATAGAAGTTCTACACAAAAAAATTTCAAAAAAATCGAAGAGTACAAACATTTTCAAAAATGAGATTTAAATTTTAAAACTTAAAAATCGCATACTAGAGCGTTTTTAAGAATTTTTTGGGATTTTTTTTTTAAAAGTACGTAAAAAAACAATTTGGACCATTATTGAAAAAGTTATGCGTAAAAGAAGTTTGAGTAAAGGAACAAACTACCAATTTTTAAAAATTCGATATCTTTTGAACGGGTCATCCAAAAAATCTGAAAATTTACCACGAAAGAGTTTTCGAAGGGTACTAAAAACTGTAAACAATTTGGAAAAATCAAAAAAAAAATTTTTTTCAAAGTGTCCGATTTGACATGGAATGTGCCCCATATTTACTTGTTGTTGCCCCGAGAAGCTTGGTATTGCATTTGAGCGATTTCGCTTAGCGATTCAAAAGTTATGAACAAAAATGTAAGGACACCTCGAAAATTTTAGTACATTGAACATAACCTAAAAATACAAAATTCTTTAAATCGGATGGTGGTTGGCATATGTGAACAGAATTGAACACCGAATGGTATTTAAACAAGTACGAACATGTTTTTTTTTTTACAATAAAAAAATATAAAAAATCGTTATTTTTTTTTTTACCAATATATTTTTTTTTTGCAGAAATTTTTTTTTTTTAATTTTTTATTTTGGCGCCACATAATGATAGCAAAAAAGTTTGTTAATTTACTTAAAAATTCTCTGATTTCGACAATTTTTTTAGAAATGATTACTAAAACATTTACTTAGAATGCTTCTTCTTATTCGCATAATTTTCTGCGGAGCAGAGGGCCTCGATGATTAGAAATCAGCAAAAAGAAGTACTGGTGTTAAATTCGGCTGAGACGAATTTTTCAACCCCCCAAAATGAAAAAAAAATCTCAGATTTTGAGAAATTTTTCTATATAGAAAAAGTCTCAGATTCTGAGACATTTTTTCTATATAGAAAAAGTCTCAGATTCTGAGACATTTTTTCTATATAGAAAAAGTCTCAGATTCTGAGACATTTTTTCTATATAGAAAAAGTCTCAGATTCTGAGACATTTTTTCTATATAGAAAAAGTCTCAGATTCTGAGACATTTTTTCTATATAGAAAAACTCTCAGATTCTGAGACATTTTTTCTATATAGAAAAGGTCTCAGATTCTGAGACATTTTTTCTATATGTGACGTGCAAAATAGAAAGGGACCTAACGGTAAAAACCAGTTTTGTTCAGGAGAGCCATTTTAGAGATTATATTTGCGCTTAGAATCGTCGACTTCACTTTCATAAAACTCGCTTATCTCTGGGAGGGAACACTTTTGGGGCATGGGATCGGTGCTCAGATGTTGTTCACATAAAAAAAAAGTGAAAATTGATTTTTTTTACACTTAGGTCCCTTTCTCTATGCGCTCAGCATAGCGCATTGCGCTGTCACATATAGAAAAGGTTTCAGATTCTGGGACATATTTTCTATATAGAAAAGGTCTCAGATTCTGAGGCATTTTTTCTATATAGAAAAGTCTCAAATTCTGAGACATGTTTTCGATATAGAAAAAGTTTCAGATTCTATATAGAAAAAGTCTCAGATTCTAAAACAGTTTTTTTATATAGAAAAAGTCTCAGATTCTGAGACAGTTTTTCTATATAGAAAAAGTCTCAGATTCTGAGACAGTTTTTCTATATAGAAAAAGTCTCAGATTCTGAGACAGTTTTTCTATATAGAAAAAGTCTCAGATTCTGAGACAGTTTTTCTATATAGAAAAAGTCTCAGATTCTGAGACAGTTTTTCTATATAGAAAAAGTCTCAGATTCTGAGACAGTTTTTCTATATAGAAAAAGTCTCAGATTCTGAGACAGTTTTTCTATATAGAAAAAGTCTCAGATTCTGAGACAGTTTTTCTATATAGAAAAAGTCTCAGATTCTGAGACAGTTTTTCTATATAGAAAAAGTCTCAGATTCTGAGACAGTTTTTCTATATAGAAAAAGTCTCAGATTCTGAGACATTTTTTCTATATAGAAAAAGTCTCAGATTCTGAGACATTTTTTCTATATAGAAAAAGTCTCAGATTCTGAGACATTTTTTCTATATAGAAAAAGTCTCAGATTCTGAGACATTTTTTCTATATAGAAAAAGTCTCAGATTCTGAGACATTTTTTCTATATAGAAAAAGTCTCAGATTCTGAGACATTTTTTCTATATAGAAAAAGTCTCAGATTCTGAGACATTTTTTCTATATAGAAAAAGTCTCAGATTCTGAGACATTTTTTCTATATAGAAAAAGTCTCAGATTCTGAGACATTTTTTCTATATAGAAAAAGTCTCAGATTCTGAGACATTTTTTCTATATAGAAAAAGTCCAGATTCTGAGACATTTTTTCTATATAGAAAAAGTCTCAGATTCTGAGACATTTTTTCTATATAGAAAAAGTCTCAGATTCTAAGACATTTTTTCTATATAGAAAAAGTCTCAGATTCTGAGACATTTTTTCTATATAGAAAAAGTCTCAGATTCTAAGACATTTTTTCTATATAGAAAAAGTCTCAGATTCTGAGACATTTTTTCTATATAGAAAAAGTCTCAGATTCTGAGACATTTTTTCTATATAGAAAAAGTCTCAGATTCTGAGACATTTTTTCTATATAGAAAAAGTCTCAGATTCTGAGACATTTTTTCTATATAGAAAAAGTCTCAGATTCTGAGACATTTTTTCTATATAGAAAAAGTCTCAGATTCTGAGACATTTTTTCTATATAGAAAAAGTCTTAGATTCTGAGACATTTTTTCTATATAGAAAAAGTCTCAGATTCTGAGACATTTTTTCTATATAGAAAAAGTCTTAGATTCTGAGACATTTTTTCTATATAGAAAAAGTCTCAGATTCTGCGACATTTTTTCTATATAGAAAAAGTCTCAGATTCTGAGACATTTTTTCTATATAGAAAAAGTCTCAGATTCTGAGACATTTTTTCTATATAGAAAAAGTCTCAGATTCTGAGACATTTTTTCTATATAGAAAAAGTCTCAGATTCTGAGACATTTTTTCTATATAGAAAAAGTCTCAGATTCTGAGACATTTTTTCTACATAGAAAAAGTCTCAGATTCTGAGACATTTTTTTTATATAGAAAAAGTCTCAGATTCTGAGACATTTTTTCTATATAAGAATAGTCTCAGATTATAGACTTTTTCTTATAGAAAAATCGCAGTTTCTTGAGTTGTTTCTTCGATTTTTTTAAATATTTTTAGATTTTTTTGTTAGAAATGAAGATGATTTAAACAAACAGTGGGAACCTGATTACAAAAAAAAAAAAATTGTATGCTCATTTTGAAAACTACATGATTAATCTTTCTTTAATTACAAATTTAATAAGTTTAAAATATATTTCCCCCCTTTTGACTCCTACGGTGAAGATTTATAAAAAATCATATTAAATTTTCAATTATATTTGTATTAAAGCTTTTCTTTGAAAGAAATATGTAAAGATAAGCTTTCATAATAACCGTTAAATTTGTATAAAATCTTTAAAAAAAAACTAAATAACTTTCATTTCAAATCATTTTTTAATAACCATCATATGTGTATGATTAACAAAAATTAAATTAACTTTATCTTAAGCAAAAAAAAATTAAAAAAAAGTATTAAAAATAATGTTAAATGCTAAAAATCCATTAACAAAAATCCATCCGCATTAGAGTATGGATGTTATTTTAAATCAAAATTTTTTTTTGTAGATTTTTATTAAAAAAACATACATGTTTATAAAGAAAAAATGTTTTTTTTTTATTGAATAAAAATAGAAAAAAAACAACTTAATCATGTTTATAAACATTTAACTCCCCTAAACACGTCACTATATGCTGGCGCTGCTAATCATTTAAGGTAAGAATTCATGCAGGTACACTAACGGACATACACACAAAAAATAATTGGCTAAAAATTTTCAATTAAATCTATTGATCAACAAAATTTAAATGAGTTAATTAAAGTTTTGATTAAAATTTTTCATTTTCTTTATCTGTCGAATTACAAATTTTCAACATACCAGATTTTCTTTCGCTTTAATTTATTTGAATAGATTAATTCAAAAATATATGTACAAAATAACCGCGTTTTACTTTTTTTTTATTGTTGGCAACATTTTGTAAAGCAATGAATTTTTTGATAGTTTTTTTTTATACGCTTACAATTGTTAAATCAATTATTATTTTGATTGACTATAAATAAAAAATTGATCAAATTTTTGATCAAAATCGAAAAAATGTTTGATTGAATAACCTACAATTTGATGATTGGTATAACAATTTTTTTAATTGGAGTAATTTTAATTAAAAAAAATTTATTAAATACGCGTTTTTGTTGATTAAAATTCGTTTCAAATTGTTTCTGTGTATTTAAGTTTAACAAGTAGAAAAGTTAAAAACTTGGCGGAATCCAAAAATACCCTCTACAATTCCCAAAATATATAATCACGCCCCCAAAAGAGGGTGGACGAAAAAAATCGCGTTTTCTAATTCTCTTGGTCCAGTGCATTTGTTGAATAAACATACAAAAAAAAAAAACATTTAAAAATTTTTGTTTTTCGGGGGTTGTTTTCGTTCTTAAAGGGGGAACTTTTTTTGCCTGGTCCGATTTTGCCCATTTCCGCACTTAACCAGCCTATGACAATAAGACGTATTCGTGGCAAACAGAAGGAGGGTAGCACTTTTATTTTGAACTGTATCGTTTCTTCTACAGACGGACGGACATCGCTAGAATGTCTTAGAATCGATCAATACTATATATACTAAGGTTGGTAAATTTTACAGTAAATATTATTTGAACCTTAAATGAGAAATATATCTTGAGTACTTTTTGAGATAACAGCATTTATGTCAGAATACTGTTTTCCAATTTCAACAATTTTCTTAAAATTTCAATTTTTTTAAATTTTTTAAAAAAAATTTTAATGTTATTTTCCAATCTTAAAATCATTTCTACTGCTCCAATGGTGAGTCATAGAGGGGTCATTTATAAGACCGACCCCCATTAATTTTTACGTCTTAACATTTCTTTGGAACAAACTAATACCTAATTTCAACCGCTCTAACTGCCCTAATAGTGCCCTTAGAGCAACAAAATGTATGACCTACCCACAATATTTTTTTAGTCCAAATATTTTCTCTGAACACACCTACCCTCTATCTCTAATTGTTAAGGCGGTCCCCATACAATTTTTTTTATTTTTTGCAAATTTGTTTTATTTAATCAGCTTCTACCGGTTCAATGGTGCGTCCGAGAGGGGTCATTAGTGAGACCGACCCTCATTTATTTTTACCCTACAACATTTTTTTAAAACATACCTACGCCCTATCTCGACTCCCTAAGTCTCCCTTCGAAAACTCCTTCGTAGTAAATTTTCAGATTTTTTGATGACCCGTTCAAAAGATATCGAATTTTTAGTTTGTTCCTTTTCTCAAACTTCTTTTACTCATAACTTCTTCAATAATGGTCCAAATTTAAAAAAAAAAAAATTCAAAATTTTTGTTTTTTTACTTACTTTAAAAAAAAAATCCCATAAAATTCTTAAAAGCGCTCTAGTATGCGATTTTTAAGTATTAAAATTTAAATCTCATTTTTGAAAATGTTTGTACTCTTCGATTTTTTTGAAATTTTTTTGTGTAAAACTTTTATCGATTCTACAAATTTTTTGCCCAGGAGGATCGTGGGATAACGATTATTACTATTTTTAAAATTTTCTGAAAATATTTTATTGTAATTTTCCAATCTTAAAATCATTTCTACTGCTCCAATGGTGCGTCATTTGAAACAAACTAATACCCTAACTCCAATTTCTAAGGGGGCTCCCACACAAAACGACATTCTTCAAAATTTGCTCCAACCACTCTAACTGCCCTAATAGTGCCCTTAGAGCAACAAAATGTATGACCGACCCAAAATATTTTTTTAGTCCAAACATTTTCTCTGAACACACTTACCCTCTATCTCTAAATGTTAAGGCGGTCCCCATGCAATTTTTTTTATTTTTTGTAAATTTGTTTTATTTAATTAGCTTCCACCGGTCCAATGGTGCGTCCGAGAGGGGTCATTAGTGAGACCGACCCCCATTCATTTTTACCCTACAACATTTTTTTAAAACATACCACAGCCCTATCTCCACTCGCTAAGTAGGCTTCCATTCGAAATTACATTTTTAAGAAATTTGCTCCAACTGTTATTTGTATGGGAGCTTAATTAGGGAGTGGAGATAGGGCGTAGGTATGTTTAAAAAAAATGTTGTAGGGAAAAATAAATGGGGGTCGGTCTCACAAATGACCCCTCTCGGACGCACCATTGGACCGGTAGAAGCTGATTAAATAAAACAAATTTACAAAAAATAAAAAAAATTGTATGGGAACCGCCTTAACAGTTAAAGATAGAGGGTAGGTGTGTTCAGAGAAAATGTTTGGACTAAAAAAATATTGTACGTCGCTCATACATTTTGTTGCTCTAAGTTCATTATTAGGGCAGTTAGAGCGGTTGGAACAAATTTTAAAAAATGTCGTTTTGTGTGGGAGCCCCCTTAGAAATTGGAGATAGGGTAGTAGCCCAGCAAAAACATGGTAATGAGTTGTGAAAAGTAAAAATTACCGAGTACATTATTTATAATGAGTACCCATTACCATTAACATTATTTTAAGCCCAAAAGTAACTACTTCTCAGTAATATGTTATAAAAGCACCTCTAAGTAATAATATCTTCTTGCACTTGCACTTTTAACCTTTACAATACAATTAACTTAAAAAGTACTTAAAAACTTAATAAAAATTACGGAATTTTTAAGTTTTAGTAAAAACAAGTTAAATTTTAAAAGTTTTAATTAACTAATTATTTTACTTCTTATTGGTAATGGGTTTTTACTCCTTATTTGTAATCCGAGGCAGTAACTACTTATTTATCTCCATACTCTTCACTAGTTATTTTTGTCTCACGCCCTTGTTAAAATAATTAGTGTTTCATTCAATAAGTAACTACTTATTAACATCTGTTTCGGATTACAAAACCCATTACTAGTAATGTCAATTTTTGCTGGGAGTTTGTTGCAAAGTAATGTTAATACCTAAAAATTAATGGGGGTCGGTCTTATAAATGACCCCTCTATGACGCACCATTGGAGCAGTAGAAATGATTTTAAGATTGGAAAATTACAATCAATTTTTTTCAAAAAAGTTTAAAAAATAGTAATAATCGTTATCCCACGATCCTCCTGGGCAAAAAATTTGTAGAATCGATAGAAGTTTTACACAAAAAAGTTTGAAAAAAATCGAAGAGTACAAACATTTTCAAAAATGAGATTTAAATTTTTAAACTTAAAAATCGCATACTAGAGCGCTTTTAAGATTTTTATTGGGATTTTTTTTTTAAAAGTACGTAAAAAAACAAAAATTTTGAAAAACAAATTTTAAATTTGGACCATTATTGAAGAAGTTATGAGTAAAAGAAGTTTGAGTAAAAGAAGTATGAGTAAAGGAACAAACTACCAATTTTTAAAAATTCGATATCTTTTGAACGGGTCATCAAAAAAATCTGAAAATTTACCACGATGGAATTTTCGAAGGGTACTAAAAACTGTAAACAAATTGGGAAAATCTAAAAAAAAAAATTTCAAAGTGTCCGATTTGACATGGAATGCCCCATATACTTTAAGGGGTCCTAGACTGATATTTCGAAGCGTTACACATGAAACGACAAAGTCAGTATACGCTCTATTTTTGTGGTTGGTGGATATAAAAACTAGAGATGGGCGCGTGAGTGATTTTTGACTCACACTCACTCACGCTCACGACAGGAATTTTTGAATCACGCCCACTCACTCATGACCATATTTTTTCTACTCACACTCACTCAAAATCACGTGAGTAAATTTAATACAACTCACACTCACGTGCACTCACGCAAGCTTCACTCACACTCACGTTGACTAACACTCACGAAACTGTTATTAATACCAAAAAAAAAATTAAAAAACTAAAATTTCAAAAATCTTTCAAAATTTTCATCAAAATTTAAAGTTCAGCGAAATTTCAAATGTTTTTTTGATTTTCTTATGACGAAATCTTAAATTAAGCCAAATTTTCCAATTTTTTTTATTGCTTTTTTTTAGAGTCCGACCGAATATTCGGTTTCGGTCTCGGTTTCGGCCGAATAATGGGGTTTCGGCCTCTATTCGGTATTCGGCAAAATTTTGGCCGAATATTAGCCGAAACCGAAACTTTTTGGTATTTTAAAAAATATGTAAAAAAGTCGGTGAATTTTCTTATTTCGTATTTCATTACACTTGTTTCAGTTCAATTGAAGAACATTTTACAAGTTTATGCAATAAATGTAATACTATGTTTAGACCAAACAAAAACTAACTTGTTTTTGGCAAAAAAGCATTTTGGAAAACCAAACTGTTTACACCGAATAAAAAGAGTTTTTGTTTGTCAAATCAAATTAATTATTTTCTAAATTCACTAAAAAACACAAAATTATAATAGCCACACGTTATTAAAAAAATTAAATTACACATTTATTTACTTTTTTAAAAGATTTGAAAATTAATTTCACAAAAAAACATATATTTTTATTTTGACATTCGTTTTTACCAAAAGAAAATTGAAAAAAACATTCACACTGAATTAATAGTAGCATTGACCAGAACCTAAATTCTAGTTTTTGTGAAGTTTTAGTTGGCAACGCAGTTTTTAAATTGTAAGGAAAATTTATGTAGTTTTTGTCAAAAACCAAAAAAATATTCAAAAACAAGTGGTTTTCGTTGGTGTAAATACCGTATAAAACTGTTTCAGTTCAAAAATTATTTTCTCCTAATCTGCAAATGAAATATACAATTTTTTTGTAAGTTTTTTAAAAAACATTTTTTTTTTTTTCAAAAATACAACAATTCCTATGGTTTAAAAGCATTATATGCTGTATATTAATCTTTAACAACTTTTTAATATTTTTATTCATGCCAGGTTTAATTTTTTTTAAGTTTCGGTTTCGGTTCGGTTTCGGCCGAATATTACTTTTTCGGCCGAATATTCGGTTCGGTTTCGGTTCGGCCTCGAAAACTGGTTTCGGTCGGACTCTACTTTTTTTGGTACAAAATGAAGTATGAAAGTAAAAAAATCACGCAAAAAAATCGACTCACGCACACTCACTCACGCAAAAATCTTGCTCACGCACACTCACTCACGCAATTTTTTTCTCCACTCACACTTACTCACAATCACGTGATTTAAATTGAATTCAGTCACACTCACGCGTGATCACGCGTGAATCACATGAATCACGCTTTAATCTGCTCATGTGCCCATCTCTAATAAAAACTATTGTTACTTTATTTTGTCCTCTAGTGTAGCTGTTTGATTATTTAGATTTTTGGCAATTTTTTTTTTAATTTTTGTTTATGTTTTTTTACCCTCAAACCGTGGAGGTATACACACTTTGTCATTTCGCTTGTAACGCGTCAAAATATCGTTGATAATTTCTAAAATATCGTTGATAATTTCTAAAATATCGTTGATAATTTCTAAGAAATTCTAGCATTGTCCGTAGGTATGTCCATCTGAGCAAAAAAAAAAAAACGAGCTACTTTCCGAAAGTTTGGCACGAAAACTTTTCATGGCCATAGGCTGGTTAAGTTCGGAGATAGACAAAATCGAAACTGGGTGAAAAAAGTTCCCCTTGAAGAAAAAATCCAACCTCTGAAAAACGCCATATTTTTTGAAAGCTTTTTTGTACTTTTGTTGAACAAATAAAACAATTTTAAAGACTGGGACTCGGGGGATTAGAAAATATCGTTTTCTTTGGCCGCCTTTCTTTGGGACACGATGCAGCTTAAAAAGAGTTACTTTTTGGAAGTTTGGCACGAAAATTTTTCATGGTCATAGGCTGGTTAAGTTCGGAGATAGACACAATCGAAACTAGGGGAAAAAAGTTTCGCTTGTAGAAAGGAGATTTTGGGGGCGTGGATATTAAAAAAATTATTGAAATAAAAAAATTGTATAACTTAAGTGCAAAAAATATAAAAAAATAATTTGTAAATATGTCCCCAATGACCTTTACCGACCCCTTTTCCAAAAGAAAAGCCCCTTCAATTTTTTTTGTATGTTGGAGGGTATAAAAAATTCGGCACAGCCGAAATTAAAACTATCACTGTTTTTTGTTTTATTATATCAAAATATTAACAGAAGCAAGCAGTGATGTAGTGTTAATATTATTTATTTTGTTTTCGTCGAGATTGATGAGTTTTGCATTAACAAACATTAAACAATGCGAACCGAAAAATGAGTAACCACTAACTAACCACCACTATATAGTAATCAATGCAATAAATTATCATTAAAAACAAGCAGCATAAAAACGCCAAGGATAAATATAGTAAGAGAGAAGCAGTACAAAAAATTATTGCAATTATCAGGGTCAATTTTAAAATTTATTAAAATATGATTTTAATAAATTTAAAAACAATTGTTATTTCTTATCAACCACGTTGATCTGCGAAATGGTTTTAAGGCTATAACAGACAGAGACTTATTGTAAGACTAGACTTGATAAGGAGATAATTTAAGTGCAGCATAGAACTTTCAAAAATGCCTTAAAGACATTTTTATTCTAGAATCCACAAATATTTTAGAATCCACAAACAAGCTAAAATAAAAACAAACATTATAAAACCCTGAATATTGAAATTCAGAAATCCAAAAATTTTAATTGAAATTTAGAAAAGCCCAGTTTAAATTAAAAATTCCGAATTAAAGACAAGTCCAATTGAAATTTAGAAAAACTAAGAGTGTTAAATACGGACGTGCCGAATCTTGTTCACCCTACAAAATATAAAAAATTATAATTTTAAATAATTTTAAAATTATGATAAAATGACAACCAGCAGCCGAATTAAAGATTTTTGTATTTTAAGGTTATGTAGAATGAGGTCCTTAGAGTTTCGTTCATAACTCTTAAACCGCTGAACCGATATCGCTTAAATGCAATACCAAACTTCTCGTAGCAACAACAAGTAAATATATTAAGTTACAGTCACGTCGGTGTAACATTTTGACCGTGTTCGCCATTTTAACAGAAAGACGGACATCGCTAGACAAGTCTCAGACCGATATTTCGAACGGAATGACAAACTTTTATGTAATTAGCCTCCATCACTACGTGGAGGGTATACAAAATTCTGAAAAAAAAAATATTTTTGGAAATTTTGATTTTAAATTTGTAACTATCAAACTAAAAACTCTCAGAATTTTAAAATTTGCATGTAGAATTCTTTAGCAGAATTAACATCGCAGAGAAGGACATATCGCTCATTTACTTGTATAGTGTCATAACGAAATATGTTTGATTTTACAGAAAACCTGTTTAAAGTTTACAATTGAAACTTGGTTTGCATTGCAAAAGGCCCGTACATAGAAAATGTTATAATGGCGTGTTCTCTTCTCAAACGGTGAGTTTAAAAGATATTAATACGAATTTTTGACACAATATAAAGCAGGTATAACAAATAACTCTGTATTGTTTACCCAAAAACGACATATTTTGAGTTATGACACTATACAAGTAAATGAGCGATATGTTGAAATTTGAAATTTTTTGGGTAGAAAGTAGGGTAACATATTACTTTCTATGTCTCCCGATGAAAAAAGTTCATGTATGCGCGCATTAGAGTGGCATGTTTTCTTTAACTTTTGATTTTCCCAAGTGTCTGGGCAAATTTTTATTTTACTAGATCAAAAATTATGTGGTGATCAAAGCTTTGAATTTTTTAAAATATTTAAAAAAAATATATATGTTGTGCACTACATCATATTTGTTAATATTGGTGTACTGCACCTTTTCCAATTGAAATCCAGAAAAGATCTATTTTAATTAAGAAATCACAATTGAAATTCCGAAATCCCAATTGCAATTCAGAATATCCCAATTGACATTCAGAAATTAGTATTGAAATTCAGAAATCCCAATTGAAATTCAGAAATCCCAATTGAAATTCAGAAATTCCAATTGAAATTCAGAATAGCCCAATTGAAATTCAGAAAAGCCCAATTGAAATTCAGAAAAGCACAATTGAAATTCAGAAAAGCAGAATTGAAATTCATAACAGCTTAATTGAAATTCAGAAATCGTAATTGAAATTCAGAAACGCCCAAATAAAATTCAGAAAATTCCAATTGAAATTCAGAAAAGCACAATTGAAATTCAGAAAAGCGCAATTGAAATTCAGAAAAGACCAATTGAAATTCAAAAAATCACAATGCAATTCAGAAAAACCCAATTAAACATCATGGAGGTTTTTTTCTACAATCAAAAAATAATAAAAAAAATCTCTTAAATACTTTTCCTTGCCCATTTCATTGAGTTTGAGACAAATTTTAATTTAAAAGAAGTTTAAGCCAAATTCGATCAGTTTAACCCATGGCGGCCATCGATCATAGTTATGGTTTTTTAAAAACTTTTCACCAAAAACTCTTAACTTTGATTGAAAGCGCTACGGGTTAAAATTATCGGTTTTGGCTCAAATTAGGCTTAAATGAAACATTATATCAAGCTCTATGAAAGGGTTAAGGTAAAGATATATATTTATTTTTTAATCTTAAACGTAGAAAAAAATCGCCCATTTATATCTCGAAAACCGCTCGACCGATTTTAGAATTTTTTTGATATTCGTATTCAGCATGCCAAAATTAATAAAAATAATATATCGCAAGATAATTTTTTTTATTAGTTTTTCATTTTCAAAAATCCAAAATTTTGGTGGAAATTTTCCACAACTCCAAAACTTTTATCGAAGGGCGCAATGGGTTAAAATGATCGGATTTGGTTCAAATTTGTTTTTAATTTAATATTGTCTCAAGCTCTATGAAAGGGTCAACGGAATGAAATTTTGAGTTTTTTTTTTTTAATTTCTTGAACGTAGAAAAAACCGCCATTTTTTTTTGCAAATTTCAAGTAGCGATATCTCGAAAATTGTTCGACCGATTTTAATTTTTTTTGATATTCGTGCTCAGCTCATCAAAATTAACAAATATGATGTGTCAAAAGATATATTTATTTTTTATTTATTTTGTTTTTAAATTTTTAAAAATGCAAAACTTTGACAGCCGGGCGCCTAGGGTCAATTTAATCCGATTGCCCTCAAATAGGTCCACATAAGTTTTAGGCCTAGTAAAATAAAAAAATGCCCGGACTTAAAAAAATCGGAGAAAGAAAAATTGGCCATACAAAAAAATGTCAGTCTAATGTTTTTTTCACCAGAGCTGTGATTGTTATGCACTAAAAAATCGAAAATATGAGCTAAAACAAGTGAGAGTGTTAAATTCGGCTGTGCCGAATCTATTATACCCTCCAAAATGTAAAAAAAATTAAAAACAAAAATTTGTCAGGGGCGTTTCTTTTTTTTTTTTTTGGGGGGGGGGGGGTTGATAGGGTCAGTGGGGGACGTTGAGAGCACCTTCCCATCGCGATAAATATACCAAATGTTTCGTTTAATTAACAAAAATACAAAAAAAAAACATGTAAAAAAGTGTATTTTTTTAGAGGTTGGTTTAGTTCTTCAAGGGGGAACTTTTTTCCCCCTGGTCCGATTTGGCCAATTTCCGAACTTAACCTGCCTAGGAACATAAGACATATTTGTGCCAAACTTGAAGGGTCTAGCTATTTTATTTTGGACTGCATCGTGTTAACTACAGACGGACGGACGGACAGACAGACGGACGGACGGACGGACGGACGGACGGACGGACGGACATCGCTAAAATGTCTTAGAATCGATCACTGATCAATAATATATATACTTTATGGGGTCCCCGACCGATATTTCGATGCGTTACACACGGAATGACAAAGTGAGTATACCCCCATACTGTAGTTGGAGGGTATAAAAATTATGCACTAAAAAAATCAAAAATATGCACTAAAAACATGAAATGCAATAAAAATCTTGTTTAAAAAAAAAAACTTTAACGCGGAGTTTTTATTATAAGATTTAAGAATTTATATAAACAGCTAACAAGGGAAGTCTCCCTAGTGTCACCCACGGATCTTTATGGAATTAGTTTTATTTTGTAGAGCAGAAAAAATTAATTTTTTTTTTAGCGGCCCAAATTCATATTTAGGAGGTAAGAAGGAGAGGGGAAGACAAGGCAATTTTTCATTTTTTTTGTTTATCTCCTATATTATGTAAATAAACCTAGTCATGTAACATACCAAATGAAAGGTCTTTGGAAAACCTCTCTACGTGTGCTAAAAACGTGTTTAAACATGCACAACTTTTCGTCATATTAAGTAAAATATCAAATAATAAATGTTAATAAGTCGGAAAATATTAACTTCTTTGGCCCGTTGTTAGCACCACGAGATAGGTATTTTTAATACCTTTAATCTGATACCCATATGCCTATAATAACTTTGTTTAAATGGGAGTAAATCGTAAAAAACTGAATAAGGTAAATTTCCCCCCATACAAATCGACCCCCCTAAAAATGAGGTTGGGCCGTTAAAAATAAATACGTGTCGAATTAATTTTCATTCTTTACAATATATCCAAATTTCATGAAGATCGGAAGGTGACACCAGGGAGACTTCCCTTGTAAGCAGGGTTGGCAACCGATACTCACCTAGAATAACGGTATTTGGCTATTGTACCGCAACCAATAAAGATATGGACATTTTCAAAAGCGATTATGAAAGCTGATGAAATTTCTAGTATTTTAAATGTTATTCTAGGTGGGTATGGGTTGCCAACCCTCCTTGTAAGTGCAAGATTTTCTGAAGAAATAAAGACGATTTAAACAAAAATAAAAGCATTCTAAAATCGGTAAATGCTAAAAAAATTTTTGATTTAAAAAATTTTCGGGACTCAAAAATTTTTTGTCAAAAAAAATATTTTTTTTTTCTTAAACATTTTAAGGAATTTTTTCTTTCTTTTACATATCGCTCATTTACTTGTATAGTGTCATAACTCAAAATATGTCGTTTTTGGGTAAACAATACAGATTTATTTGTTACATCCTGCTTTATATTGTGTCAAAAATTCGTATTAATATCTTTTAAACTCACCGTTTGAGAAGAGAACACGCCATTATAACATTTTCAATGTACAGTAGGGTTGCCAGAATTTTATTTCGAAAATGCGGGACAAACTCCCAAAAATTACAAAAATGGCGGGATTTTAAAAATTTTCGCGGGACAAAAATAATTTTATGAACAAAACTGAAAAATTTAGCAGCATGTTGTCGAGTTTAATTGTTTTAAATAGAGACTACCAACCTCTAGTGCATTTTGAAATAGAAAAAATGTTTTTGTTTTTCAAAAAAAAAATTTCCGCGCTGCTTTAGACACTAATTTAGCTAAAGTAAATTTTAGTATACACATTTCCATTTTGAAGATACAACGCTGGACCAGAATTACTTCATGGAAATTTTATAAATATTTTTCCCGGAATGTACTCTATATTGAGCAACTTTTGGCGTACACTCAAAAAAGTATGTCGGTAAAATCAACTACAAAAGACAGTTGTTTTGACTACATTTTGTCGTTGAAAAGGCGTCCACTACATAAACGGTAAAAACAACTGAACATGTTGTTGTTTTTAACTATTGATTTTCAACTACAAAATGTAGTAAAAACTACTACAAAACTGTTTAATACAGTTGTTTTTTCTACAATTGCCTGAAATTTTATTTAAAAAATTTCTTAAACGTTTAAATGATTGATATTTATTTATTTAAAAAGCAATACATTTCAGTTGGTTGTATAGAATTTCGACATGATGACAATTTTTTGATGTATTTATCTGGAATTATAGAAGAAAAAAATTATATTAATAAAATGTTAAACAAAATAAATTGATTGTATTTACCTTTGTTTTTTTAATAGTTCATTTCAAATTTTCACCGCTACTGATCAAAATTTGTCTGGAATAAAAAAAAACGAAATGCTTTGGCAAAATTGATTTATAAAAAAAAAGAATTAATTTGAAATGTTTCAAAAAAGTATGTACCTGCTCTGTTGTGTATACAAAGAAAAGAAAGATGGCGCGCTCATAAGAAAACAAAACACTGCACACATTTTATTTTGTTTTTTTCCGATTGGTTTTTACGCACGCTTATGTGAGCGCTATATTATACACACTTGTTATCTCATTTATCCACTTATTTTCTTTCGCTCAAGAATATTTTTCCAAAAACATATTTTTTGTTATAATTAAATTTAATAAATTGTAATTTAATTTATTTAGATATTATTTATTTGGTATAAAAATAATTCCTTCCGCATCCCGCACGACCAACTCGCTCGACACATTTGTTTGCAATAAAAATTTCTAGAAAAAAACGAGTTTTAGAAAAAAAAACTAAAAACAACTACATAAATCAACTATTGCTACAGTGTAGTATATTTTTTGTAGTTATTTTTTGAAACTACTACAAAAAAAGTTGTTTGAGATTTTTTCATACAAAAACGACCGAAATTGTAGTTAAAAACAACAGCTACTACTTACTACACAAACGACCGTCATGTAGTAACTGCAATAATTTTCTGAGTGTAAATTTTTTGAAAATTTTTTTTTTTTTGCAAACAAACACTAAGATTGTAAAGTTTTTTTGTTATACCCAATACACACCTGAGATGAAATCTCGTTCGAACAAGATTTCGATCATATGGTTGTGTATAAAATGATGCAGACCATACGATCGAAATCTTGTTCGAACGAGATTTCACCTCAGGTGTGAATAGGTCTTTATTTGTTCTTTAAAAAGTTCTAAATCCACATCATTTGGGCGACAAGGTAACCCAATTTTACAAAAGCTTAAAAATAAGTCTTTTAAAAACTTAGGCTTTTCAAGTAAAAAATAGTTGTTAAAAAGAAATTGCAAAAAAGCGGGAATATGGAATCCCGCGCGGGACGCGGGAATCGGTTATGAAAAGCGGGACAATCCCGCCAAATGCGGGACGTCTGGCAACCCTAATGTACAGGCCTTTTGCAATGTAAACCAAGTTTCAATTGTAAACTTTAAACAGGTTTTCTGTAAAATCAAACATTTTGAGTTATGACACTATACAAGTAAATGAGCGATATGTTATACGGAAAGGAATGAAACCTACATAAAACGTAATGAAATAGACATAGGAACGAAATTAAAAAGAACGAGGAACAAAATGGAATGGAATAAAGATTTTTTTTATTTTTCACTCTGGATTTTTTTACTCTGAATTTTTTTCACTAAAATTTGTATTTCTGGTGTTTTTTAATTATAAATTAAATTTGTTATTCAAAAATGTTAGTGGTATTACATTAAAAAAGAAATTTAATAAAGGGAGTGTTGGCCATCCAACCATACTAATAATTTAAACTTTTATTACAATTATATTTTAGTTTGTTATTTATGTAATCGTTATTTAATTTTATTTTTTTTCCAAGAAATTCATTAAAATCTGGTTTTTATTTCAAGATTTGTGTATTTTCTAAAGTTTGTTAAATTTCTTTTCGTTTTATGCATTAACCCTTAAAAACCCAAGGGAAACCAAATTGACATTTAATTGTCTTTAATAAAATTTTATTAAAGAAATTAAAAATAAATTATTAAAAAGCTGTAATTTTAAGTTTTTTTTGAATAGGTTTTTCCTAGCTCGAGGTAATTATTTCCTTTACTCAGAGCTTCGAAGAATGAAATCCTTTTCGAATGAATTCCAAAAAAAATCAATTCAATTTTCATAGTCTGTGAATGCATTCGATTTCATAAATCAACAATGAATGCAGTCCTTGGAATTCATTCGATTGAATGGAAAAAAATGAATGCATTCGATTTCTTGTTCATTCGATTTAGAAAAATTGAATGCATTCGATTTTTTGTCATTCCACTGCGAATGCAATCGATTTTTTAAATAGATAGAGCAAAACGGAGCCAAATTTTGGTCCATATTATCGCCGCCTCTCTTTACATACAATGGCCCTAATGGGCCCTAATTTTGAATCCAAAAAAAAATAGTGTTCCCGAAAATGTTAAAAATGCACATGCCAACTGCCTACATGACAAAAAGTGTGAAGAGTGTTGGCGATACTATGGACAAAAAATTGGCTCCGTTTTGCTCTATCTTGGTTAGTTTTATAAATTTTTTATGCAATGATTGAATAAGTCATTCGATTTTTCAAATTGAATGAAAAGAAAATCAATTGCATTCGCAAGTGAATGCATTCGATTTTTAACCCTTTAACGACCACAGGCAAGTATACTTGCCAAAGCGTTTTTGGCGATTATTTTTGTTCAAGTGAACGATAGGGTAAATGTCATAAAAGATGAATTGTAGATTATTATTTGGGCAACAAAAGCCTTGTTTACAGTAAGTCTCTAATTTGATTCCCTTACTCCGTGTAAGCCCTCAAAGCTTGTAAAATAGTTTTCTATATTTTAAGTACAAAAGGATCTTTATTTGTAGAGCGAAATCGGGACCAAGAAGGGGGTTTAGAGGTCCAAATTCTTGTAGGATAACTATAATTGGGTTGAAGATCTTAAAAATCCCAGCAAGTTGAAAATAGCTTTGGCCTGAACTCCGGAATCGTCAAAGGGCAAATTTTTTCACCAAGAAAAATAAGGGGGAAGGAGAGGGGTTAGGGGTCCAATTTTTTGTTTCATAACTATTATCAGGCCAAAGATCACTACCATGAACAAAAACTCAAAATCGCTTCGGCAGAAAATGTATGGTCGTCAAAGGGTTAAAAGTCGAATGAAAAAAAATCGAATGCATTCAGTTTTTTGAAGTCGAATGAAAAATAAATCGAATGCATTCGCTCTTTATAAATCGAATGAGTCTAAAGTGAATTCATTCAATTCGCTAAAATGTGATTGGGGAATGAAAAATAATTCGAATGCATTCGCTCTTTATAAATCGAATGAGTCTAAAGTGAATTCATTCAAAGTTCCCTCTTGAAGAACAGAACCAACCTCTAAAAAAATACACTTTTTTCCATGTTTTTTTGCATTTTTGTTAAATAAATAAAAGATTTGGTATATTTATCGCGAAGGGAAGGTATTCTCAACGTCCCCCCTGACCCAATCACCCCCCCCCCTACCAAAAAAAAACGCCCCTGAATTTTTTTTTTTTTTAATTTTTTTAACATTTTGGAGGGTATCAAAGATTCGGCACAGCCGAATTTAACACTCTCACTTGTTATTTTTTTTAAAGCGTTAATTTTTTTTTTTTAAAGCGTTAATTTTTTTTTTATTTATGCTATCAAAACGATATTTTTAAACAATTTTTTGAAAATATTTTTAGCAGATTATTTTGTAATTTTATAGAAATAGTTTGCTGTCATCCTTTTACCGACTAAGTCATTTAGCAAGACTTAGTCGACACGTGTTTCGGAATTTGACAGATTCCATTGTCAAGACTATTTAGTAGACTGCCCAGAAAAAAACAAAGTTGTTATTTTCTTGGGGGATACCTGCGAATTTTGTTCCTTTTTGTGCAAAAAAATTTCGGTTTTTTTTGGGGATTTTTAAAATAATATCTAGAGGTCGCGATCTCGCGTTTTATAACGATTTATTTTTTTTGAGTTTTTTATTATTTTAAATTGTTAAATATGATTAATATGATAAAATATTAATAATTTCAGACAAAAAAAAAAAAATAAATTAAAAATTAAATATCGCTCATTCCATGAGATGTCTCCCAGCATCTAATCAAATGTTCTTTAATTTATTTGAAATTTCGCACACAGGTACACTATGGAGCAATTAAAATAAATTCGTTTTTAGTTTCGCGAAAATCCACGAATTCGCGAACGCGAATATATTCGCGAATTCACGGATTTTCTCGGAACTAACAACTGATTTATTTTAATAGCTTCATAGTGTTCATGTGTGCAAAATTTCAAATAAATTAAGGAACATTTGATTAGATGCTGGGAGACATCTCATGGAATGAGCGATATTTAATTTTTAATTTAATTTTTTTTTTGTCTGAAATTATTAATATTTTATCATATTAATCATATTTAACAATTTAAAATAATAAAAAACTAAAAAAAAATAAATCGTTATAAAACGCGAGATCGCGACCTCTAGATATTATTTTAAAAATCCCAAAAAAAAACCGAAATTTTTTTGCACAAAAAGGAACAAAATTTGCAGGTATCCCCCAAGAAAATAAAAACTTCGCTTTTTTTCTGGGCAGTCTACTATTTAGCAAACATAAAACCCTATACTAAAAGTAGAGTTAAATGGCAAATCGCTAATTTTCAAACAAAAATATTAATACATATTCAACTCTATATTCATTGAAAATTAGAAGAAAAAAATTGTACAATCTCTTGGTAAGATCACAATCATCAAATAACCAACAAAAAAACTATTATTTTCAAAAATTTGCAATGCAAATTAATTTAAAAAACCCTCTAAAGGGTTAATTTTTGCTGGTTAGATGGAATTGCTTGAATGGTTTGAATAGAAAGAGGTTCATAGTTCGTTTGTTCATTTATTCGTTTGTGTGGTTTTCTTTTAATTTTGTTTATGTTTTAGAAATTTTATCTTGTCTTAAGTTTTTATTTTATCGTTTTTTTATATGTATAATTAACCTCCGGTTTTAGCCAGAAATAATCATTTCTTTTATTTCATTTATACGCTCTGTGTCCCGTCCCGTAGTTGTTTTATTTTTTTATTTATATTTTATTGTTGTTTGAATGTGTTGTTAACCTTCTTTTCATTACCCGTTTTGCAAGAATATTTTTTTATAATTTTTTTCTGTTTAAGTGTTTTCACTTGTATATTTTTATTATATTTATTTTTTTTTTCTTTATAAAATAAAAGTACATACATATTTAATTTCTTTCTTATTGTTTTTTTGTTTAATTTTTTTTTGTTTTGTTATATTATTTGCAAAGTGAAATCGACCTCTCTGATGCTTCTTGATTCAGTTTAAATATACAGTACGTTAACAAAAAATTATGATAATTTTTAACAACAATAAAGAAGAGTTTATAAAAAAATATTAATTTTGAAAACACTGTAGAAATGTGGACTTTGAAACGTATTCGCTTACTGCCACTCAAAATAAAACCTCTGTCAAATCAGCAGAAAAATCTGCTAAAAATACACCCATTTTGAGCCATATGCTGATTTCAGCACAAAAATCTGCTGGTTTTTGCAGAAAAATCAGCTGGTTTTAGAAAAAAACCTGCTGATTTTAGCAAAAAAAAAAAAAAATCTGCTGTTTTCAGATAAACAATCAATCATCAAAAATTTATATATTTAATTATGTAAAAAGACTTATAAAAAATTTGGAGCATATTTTTTTATAAAAACTAATAAAAAAAGCTATTGCAATTTTTTGTTCTAAGTTTTCTGAACTTCAATTACGATTTCTGAATTTCAATTACAATTTCAATTGGGCTTTTCTGAGTTTCAATTGTGCTTTTCCGAATTTCAATTGGGCTTTTCTGAATTCTAATTGTACTTTTGCTGAAATTCAATTGTGATTTTCTGAACTTCAATTTTCTGAATTAAATTTTCTGAATTTCAATTGGGCTTTCCTAAATTTCAATTGGGCTTTTCTGTATTTTAATTATGATTTCTGAATTTCAATAGGGCTTTTCTGAATTTCAATTGGGCTTTTCTGAATTTCAATTGTGCTTTTTATACCCTCCAACCACAGTATGGGGGTATACTCGCTTTGTCATTCCGTTTGTAACGCATCGAAATATCGATCAGGGACCCCATAAAGTATATATGGGGCATTCCATGTCAAATCGGACACTTTGAATATTTTTTTTTAGATTTTTCCAATTTGTTGGCAGTTTTTAGTACACTTCGAAAACTCCTTCGTAATAAATTTTCAGTTTTTTTTTAATGACCCGTTCAAAAGATATCGAATTTTTAAAAATTGGTAGTTTGTTCCTTTACTCAAACTTCTTTTACTCATAACTTCTTCAATACTGGTCCAAATTGCAATTTTTTTTTTAACAATTTTTGTTTTTTTACGTACTTTAAAAAAAATCCCAAAATCTTTATGACGCACCATTGGAGGAGTAGAAATGATTTTTAGATTGGAAAATTACAATAAAATTTTTTCAAAAAATTTTAAAAAATAGTAATAATCGTTATCCCACGATCCTCCTGGGCAAAAGAGCTAGCCTCCTGCAATAAATAAAACAAATTTACTCATTAAATAAAACAAATTTACAAAAAATAAAAAAAATTGTATGGGGACCGCCTTAACAATTAGAGATAACGAGAAAATGTTTGGACTAAAAAAATATTGTGGCTTGGTCATACAATTTGTTGCTCTAAGGGCACTTTTAGGGCAGTTAGAGCGGTTTGAGCAAATTTTATAAAATGTCGTTTTGTGTGGGAGCCCCCTTAGAAATTGGAGATAGGGTATTAGTTTGTTCCAAAGAAATGTTAAGACGTAAAAATTAATGGGGGTCGGTCTTATAAATGACCCCTCTATGACGCACCATTGGAACAGTAGAAATGATTTTAAGATTGGAAAATTACAAAAATTTTTTTTCAAAAAATTTAAAAAAAATAGTAATAATCGTTATCCCACGATCCTCCTGGCCAAAAGAGCTAGCCTCCTGCAATTTGGCATGAATATGTCTTATGGTCCTAGGCAGGTAAAGTTCGTAAATGGGCCAAATCGGCTCAGGGGGAAAAAGTTCCCCCTTGAAGAACTTAACCAACCTCTGAAAAAATACACTTTTTTTATAGGTTTTTTTGTATTTTTGTTAAATAAATGAAACATTTGTTATATTTATCGGGATGGGAAGGTGCTCTCAACGTCCCCCACTGACCCCTATAACCCCCCCCCCCCCCCCCCACCCCCCAAAAACAAACGCCCTGACAATTTTTTTTTATTTTGTTTACATTGTGGAGGGTATTAAAGATTCGGCACAGCCAAATTTAACACTCTCACTTGTTTTTTTTTTTGTACTTTTTTTTTTATTTATTTGAATAATAATAATGATATTAAATAACTTAAATGTAAAAATCATAATAAATGAGTTTGCTAACATTTTTCGCAAGAGTGACGATGTCTCGCAACGCCGGCCTCAAAAAGGTGCCCCCAGATTTTTTTTAATTTTGTTTACATTTTGGAATAACACTCTTTCTTGTTTGTTTTATTGTTGATTGCCAAATGTTACACTGTGCACAGTTTTTTGGTTACGTGCTGTATTAAAAAAATATATTTTTATTTCAATTTCTTTAGATTTTTTTTTTTTTTACTTTTGTTCAGTTTTTTATTATTATTTATTTTTATTTATCAAAATTGTAATTTTATAGTTTAATAGTTTTGTCCGTCAGTCACTTCAGTCAGTCAGCAGACAGACAACAGAAAATAAAATTTAGTAAAATATAATAAAGTTTTGGACCATCCGTACAACTTTTTTTAAAAAACATTTATCTTCTTTATGCATGAAGCTGTATTTAAATACTTTCAAAGTTGTTGTCAATTTTTATGAAAGACGAAAAAAAATTTTATATGGACCAAAAAATAGTGTTAGATCGTCATATGCAAACTGACGAAAGTTATAAAACTTATTTGACTTATGGATGTTGCTATTTATTGTTCATTTAGTATTTTTTTTTATTAAAACACCATTCGGTCGTTGACTCAATTTTATTCAATTTAAATTTTATTAAGTCATGATTAATTGAATTTTGCACAAATATTAGTAAACTTGTTAAGAGTATTTATAAACAAGTAGAAAAGTTAAATTCGACTTTACCGAATCTATGAATACCCTCCACAATGCCCATTTTAAGTGATAATAAATTTTCTAACGTGAAAAAAATAACAGTTTTGATTAGAAATATTTTATTTTGTTAAAAAAAAATTTTTTTTAGTAATTTTTGAAAAAAAAAAATAATTTACTAATTTTTTTTTTGAGTGTAATTTTTTTTTTTTTAGTGTAAAATTTTTTTCGAGTGTATTTTTTTTTTGTTTTGGTATAAAAATATTTTTGAGTGACAAAAATACGTTGTAAAATAATTTTGTGACTTACCAATGTTTTTAAAACAGGTTTAACGGGTTTTCAACACGTGAATTTTAGGTGAAGCTAATCTGAAATTCACGGTTTTGCTAATAACTTTTGAACCACTGGACCGATTTGGCTGAAATTCAATTCGAACGAGGCTGGAGGGGGACGTAAAATATATATGCCAAGCTTCAGCATCCTTAGAATTGCTTTTCGATAGTTATAGTGCCTTTTATCTCAAAAATTCACGAAAAACCCTTGCTGAAATTCAGTCTTTTGCTCATAACTTTTGAACTACTGGACCGATTTCGCTGGATTGCAATACCAACCTGACCAGGTAAATGCCCAACATATATGCCAAACTTCAGGAGCCTCCGTTAAATCTTTCAAAAGTTAGCGTGTTTTCAACAGACAGACAGACGGACAGACGGACGGACGGACATCGCTAGATCGTCTTAAAATCGATCGAGGACCATAAATATATATACTTTATGGGGTCCTAGACCAATATTTCGAGGTGTTACAAACGGAATGACAAACTTATATATACCCTCTATCACTAGAGTGGAGGGTAGGGATGCCAAACGGGAAATCCCGATCCCGAAAATCCCGGGATTTTCGGGATTTATAAATCCCGAATCCCGGGATTTTTTTAAAAAAAATCCCGAAAATCCCGAAATTTATAACATTAAAATTTTCAACTAAAAACAAATCGGATTTGGATGAATAAAAATATGACTTATTAAAATCAAGTTTTAAAATGTTCATAACGATTTTGCAAAGCAAAAAAAAAAATTGAAATATTGCAATATTGCATGCTATTGATAATCGTAAAAGCCTAATTAAATCTGCAAAATGAAAAATAAAAATGTTTGTAAATAAATTTGCTGATTAGCAACTGAGGTTCAGTTGATACAGCAAAAATTCGGGCGACATATTTACATATCGGCTGCCACAGTTGAATATCGGTGGTCACAACTGAATTAAATTGACAAAACTGATTTTTAATTAAAACTACTACAAAATTTAATTGTCACAGCCGAATTTAGTAGCAGGAACTGAATTTTGAGTTAATGCAACAGAAAAATTCAGTTGAAAATTTATTTCTGTATGTTGAAAATTTTAACCCTTTCAACGCACGGTTTAGTGGTGCTCTATTAGGGTATTTAAAAAAATGACAAAAATTATCCGTTGAAATGGAGATAGAGGATTAATATATTCTAGAAAAAGTACTAACATTAGCCCTGTTTTTACAGACCGGATTAAGATTAGGATTAACTCTAGTTAAAAAATGGGTCAAGTCAAGTCCAGAAACTTTTTTTATATTTCTTTCTGAATTTACATCCAATTAGTTAATATAAACAGAAAAAAAAATTAAGCGTTGTCCAAAATGTAAAATGGTATAAATAAATTTGAGTAAATCCAAGGATTTAACTAAATTTATGTTTCAATACTTGCATTTTGGACAAAACTTAATTTGTTTTTCTGTTTATATTTACTAATTGTATGTAATTTCAGAAAAAAATTATAAAAAAAAAATCTGGACTGGATTTGACCCATTTTTTAACTAAATAAAGTTAATCCAAATCTTAATCCGGTCTGCAAAAAACAGGGCTATTATCTAGGTCAGCAGCAGATTTAAAACATTTTTTTACTTATCCCAAACGCTTTTGAAAGCAAATTAAAAACTTCAGTGGGCCATAAAAAATAACTGGAGCTAAGTTCTTAAACCACTTTAGAAGTTTTTGTATACTAATGGTATACTTATATTTTTTTTTGGTCTTAAAATACTAAATCGTGTTGCAGTGTTTTGCTTTTTTTTAGCTATTTTATGTCCATGTTTACATAAAATATGACAAATAAAAATATTTAAGTTTATGTAAATCTTATTTTTTCTAATATAGGAAATAAAAAATCCCGAAAATCCCCAAAAAACCCGAAAGTCCCGAAAAACCCGGGATCCCGAAAAAATCCCGAAAATCCCGGGATCCCGAAATTTCAATTTTCAAAATCCCGAATCCCGGGATTTTTCAAAGTTAATCCCGTTTGGCATCCCTAGTGGAGGGTATAAAAAAATATGATCGTTTTAAAATGAAAGAAAAAAAATTGCAAATTGTACAAAACAAGTTTTTATATGTTTTTGAAGAGACTGAAAATTTAAAAAGATTGAACATTTTTAAATAAAAATTGAAAAATTTTCACTTAAAATTGAAAAATTTTAACTAAAAATTGGAAAGTTTTTAAATTTGAATTAAAAGTAAAATTTACTCAAAATAAAAGTAAAAACTTTAAATTAAATTTGAAAAATATTAAATTAAAATTGAAAAATTTTAAATTAAAATTGAAAATTTTTAAATTAAAATTGAAAATTTTTAAATTTAAAAGTTAAAAATAAATTTTTGAAATATTGAATTAAAATTTGTATACCCTCCAACTACAGTATGGGGGTATACACAGTTTGTCATTCCGTTGGTAACGCATCGAAATATCGGTCGGGGATCCCATAAAGTATATATGGGGCATTCCATGTCAAATCGGACACTTTGAAATTTTTTTTTTTATTTTCTTAATTAGTTTCGAAAACTCCTTCGTGGTAAATTTTCAGATTTTTTTGATGACCCGTTCAAAAGATATCGAATTTTTAAAAATTGATAGTTCGTTCCTTTACTCAAACTATTTTTACTCATAACTTCTTCAACAATGGTCCAAATCTCAAATTTGTTTTCTCAAAATTTTTGTTTTTTTAAGTACTTTTTAAAAAAAAAATCCCAAAAAATTCTTAAAAGCGCTCTAGTATGCGATTTTTAAGTTTTAAAATTTAAATCTCATTTTTGAAAATATTTGTACTCTTCGATTTTTTTGAAATTTTTTTGTGTAAAACTTCTATCGATTCTAAAAATTTTTTGCCCAGGAGGATCGTGGGATAACGATTATTACTACTTTTGAAAATTTTTTGAAAAAAATTTATTGTAATTTTCCAATCTTAAAATCATTTCTACTGCTCCAATGGTGCGTCATAGAGGGGTCATTTACAAGACCGACCCCATTAATTTTTACGTCTTAACATTTCTTTGGAACAAACTAATACCCTATCTCCAATTTCTAAGGGGGCTCCCACACAAAACGACATTTTTTAAAATTTGCTCCAACCGCTCTAACTGCCCTAATAGTGCCCTTAGAGCAACAAAATGTATGACCGACAATATTTTTTTAGTCCAAACATTTTCTCTGAACACACCTACCCTCTATCTTTAACTGTTAAGGCGGTCACCATACAATTTTTGTTATTTTTTGTAAATTTGTTTTATTTAATCAGCTTCTACCGGTCCAATGGTGCGTCCGAGAGGGGTCATTAGTGAGACCGACCCCCATTTATTTTTACCCTAAATTTTTTTAAAACATACCTACGCACTATCTCCACTCCCTAAGTAGGGTCCCATACAAAATTACATTTTTATAAAATTTGCTCCAACTATTATTTGTATGGGAGCCTACACTCATAAAAATTTGTTAGTATTCCTTACAAAAAAGTCTGTTACCACTACTAATAAAGTTTTCAATTTGTGCCCGATAACTTTTTCAGTTACCATTACAAACTTTTGTTTTCAAAAATTAGTAATCTTAAAAAACACTAAAAAAATTAGTATTACTAAATTTTTTTGTAAAAAAATTGTAAATTGTGTATTTTAAATTTTTGGTATTTTTTTACTATATGTAAACTGCGTATTGCGCTTGTTGTCGCCATTACTATTTCAATGCAAGTCAGATTTTGTTTGAATTTTTGATCTGAAATATGTAAGAGAAAATATTGAATACATTTTTTTTAATACAAAATATAAATTACATACCACATAAAATAAATGCTTTGAAAATTGTGTTGAATAAATTGGTGTTCTAGAATAAAAAATACATTATATTGATATTATTTAAATGGAACACATAAATATACAGTTGTTACCTGCTTTTATCATTTTCTTTTTTGTTTTATTTATTGTCCTAAAAAAAGAGTTAATTTTAAACAAAAAATTGGTTACCCGTATTTTGTTGTTTGTACATTTTTTTTATTTCTTCCGCTCCGCGACGTTGTCAATTCAAACGCTATTTTCCAACTGAATAATAGAAAGAAAGGCATGATGAAAAGTACACAAAATTACCAATACTATTCTGAGTATTAAGAAATCAACCCTTTGTGTACACTACACAACCCGGCTAAAAATGAATTGTATATGAGCATATATGAACACATCTGACCATACATCATTAATTCGAAAACATATATGATCATATATGAACATATATTAAAATTGGCGCTTATTCAATATATGACCATATATGGTAAAACATATGATAATATGCGATCATATATTTGCCCATCCTTAACATAAATTATCATATATGATCGTGCATGAGCTTGTATACATTATTTTTAGCCGGGTAAGAAAAAAAAAATCGCTGATAGCGTAAAACAAAAAAGGACCGCAAGTGGAGAAGAAAGAAAAAAGAATTAAAAAAGGTCGGTGTTTTTTTGAATTTTGCATATCTTCTCTTTACTGCATTTTGTTCCCTTTTTTCACTGTTGCCAAGTTGGAGGTTTTCCCGCTAAATCTAGCGCTTTTTGTTTGAATTTAGCGGGGAAAAATTGGTTTTAGCGGGAACGGTGCTTTAGAGGGAAAATCTAGCGCTTTTTGTTTGGATTTAGTGGGAAAAATTTAGAGATTTTTTTCCAATTTTTCTTTTTTTCAATCAAAAAACGTCAAGTTTGTCGAATTTTAGCGCTTTTTTTGTAACTTAGCGGGAGAATTTTATATTTTCCCGCTAAATTTTTTTCGGCAGTTTCTTGCGCGTTTTTAGTGAAAAGACAATTTTTGTAGAAAAAATAATTTGGAGGTTTTTTTTTTAATTTTTCTTTTTTGTCAATTAAAAATGACAAGTTTTTCGGTTTTTAGCGCTTTTTTTCGTAATTTAGCGGGAGAATTTTAAATTTTCCCCGCTTAATTTATTTTTGGCGGTTTCTAGCGCTTTTTTAGTGAAATTTAGAGGTTTTTGGTTAAAAATAGTTGGCAACAGTGCCTTTTTTTTATATGTTTTTATTTGAAAGAAACAAAGTAGTTACAATGAAGCAGACAAATAAGTGTAATTCAATATTGAAAATAATAAACATATTCATACTCATCAAAGCGCAGTTTTACCATTAAAATAAAAAAATAACTAACTATATATTTTTTTTAAATGCTCTTTTTAATTTCCAAATATTTTAAAAACATTTTCTTTTTGTATTTCATTAGTGCATTACTTTTCTAGAAAAGAAAACCGAAAAGTTAATACGAAATTTTTAAAAAATCAACTGAAAAAATTATTAAAAAATCAGTAAAAAATTAATAGTTTGTAACGCGAGTTTACTAAAACGAATTACAAAAAAATATTTTTTTAGTACAATTTAGTAAAAAAGTTGTAAAGTTGGGATACAAACAATTTTACAAACTTTTTTACTGATGTATTTTTATGAGTGTACATAGGGAGTGGAGATAGGGCGTAGGTATGTTTTAAAAAAATGTTGTAGGGTAAAAATAAATGGGACCGATAGAAGCTGATTAAATAAAACAAATTTACAAAAAATAAAAAAATTGTATGGGGACCGCCTTAACAGTTAAAGATAGAGGGTAGGTGTGTTCAGAGAAAATGTTTGGACTAAAAAAATATTGTGGGTCGGTCATACATTTTGTTGCTCAAAGGGCACTATTAGGGCTATAAGAGCGGTTGGAGCAAATTTAAAAAAAAATTTCGTTTTTTGTGGGAGCCCCCTTAGAAATTGGAGATAGGGTATTAGTTTGTTCCAAAGAAATGTTAAGACGTCAAAATTAATGGGGGTCGGTCTTATAAATGACCCCTCTATGACGCTCCATTGGAGCAGTAGAAATGATTTTAAGATCGGAAAATTACAATAAAATTTTTTCAAAAAATTTTAAAAAATAGTAATAATCGTTATCCCACGATCCTCCTGGGCAAAAAAAAATGTAGAATCGATAGAACTTTTACACAAAAAATTTCAAAAAAATCGAAGAGTACGAAGATTTTCAAAAATGAGATTTAAATTTTAAAACTTAAAAATCGCGTACTAGAACGCTTTTAAGAATTTTTTGGGATTTTTTTTTTAAAAGCACGTAAAAAAACAAAAGTTTTGAAAAAAAAATTTGAAATTTGGACCATTATTGAAGAAGTTATGAGTAAAAGAAGTTTCAGTAAAGGAACAAAATACCAATTTTTAAAAAATCGACATCTTTTGAACGGGTCATCAAAAATATCTGAAAATTTACCACGAAGGAGTTTTCAAAGGGTACTAAAAACTGTAAACAAATTGCGAAAATCTAAAAAAAAAAAAAATTCAAAGTGTCCGATTTGACATGGAATGCCCCATATATTATTGATCTATGATCGATTCTAAGACTTTTCTAGAATGTCCGTCCGTCTGTTTAAGACACGATGAAGTTTCCAAAAAAAAAGAGATAGACTAGTTAAGTTTGGCAGGAATATGTCTTTTGGTCCTAGGCAGTTTAAGTTCGTAAATGGGCAAAATCGGACCAGGGGGAAAAAAAGTTCCCCCCTGAAGAACTTAACTAACCTCTGAAAAACGCCATATTTTTACAGGTTTTTTTTTGTATTTTTGGTAAGCAAATGAAACAACAATTCTGTAGAAACTATAAATATTCACATATATAAAAAACAGTTTTCATTAACCAGACAAACCGACATTTAAAATCCTACTGATGATGACACTAACTGGGGTGTTTGAAACCGGTATAGGAAATACCAGAAATGTCTATAATTTTTAGAAATTCAATTTTTCTTCTGCATTTTTTCAACTTGAACCCTTAAAACAATTTGATGTCAGAAAAAGTTTAAGGTCCTGCACTTGGACTTAGGAAATAAAAAAATTGTTTTTTTGGCCCGCCCCCCTTTTGTGGGCGTTGTTATCAAAAATGTTTTTAAATAATGATAAAATTGTATTACTTAAGCTCAAAAAGCATAATAAATAAACTTCTAAACATTTACCGCATGGGTTTATGTGTCCCCCAATGCCCCCCCCCTAAAAAACGCCCCTGCAATTTTTTTTTAAAAATTTTTTTTTAATGTTGGAGGGTATTATAGATTTGCCACAGCCGAATTTAACACTCTTACTTGTTTAAATTAAAATTTTAAAATTTAAAATTAAAAAATTTTAAATTAAAAGTGAAAATTTTTAAATTAAAATTGAAAAATTTTAAATTAAAATTGAAAAATTTTAAATTAAAATTGAAAAATTTTAAATTAAAATTGAAAAAATTTAAATTAAGATTGAAAAATTTTAAATTAAAATTGAAAAATTTTAAATTAAAATTGAAAATTTTTAAATTAAAATTGAACAATTTTGAATTAAAATTTAAAAAATTTAAATTAAAATTTTAAATTAAAATTGAACAATTTTAAATTTAAATTGAAAAATTTTAAACTAAAATTGAAAAATTTTAATTAAAATTTAAAGTTATTAAATAAAATTGAAAACTTGAAGTTATTAATTAAAATTGAAAATTTTTGTTTATAATAAAAAAAAATTAGTAATTACTTTTAAAACCCTTTGTTCTTTTAAAAATTATGATTGAAATTTTTTGCAAGAAAATTTTGACTATCGCAGTATTACAATTGTATTTGATTAGTTACTTTATTTAACTGCCATTAATAAAAATTTTGTGAATTTTTTGTACATTGATAACTTTTGAGCTTTTAGATAATTTTATCCTCAAAAAGAAAATCACGTGAATCAAGTAATTGCGATTTAACTAAATTTTATTGTTTTAAAACCATGTGAGTCATATAAAATTATTATTTTGCTTATATATTTTTTGTGTATTCCCAAAACAACAATTTTAAATAAACATTGTCAGTTTTATATTTTTTTTATTATTTTTTTTTTGATTAACTAAAATTTCAAGTTAATTGAAAAACGTGTTTTATTTTTGTTTTTTGCAACACCAGCCACTCTGCCAACCATCCATCCAAACATCCATCCCATCCGTAGTGTAAATTGACGTTAATTTTTAAATTATTTTGTTAAATGATGAAAAAATTTGTTATCTTTTTTTTTTGTCATTCGTCACAATTGAAGTATAAATTATACTGTTGTTATATTGTTTGTAAATTATTTATTAGTTGTTTTTTTTTTTGTTAATAATTTTACAAATTTATATAAATGCATATTTTTTATTTATTCATTAACACATAATACGGCATTCCATTAGAAGAGAAAAAAAAAAACTGGTGCAATTTATCATTTACACTAATACAGAAAAATGCTTTGTTTAAATTTGAAATACCCTACACTGAATAAAAAAACAAGTAAAAAAAATAAATTCGGCATTGCCGAATGTATTTTTAGCCTCCAAAATGTAAAAAAGATTATTTGCAAAAAAAAAAATTGTAGAAAAAAAAATTTTGAAAAAAAAATTTAGAAAAAAAAAATTTAGAAAAAAAAAAAATTTCGCGAAAAAAAATCGTGAAAAAATAATTACGCGAAAAACATGTTATGTAAAAAACTACATATATTTGTACTTGGTTAAATACCATTCGGTATTCAATTCTGTTCACATATGTCAGCCAGCACCCGAATTAAAGCATTTTTAGGTTATGTGGAATGTACCAATATTTTTGGAGGTGTCCATTTTGTCCACATTTTCGTTCATAACTTTTGAACCGCTAAACCTGTCCGAATCAGAAAAAAAATTTATCCAGGCTTAACTAACATATTGTCAAAGTTTGGTGTCATTCGGTCTAGCGGTTCTTGAGTTTTACAATAATGTTAGGAAAACAAAAACATTTAAATTGAGATTTAAAACACCAGTATTTTTAGCACTTTTTTTAATAAAAATTTTTAAATTGAGAATTTTTCAAATAAAAAGTAAAAATTTTTAAATTAAAATTTAAAATTTTACTGAAAAAAATTTATATTAAAATGGAAAATTTTTAAAATAAAATGGAAAATTTTTAAATTAAAGTTGAAAACTTACACTCAAAATAGAACATTAGTAGATTTACTAATTTTTTTTGCTAGTGCTGGCTAGCAAACTTTTAGCAAATTTTCAGTTGTGATTAGCATGTTAGCAAAAATATATTGTAAACTTCATTTAGCGCATTAGCAATTTTAAACAAAATTTGGACTAATTTTTTTGCTAAATTTAAAATTGAGTTCACCAAATTTTTACAAGCTTTTTGCTAATATTAGCAAAAATAAATGGTAAATTTTTTTTTATTTTCAGAAAACTTAAAATGGCGCTATCTCGGAAACTAAGCCAGATAGAGCAAAATGGAGGGCATTTTTGGTTCTTAGAATCTCCATAGTATCGCCGGTCCTCTTCACATGTGTGGACCCTAATGGGCCCTAACTTTGGATCCAAAAAAGTTAGCATTCCCGAAAATTTTAAAATGCTCATATCCCGGTAAATATTGCCGACACAACAAAAAGTCCAAAAGCGTTTTTGTAGCTCTCAACACGTAGAACAAGACCGCAAAATATTCAAAAGCTCTCCGAGTAAAATTTTTGAAGTTATCGAGTTTTTTAATTCTCAAGACCCCAGAGGTCCCCTATAATCACGTATCTCAAAAACTAAGCAAGGTAGAGCGAAACGGACACAAATTTTGGATCAAAAACTATGACGATTTTTAAGGAACCCAACTACACTCAAAATAATATTTTAGTAGAATTACTAATTTTTTTTTTTGCTAATGCTGGTTAGCTAACTTTTAGCAAATTTTTAGTTAAATTCATTTAGTGCATTAGCAATTTTAAACAAAATTTAAACAAATTTTTTTTGCTAGATTTAAAATTGAGTTGACCAAATGTTTACAAGCTTTTTTGCTAATATTAGCAAAATAAATGGTAAATTTTTTTTATTTTCAGAAAACTTAAAATGGCGCTATCTCGGAAACTAAGCCAGATAGAGCAAAATGGAGGCCATTTTTGGTTCTTAGAATCTCCATAGTATCGCCGGTCCTCTTCACATGTGTGGACCTTAATGGGCCCTAACTTTGGATCTAAAAAAGTTAGCATTCTCGAAAATTTTAAAATGCTCATATCTCGGTAAATATTGCCGACACAACAAAAAGTCCAAAAGCATTTTTGTAGCTCTCAACACATAGAACTAGACCGGAAAATAGTCAAAAGCTCTCCGAGTAATATTTTTGAAGTAACCGAGTTTTTTAATTCTCAAGACCCCAGTGGTCCCCTATAATCACGTATCTCAAAAACTAAGCAAGGTAGAGCGAAACGGACACAAATTTTGGATCAAAAACTATGACGATTTTTAAGGAACCCAACTTGGTCTAGGCCCATCGGGGTTTGGACCTATCGGGTCCGAACTCAATGGGGTCCTCAGATGTGTATGAACTAAGTTCAAAAAAAAAAATTTAGTTAACTAATTATTGGCAAAACATTTTTGCTAACTTTAGCAAACAAATTGTGGGTTCAAAATCAGCAAATTTTCTTGTAGGTTTACAAGCTTTTTTTGCTAACATTACAGTTTTTTTTTTTTTTTTTAGTGTAAAACCCGATTATTTTGTATATTTTTGAATTAATCTATTCAAATAATGTTGAAAATTTGTAATTCGACAGTTAAAGAAAATAATACAAATTTTAATCAAAACATTGATTGACTCATTTAAATTTTGTTGATCAAATGATTTAATTGAAAATTTTTAGCCAATAATTTTTTATGTGCAAGATACACTCGATGACATCAAATTTGTCGCACATAATAATCGATCATAAATTTTTTTACCTTAGTTTCAAAAAAATAAAAAAATCCGAAAAATAAAATCGATTTCTTTTAAACATTCTATTTGAAATCACTTAAAATTTACACGAAACAATTTTAATGTAATAAATTTTCGATATGAAATTTTGATCTAAATATTTATTGAAATCTCTGTTAGACTTTGGTGTCAATCACAAAAATTATTTTTTTCTGATGAGAAACAAGAAAGAAAAAAATCTTAATAGAAATTGTAAATTCCATACAACAATTAAGTATACGACGACGAGATGATTGGTATAACTTTCTCCTAAATCATTCTTATGGCAAAAGTAATCTTAATGTTAAATTGTGTTACTCTATGTACTTTCACACTCTACAGATTTATTTAATAATGTGGATGGATACAAAACTTATAAATGAAACAAAAATAAAGAAAAAAATCTAATGGAAAAAATTTCTATTTTCATTATAGGTTTCCTTGATATGTCCAATAGATTGTTGATGCTGTTCTTTTTTATTTTAGATTTTTTTCTATTCAACTAAACAGACAATTACAGTAATTACGCTTTTTAGTGTGGACACCAGACTGTAATTTTTCTAAATTTGTTTTGAATTTTTTTCTGTGCGACACATCATATTTTTTAATTTTGATGAAAAAAAATAAAAATCGGTCGAACTGCTTTCAAGATATCGCTATTTGAAATTGGCAAAAATGGCGGTTTTCTCAAGAAATTTTTAAAGTTCTCAAAAATTTTTGTTTAAAAAAACCTAAAAATTTCTTTCCCCTGACACTTTCATAAAGCTTGTGACAGTCTTTCATTTAAACTTAATTTGAGAAAAATCCGATAATTTTAACCGTGGCGCCCTTTGATCAAAGTTTGGGACTTTAGGAAAATGTTCATTAATGTTTTGGATTTTTGAAAAATGAAAAAACTTTAAAAAAAATTTGGCATGCTGAGTACGAATATCAAAATTAAAAAAAAGTCTGAAATCGGTCTAGCGGTTTTCGAGATATCGCCATTTGAAATTTTTTAAAAAATGTCTAAGAATGGCGGTCTTTTCCTACGTTTAAAAAATATTTTTAAAAAAATTTAAAAATGTTTGTCCACTGACTATTTCATAGAGCTTGAGACAAAATTTTATTTAAACTTAATTTGAGTCAAATCAGAACATTTTGAAGAATGGCGCCCGTCGATCAAAATTTAGAGTTATTAGTGAAAATTTTCTAAAAAACTAAAACTTTGATCAAAGTGCGCCACAAGTTCAAATGATCGAATTTGGCTAAAATTAAGCTTAAATGAAAGAAAATAATCGCTTCAAAAGGGTTGACACATCTTAACATTGTCCATTGTAAAATGGCCATACACTATATATCTAATGTTGTCTGTTATTTTTTTAATAGAAGTCAATTCTTTCGTTAATTTTTATACCCTCCAACCACAGTATGGGGGTATACTCACTTTGTCATTCCGTGTGTAACGCATCGAAATATCGGTCTAGGACCCCATAAAGTATATATTTTATTGATCAGTGATCGATTCTAAGACATTCTAGCGATGTCCGTCCGTCCGTCCGTCTGTCCGTCTGTCCGTCTGTCCGTCTGTAGAAGACACGATACAGTCCAAAATAAAAGAGCTAGACTTCCGAAGTTTGGCACGAATATGTCTAATATTCCTAGGCAGGTTAAGTTCGGAGTTGGGCAAAATCGGACCAAGGGGGAAAAAGTTCAACCTTGGAGAACTAAACCAACCTAAGAAAAAACGCATTTTTTGCAGGGTTTTTTGTACTTTTGCTAAGCAAATGCAACTTTCTAATCTCAGAAGAAGTTCAAAATCGCAAGGGGGATGTGCCCCCTAACGTCACCCACCGACCCCCCCCCCAAAAAAAAAAAGACGCCCCTGATTTTTTTTTTTTTATTTTTTTTACATTTTGGAGGGTATAAAAGATTCGGCACAGCCGAATGTAACACTCTCACTTGTTTTTATATATTTTATTTTGTTATTACTGTTGTCTTCTTATTTTTCTGTAAATATACAAACCAGCAACATAGCACAGCTTTGAAGGAATACTTAGTTCATTTTCAATCTAAACGAGATTTCCATTACCTCAAATTTAAAAAAAAAAACAAGTAGAAAAGTTAAATTCGGCCTTACCGAATGTAGTGATACCCTCCACAATTTCAAAAAGATTATTGCAAAAAAACTTTATTTAAAAGGAAATTACTTTTGAAAAAAAAAATTTTTTTTGAAAAAAAATTTCCGCGAAAAAAAATTTTGGTAAAAAAAATCCGCGATTTTTTTTTTTTTTTGTCAAAAAATATGTTCGTACTTGTTTAAATACCATTTGGTGTTCAATTATGTTCATATATGTCAACCAGAAGCCGAATTAAAGCATTTTGTATTTTTAGGTTATGTTGAATGTACTGAAATTTTTTCGTTCATAACTTTTGAACCGCTGAACCGATATCGCTCAAATGCAATACCAAACTTCTCGGGAGAACTTCCAATAAATATGTTAAGTTTCAGTCATCTCTGTGCAATATTTTGTCCGTGACAGCATTTTCCACAGACAGACAGACGGACATCGCTAGAATGTCTTAGAATCGATCGGGCATCATGAATATATACACTTTATGGGGTCCCAGACCGATATTTCGATGAGTTACAAACGGAATGACACACTTATATATACCCTCTATCACTAAGTGGAGGGTATAAAAAATCGAAACCCTGTGACTCGAGTATACTTTTTAATGGTTTGATTTGCGTAGCGTTGAATAGGAATCTGAATCCGAAGTTTGAAAAACCAGGTTTTTCGCTTTATTAATAGTTTGTTCGCTATGAATGCAAATTCGATCGATTATACGCAACATTTCGCCTTAATTTATTGCAAAAATTTGATTTCTGCAGTAAAATAAAAATGAAATGTCGCGAAAAATCTACCGAATTTGAATTCACCATAAATATAGTGAAAACCCAAGTTTTTCAAACTTCGGATCCAGGGACAGGATATAACAAATGTTAAATCTTTATGTCAAGGGTAATTGATACAACTTTCAGACGACATAAATAGTTTTATAAATAAAGGGTAATTCGCGCTTTGTGTTTTTGATTGAAAAAGAAAATTGTGTCTTCTAAAGATTAAATTAAATGTGGATTTACCCTAGACCAATGGTTCCCAACCTTTGATTCTCGCCCCACTGGGGGGCAATTTGAATGCTTCAGGGGGGCAACGAGCAAATTTGTAAGTTTTTTTTTGTTAAAAAACTAAAAAATAATTATTTTAGTTAAATTATTTAGTTGGTTGTTGAAAGCTTTTGCTAAAAACTTTGTTTAAAAGATGATTTTAACAAAAAGTTTGCTTAACTACAAGTAAATTTTGAATTTTAAAACAAATTTTGAAAAATTTACAAATTTTTCTTGAGTTTAGAGGGGACATTTTAGTTTTTTTAACTTAAAAGTGGGGCATGGCCCAAAAAAGGTTGGGAACCATTGCCCTATGGTTTCTGTAGCCACTTCTACTTCGTCAGTAGGACAGGTCAGGCGGTTGTCGGAACATCAGTTTGGTTATTTCAGCTGCAATATGTATTTGACAATTGCAATGAGGTTGTGACAACCGAAATGTAGTTGTAACAACCGAATGTCCGGTTGCAATATATCCTCAAAAATGAGGTTAGAATATTTTTGCTTGTGCCAATCGGTACGATGAGGATGGAGGTTGTTCTACACTCAAAAAAAGTTTAATATTTTTTTGGAGTAGGACTATTATAGTCCGAGGTATTTTTTTGCTTTACTAATTAAAATTATGATATTCTCATAGAATAATTTTCAAGAAAATTATTTTTCTGTTTTAAATTTATTTATGTTAGTCATTTCTGCAAGACTTAATCGACACGTGTTTCGGAATTGTTCAGATGCAATTGTCGAGACTATTAAGCAAACATAAACCCCATACTGCAAGTTGCATAGGGAATTTAAATGACAAATCGCTAATGTCAAAACAAAGATGCTAATAGACATTCAATAATAGTATTTGTTGGTTATCAAAATAGGAGATAATACAATTTTCTTCTTCTAATGGAAACAAATTTTTAATTATTTATTTATTATTTTCATATCTCATTTTATATCTCATTTTTTTCATATCTCATTTACTAAAATTAATAAACAATAGAATCTTTTCTTTGTTTACAAAAAATTGGTGGTCAAAAGTTTTGGAGGTCAAATGCATAAAAAAAATAGACTCCCTGTTGAATACGGACCAGGGGGCAAAAAGTCTTCCCTTAAAGAACTAAACCAACCTCTGAAAAACAGAGAAAGTCCTACATTTAGGCCTAGGGGATTAGAAAATGTCGTTTTTTTGGTCCACCCCCTTTTGTGGGCGTGGATAAAAAAAGTTTAAATAATTATATTATTTAGATAAATTTAAATCATCTTACCACTTTGTATTTTATGAATTCGCTTACCTAAAAAGAAAAGAAAAATAAATTAATAAAATGTTTTAAATAAATTAAAAACAAATAAAGTTTATCAATAGGGCAAGTACTTTCATGCATCTAAAAATCGAAAATATGCGCCTATAATATGCTTCTAAAAATCAAAAATATGCACTTAAAATTCAATAAATATGCACTTAAAATTTATAAATATGTATTAAAAATTAATTGCTTTTACTAAAAAAATTAGTTTTTTTAACAAAAAATTGATATTTTTCAAATACTTTAATGTCCTCATCAATATTAAACAAATATTTTTTGAGTAGACACAGCTTTTAATTAGAAAATATTTTTTTATTGACACATTTTGTTATAAAAAAATTTAATTGAACAAATTTTCTTTAGAAGTTCTTTTTTATGAATCAAAAAATAATTCTGGAACAAAATTTATAAGTAAACAAGTATACTTTTTATAGAAAGTAGAAAATCGACTAGACGTAAATAAAATTTTTAAACATTTTTACTAAAAATATTTAATTTTAAGTCAAATACTTCTTTGGAAATTTTTGTAAAACAAAAAATTATTTTTGGGTTATTAAGTTACAAAAAATATTTTGTAAAATATTTTTGTGGCTACCAATCTCTATTTAAACGTGGTAAGCGTTTTGTCCAACACCTGAATTCAGGATAAAACCAATCTTAATATCACCGTTTTGTTCATAACTTCTTATACCAACCTGACCATTAGAAATTTCTGAGTCAATTTCTAGACATTTTTGAATCAATTTTTCTGTAAAAAGTTTCTTAATTTAAAACTTTTTTTAAGAATCTAAAAATTTTATTTTCAGAAACAAATTTTTATAGAAATTGATCCTGAGACAATTTTCAATAAGAAAATAATATTCTTTTTTACAAAAAAGTGGATCGGTTTTGATTTATGTTACGGTGTTTGAAATGTTTTTTTGAAAAAATGTTGATGAAAATTAAAAAATTGCAATTTATATGAAAATATGCAAAAATATGCATTTATACCAAAATATGCAAAAATATGCAACTACAAATCGATGCCATATTATTGCAAATTTATTGATTCGGATAGATATTTAATTTATGTCATGTTTAGAGCGCCGAGTAAAAACATGCATTTTCATGAAAGTACTTGCCCTATTTATCAATATTAATTTCAGCGACTTTTTCTTTATACAAAATGTAACAAAGTTTGAGAATTTTTCTGTACAGATTTTTTTTTTTTCAGAATATAAAAAAAAAACAAGTAGAAAAATTAAATTCGACTTGGTCGAATCTATGAATACCCACACACTATGTAATCTGATAGTAATTTTCTAAAAAAAAAAAAACAAAAAATTGCATTACAAATTTTTTATTAGAAATATGAGGCATTCCACACCAAATGTCCAGCGAAAAAAAAACATGTGTACCGTAAACTTCTGAATAGTAGATATGGATAGCTCTATATGGAACTTAGAAAATTGCGTTTTTGGTTTTTCAATTTTTCAAAAACTGGGCTTAGGGGGCGTGGTAAAATATTGGAAATATTGTCAAATTTGTGGCGAGTTGCCTTGATTAAATATTTATCACATTAAAACGGAATGCACCACAATGTCAAAAATTTACGTTCTTATATAGTTTTGTATGGGCTATCGATTAAAATTTTTTTTTGTAAAATTTTCAGAACCCGTTCTGAAATTTTCCATTTTTTAAAAAAGTCAATTTATCAAAAATCCGGCCACTTTTTGTTTTCTTTTTTATTTATTTTTTTAAAAGTTTAGATGTTTGTCCATCCACACAAAAAAAATCGGAAACACGTTCATCTTTTTTTTCGAGAAAATCGCATTTGAACTTTAAATTTCATAACAATTTAGTAATTTGCTTGTATTTTCTTGTGTCAACAGAGCGTATGACGAATATTTATGCAATTAATATTACTCATTCGCAACTTTAAAACAAAGAAATACAAGCAAATATCAAAATTGTTATGAAATTTAAAGTTCAAATGCGATTTTCTCGGAAAAAAAGATGAACGTGTTTCTGGTTTTTTTTGTGTGGATGGACAAACATCTAAACTTTTAAAAAAATAAATAAAAAAGAAAAAAAAAAGTGGCCGGATTTTTAATAAATTTACTTTTTTAAAAAATGAAAAATTTCAGAACGGGTTCTGAAAATTTTCCAAAAAAAAAAAAATTTTAATCGATAGCCCATACAAAACTTTATAAGAACGTAAATTTTTGACATTGTGGTGCATTCCGTTTTAATGTGATAAATATTTAATCAAGGCAACTCGCCACAAATTTTACCATTTTTCCAATATTTGACCACGCCTCCTAAGCCCAGTTTTCGAAAATTTGAAAAACCAAAAACGCAATTTTCTTAGTTACATATAGGGCTATCCAAACAACATATTCAGAAATTTACGGGACACATGTTTTTCTGTAGCGGGACATTTGGTGTGGAATGCCTCATATGCATATTATTTTCAGTCAAACTTTCTTTTAATCAATCAAATTTTTTTGAGTGTAAAATTTTTTTGACTGTCAACATTTTTTTTAGTCTGCCATTTCATTAAAAAAAAAAAAAAATAATAATGTGTACATTTTTTTTTGAGTGTAACATTCTTTTTGAGTGTAAATATTTTTTTAGTGTACAATTTCTTTGAGTAACAAATTACTTTGTAAAATATTTTTGTTGTTTTATACCTATATGTAATACAAAAAAAAACTATTTCACATATTTTCCTCCTTTTATATTACCATCCTCTTCTTAAAAAGCCAAAAACAAATTAACATTCAATCATACACATACTTTATTTGATTTTTTTCCCGTTACATACAGTTACACTAACAATAACAAAACAATAACAAATATTTACTTGTCTAACAACTAAACTGCACCCCACGACAAGAAAACAACAACAAGTTTTACAAAACTGGTATTTCACCATGCTTTTAAAACTTGTTTAACGAGTTTTCAACAGTTTAAGGTGAAACAAATCTGAAATTCAGTGCTTTGCTTATAACTTTTGAACCACTGAACCGATTTTGCTGAAATTCAAAACCAAACAGCCTTGGGGAACGACAAATATATATGCTAAGCTTCAGCCCCCTCAAAATTGTCTTTCGAAAGTTATAGTGGTTTTAATCTTGTAAATTCGAAAAATACCCTTGCCGAAATTTACTCTTTTGCTCATAACTTTTGAACCACTGGACCGATTTCGCTGGATTGCAATACCAACCTGACCCGGTAAATGGAGAACATATATGTCAAACTTCAGGAGCCTCCGTAAAGTCTTTCAAAAGTTAGCGTGTTTTCAACGGACAGACAGACAGACAGACGGACGGACGGACGGACATCGCTAGATCGACTTTAAATCGATAAAGGATCATGAATATATATACTTTATGGGGTCCTAGACCAATATTTCGATGTGTTACAAACGGAATGACAAACTTATATATACCCTCTATCACTAGAGTGGAGGGTATAAAAATATGCCTCAGAATCTGACAATTTTCGTATAGGAAACATTTCTCAGTATCTGAGAACTTTTTAAAAGAAAAATAACTCTGAATTTTTTTTAATAGGAAAAATGTGAAAAATTTTAATTTTTTCTGTAGAAAAAAATTTTCCAAATGTTTCAAAATATTAGAATGTGTGTGTTAGTAAAATGTCTTGATATGTCCAAATATTTCAAAATCTTAAAATGTGTGTGTACACTCAGAAAATTATGTAAGTTACTACATGTTAGTTGTTTGTATATTTTACAGTAGTAAGTTGTTTTCAACTACAAAGTCAGTTGTTTTTGTATGAAAAATATCAAACAACTATTTCTGTTAGTTATTTTAAGTAGTTTTTTTGAATAACTAACAAAAAAGTACTGTGATGTAGTAACAGTTATTTAAAGAAGTTAATTTTATTTTTTTTATCTCTGAAAAATTTTTAAAGTTTTTTCCCAAAAAATAAAAATAAATTTTTGTTTTTTTTTTTTTATTTTTCACAACTTTTAAAAAAAAAAAAAAAACTTTGAAAAAATTTGGTCTTCAAATTTTTTTCTGAAAAATTTTTTGAAAAAAAAATAATATTGATTGATTCTTTTATTTTTACTACATTTTATTTGTTTTGACTACAAATGTTAGTTGTTTTTACTACATAAGTCAGTTGTTTTTTGTCAGTTAAAATAACTAACATTGTTAGTTGATTTAACTGAAAAAGTAGTTGACCCCAAAACAACTTACAAAGTAGTTATTTTAACTGACATTTTCAGTTGATTTTACTAACATAATTTTTTGAGTGTAAGTAAAATGTCTCGAAGTCTCAGAATCTAAAATTTGTCTTCATCAAAATTGGCTTTGGATCTAGAAAATTTCACTGTGAATGCACTCCTTTAAAATTCTGTCACGAACAACATATGAACAGAGTTTGTTATTGTTTATTATAGATATAGATATATTTTTTCTTTTTGAAGGATAGTGTTGTGATTGGTGTTGTATGTTGTTGGTGATGTTCTTCTGGCTTATGTGATTGTAAATGTGCGAGTAAATTTTTTGGTGTGAAAAGTGTTTATGTGTAGAAAATGTTCTGTTGTATGGTGTGATGTGTATAAATGTTATTACCAGGGAAACCAAAAATATGTTTAAAAAAAAAAACGGTTTTATGCGCTTAAAATATACAGCATAAACCGAAAAAGTGCTGAAAATGTGAAAAATATGGTCCTTAAAGTTGTCCGACCGAATATTCGGCTTCGGCCAAAAAGCACTTTTCGGCCACTATTCGGCTTCGGCCACAATTTTGGCCGAATAGGCCGAATACCGAATAATTGTATAATATTTGTGCTCACGTGTTGAAAAACACACTAAACTAACTTTGAATCACGTTAGTAAGCCACAAAAACATTTTACTAAGTGTTTTTGAAACTAAAAACATTTTTTACATTCAAAAAAAATTTTCGGTCGAAAAAAATTTACACTCTAAATCAGCGGTTGCCAACCTTTTTGGCTCGCGTACCCCTAATTTTAAATTTTGTCAGCCGCGTACCCCCTAACGAGTTTTTTGTTTTCGTTAAAAAACTTCTCATATAAATATTAGAGTTCATTTTGAAATTTTTGATCTGCGTATTATAATTTTTTTTGAAGGATTTAGGGAAGATCAAAACAATGGTGGTATTTTTTTGGCAAAATGTTCGCTCCTTGGGGTGGTTCGACGCATCTGAAAACGCGGAATTTGAACTGATTTTTCTGCAGAGCAAAAACAACTGAAAATATTGCAAATCTGATTTCATCAGTCGATTTTACACCGAAAATTAAATTTCCACTCTATCACAACCCGTCTCAAAAATTTCCAAAAACACGTTTTTTGAGAACTTTGACATACATTTTCTCAAAAACCTGACAAAAAAAGAAAAATTTGGGAACCATATTCAGAATCAGCATCAAATGGTTAATCGAAAACAAGTGGTCAGATCTCAAAATATCGCAAAAAATGCTCTCTAAATTGCAGAAAAAAACGTTTTTTTTATAAACTTTGACCTCAATTTTCTTAAAAAAAACAGTAATGTTAGCAAAAAAGCTTGTAAACCTACAAGAATATTTGCTGATTTTGAACCCACAATTTTTTTGGTAAAGTTAGCAAAAATATTTTGTCAAAAATTAGTTAACTGAATTTTTTTTTATTTCAACTTACAATTAGTTCATACACGATGGGCCTAGACCTAGTTGGGTTCTTTCGATCACGGACAAAATTTGTGTCCGTTTTGCTCTAACTTGCTTAGGTTTTGAGATACGTGATTTTAGGGGACCACTGGGGTTTTGAGAATTAGAAAACTCGATAACTTCAAATTACTCAAAGAGCTTCTGGTTATTTTATGGTCTTGTTCTACGTGTTGAGAGCTACAAAAATGCTTTTGGACTTTTTGTTGTGTCGGCAATATTTACCGAGATATGAGCATTTTAAAATTTTCGGGAATGCTAACTTTTTTGGATCCAAGGTTAGGACCCATTAGGGTCCACACATGTAAAGAGGACCGGCAATACTATGGTGAGCCCGAGTACCAAAAATGGCCTCCAGTTTGCTCTATCTGGCTTAGTTTCCGAGATAGCGCCATTTTAAGTTTTCTTAATATTAATATTAACAAAAAAGCTTGTAAAAATTTGGTCAACTCAATTCTAAATTTAGCAAAAAAAATTAGTTCAAATTTTGTTTAAAATTGCTAATGTGCTAAATGAAGTTTACAAGATATTTTTGCTAACATGCTAATCTCAACTAAAAATTTGCTAAAAGTTAGCTTACTAGCATTAGCAAAACAAAATTAGTAAATCTACTTATGTATTATTTTGAGTGCAAATGCGGAACCAGCATTGAAAGGTTAATCTAAAACGAACGTCCAAATTACTAAAATTTTGCGTACCCCCTCGGACAGTTTCGCGTACCCCCTAGTGGTACGCGTACCATAGGTTGGTAACCGCTGCTCTATATTATATTTTTTTACAAAAATGTCCAAAAAAATTTTTTGCTTAAAATATAATCATTCTAGACAACATTCTCATGCATTTGAGTATCCTGCCAAGTCGAGTTTTATTTCTTTCTTGTTTTTAATACATAAATATTTTTTTTTTTTAATATTCGGCTTCGGTTTGGCCGAATAGTGAAAATTTGGCCGAATATTTGGCTTCGGCCAAAAATGGTGTATTCGGTAGGACACTACGAATTACCCCTTTCCAAACAATTTCTTAACTAAAATCTAATAAAAAAATAAAAAGAAAAAAATTTAACTCACTAAAAAAGGTTCTCCCAATTTTTTAGCTAAATACTTTTTGTGTTTTCGCCAAAAAAAAAATATGCTTTTCTATCAAAATATGCAGTTTTTAGTAAAATATGCTCACAAAACATCAAAATATGGCCTAAAAATATGCTTTTATGCTTAAATATGCTCTTAAGACTAAAAAATGCAATAATATGCCTTTAAGACAAAATCGGTGCCAGATTTCTTAAATTGATTTGAAACGCATAAATGTCTTACCCATACACCAATGCAATGCATAGAAAAAAGGAAAATGATATTGCATATTTTTGGTTTCCCTAGTTATTAATAAGAGAAAAAGAAAGTCTTTTGAAAATTAAGCGCCTTGTATGTTATTTTTTGTTTTGTTTTGTAGTTGTTTGTTTTAGATTCCTTCAATATTCTGGTAATTTACGCTAGAGATGGGCGCGTGAGTGACACTACATCACACAAACGAATGAATTTTTCAATTTTTCGTTCATCTAGTTCAATTGCTCTTTTGTGGTCTTCGTTCAACAGTTTGTGAACGAATCATTTTGATCATGTCTGTTGGTCGTTCATCTAGTTTAAATCGTTCAGTTTTTGTTTTCGTTCAACAGTTCGTGAACGAATCGTTTTGATCATGTCTGTTGTTTTGGCTTTCGTTCAAAAAATACAAAAATGTTGAATAAAAATATGAACTAAAAAAACATATACAATTTTTGTAAAAAAAAACATAAATGCTAAGTGTGCCAAAAGAAAAGAGAAAACTATAGCCTAATGACAAAATTAAAAAAATAAAATTGAACGCCGAACTGAAAGATCAAAATGAATTAATGACCAATTGAGCTAAATGAACGAAAATACCTAAAAGAGCGAAAATGAACGAACTAGATAAACTGCTCAGTTAAGTGAATAGTTCAATTGAACTAGTTCCTTCGTGAACTACACAACTCTAACATACACGAACATTTTTTGTACAAAAAAAAAAATTTAAAAACTAAATTTTTTAAAATCTGTCAAAATTTTTAAAAGTTTTGACAAATTTTACAATTTTTATACCCTACACCACTCTGTGGTTCGAAAAAAAAATTACACTCAAAAAAATTTAGTATTTATTATTTTTTTAATTACTTTAAAAAATTTTTAAATAAAATAAACACAAAAAAAAAAAATTCCAATGAACGACTTTCATAGTATTTATGAACAAATTCATACAATTTATTAACTTTTTCATAATGCTTATAAACTTTTTCATAGTATTTATGAATAATTCATAATATCTGAAATTTAAAAACTATTTAATATTTTTCATAAATACTATGAAAAAGTTTATAAATATTATGAAAAAGTTAATAAATTGTATGAATTTGTTCATGAATACTATGAAAATCGGTCATTGGATTTTTTTTTTTGTGTATTTATGGATTCCGCCAGGTCGAATTTAACTTTTCTACTTGTTTTTGTATTTTTCGGGACGAAAGGAAATATGAAGCGAAAATAAATCTAGCAAACTCTCGCAAAAAATTGACTTACGCACACTCACTCAGGCAAAAATCTTACCAACGCACACTCACTCACTCAAAAATTTTACTCACGCACACTCACTAGCGCAATTTTTGTTTCCACTAACACTCACTCATACTCATGGATTAAAATTGAGTTTCAGTCACACAATTATCACGGGAATCACGCACTATTCTTATCATGTACCCATCTCTTATTTACGCATGTGAATGGTGTGAATTTTCTAAATTTGTTTTTGGTTTTTTTTTGTTTATAACGTCATCAAAACAAATTTTACAATTTTATTGTCTCGCGTTTATTTTTTTTTTTTTTCAAAATAATTTAATTTTATATTAAATGTTAAGATACATGATGGAAAAAAACTGACTGGATAAATAGATCAATGGATGTGAGAAACATCTTACAGAGATTGACTGTATTCAAAAATAGATATTGGCGTTAAATGTTTATTATTAAACAGTTTAAGCATTTAAAATGTATATACGTTTTTTTGGTGTGTGCGTTTATTTGTGATTGTGCCTTGTCGTCCGCTCCGCCATAGGAAAAGGAAATGTTCTTTAATGATTATTGAGTGTTGTTGTTTGTGTTACTTTTCTTACTCTAGATTTGTTGCTAGGTTGAGGTCGTTAAACGACTATTATTTTTATAAGGCTTTTTTTATATTTTGGGCTAATGCAAAACAAACAAATTGAGAAAAAAAAAACGAGTAAGAAAATAACCTACACCAGTGGTTTGCGAAAAATGGCTCCCAAGTCCAAACAGGAGCCGAATTAGTTAATCATATTTATCTTAATAAATTTGAGGAACATTTTTTCATTGTTTTAGAAAATTTTTCATAACTTGGAGATTTTTTTTAAACTCAGAAAGTAATCCACATAGAGCAAAATGGAGGCAATTTTTGGTAGGTCCTCTTCACTTGGAATTACTTTAGATCTAAAAAAATTGGCATTCCCGAAAATTTTGAAATGCTTATAAAATATTACCGACACAACAAAAAATCTGAAGGCATTTTCGTAGCTCTCAACAGAACACAACCGTCAAAAACTAAGCAAGGTAGAGCGAAACGGACAAAAAATTTGGATCAAAAACTATGACGATTCTTAAGGGACCCAACTGGGTCAGGGCCCATTGGGATCTGGACCCATAGGGTCCATTGGGATCTTAATAAAGATTGTTTCTAGGATTTGGGAAAAATTTCTTGGCAGTAAGAATTTCTTTCTTATATAAAAGAACTCTATTTAAAGAAAAATATGAACTATTTATAAGTATATGAACTAGAGATGGGCGCGTGACTCACGCTCACGACAAGAATTTTCCGATCACGCATACTCACTCACGAGCTTTTATATTTTACTCAAACTCAATCACTATCACGTGAGTAAATTTAAGCCAACTCACGTTGAGTCACACTCATAAAACTTGTATAAAAAAAAAAAAACAAATAAAAAAGTTAAATTCGACTTTGCCGAATGTATTAATACACACAGAAAACAAATTTGCCAATTTCCAACTGAAAGTCAGTTGATGTAACTAAAATTAGGTTAATGCACTGACATATAGGTTGTCGCAATGGAATATCGGTAGTCACAACTGAATAATGTTGATATAACTGACTTTTAGTTGAAACAATCATAAAATCCCAGTCTGCACAGTTTCGAGGCGACAATTTTTTCGAAGTTTTTTCGAGGCTTTTCCGCAATAACGATTCGAAGTCGATATTATATACAGTCGATATTTTAACGTTTCTCGAACTCATATTTTTATTGAAAAACTAATCGATTTCGAAATGATTTCCAATCTACATTTTAGGAATTCTCGTATTTGTTGTTCCATAAAAAAATATTTATTTTCAATATAACATCGAGTTTTAGTTTTATTAAATTTTACAAAAATTCCACAAATTTTACTTTTATTTTAAAAAAAAAAATAATATCTAACACTAGAACAATAAAAAAAAAAATTAAAAAAAAATACGCGACCGGGGTTTGAACCAAGGCCAAAAATCTACAAATCATAAGCTGCCGAACCTGCTAACCAACTAGGCCATACACAACTTGAAATTTGTTTGTACTAATATATATCGTGAACCTATATTCAAAATATGCCAACTCAAATTTGACGGAAATGAGTTTCCGATGGCAAATAGCTCCCCTATGTAATACCTATCTGCCATAAAAATTTCAGAGCAAAAAAATAATTTGTTGTCGTTTTACATCCATTTTTGTTATTCTGCCAACTCAAAGTACATATTTTTTTGGTGGAAATAAATGCCAACTCCCATTGTAAATTTTCAAAAATTTTTCAAAAAATTTAAAAAAAAAAAATTGACCACATATCTTATTGCATTTGCCATGCTAAACACGAATCTTGTAAAGATTTTGATATCTAATGACTGGTTCTCGAGATATTGCCATTTTAAAAATATCGGTAAATAGTGTTTGCAAAAATAAAAATTGCTTATATTTATGTAACTTTCAAACTATTTATCAGATTGAAACATTATGAATGGGGAAAATAAAGTCAATGATATAAGCTTTCAAAATAGCTGGTTTGGAGTGACCCTATTGCAATACAGCGTGAGTTACAGAGTGCCAAAGTTGACCACCCTGAGATTAAAAGGCTTTCGGAGCTAGTAACTTTTAAAAATATGCAAAGATTTTTAATTTTTTGTTCAGTTTTATCAACTACCGTACTAAGGATAACAAAAACCAAAAAAAAAAAATTTTTTTAATTTTTCCAAAAAAAAATGTATTTTTATTTTCCGACAAAATATGCCAACTCTAAAAAAATATTTGTTTTTTGATATAGTAATAAATGCCATCTCTGAAAAATATGCAAACAAGTGCAAAATATGAAAATTTTTGCATAGGTAAAAATTGTTTAGAATATTTAAACCATCTTGTGGAAGGTACATTGTTTATTTTTGCAATAATACGCGAAATAACTAGTTTTTTAGCTCTCCTGAACAGTAAGCTTTTTCGAGTTGGCATTTATTGAATATAGTTCGACGATATTTTGAAATAAAAATATTTTCAAATTGGGAGAAGTATGTCAAAACAAAATAAAATGAATATACAAACAGGGTAATTCAAATAATAATACAAATTATAATTTAAGGGCAATTCAAATAATAATAAAAAATTCAAATTTTAGTAAAAGTAATTTTAAAAAAACTACTTTTATTATCAAATTTTGGCTGAAGGAGTAAGGCGTTCAACCAGTAAACTGGGAGTTCTGAGTTCAAATCTCAAGTGAGGCAGATAAAAATAGTAATTAGTAAAAATTAAATTTAAAGAATAATTAAATTAGTAAAAATTAGTTAATTGTAAGTAAGTAGTAGTAAGTAAAAAAAAAATATTTTTTTTAATTCTTTCCATTTTTAAAATTAACTAAATTATTAAAAAACAAATGTATCGAAATTCATGAAATTTTTCGATTAAAAATCGAATCTAATCCTGTACCAATACTAGATTCTATATCACCTTGCATGCCACATAGGAAAACACGCTTTATATCGATATTATATCGAACTCGATATCGATGAAATTCTTAGAGAAAACGATTCTTTTTCGAATCGATATCGACTCATTTTGCTTACTGGGATATGTTAGTCACAGCATATTTAAGTAGTAACAACCAAATTTGGAGTTGCTTCAACTGAAAAATTCAGTTGGCAATTTATTTTTCTGTGTGTACCCTCCACAATGTAAAAAAAGTTTATTTGAAAAAAAAAAATATTTTTGAAAAAAAAAATTCGCTAAAAATTTATTGGTAAAAAAAAATTCCGCGAAAATTTTTTTTTTTTTTTGAAAAAAAAAAATATGTTTGTACTTGTTTAAATACCATTCGGTGATCAATTCTGTTCACATGTGTCAACTAGCAGCCGAATTAAAGCATTTTGTATTTTTAGGTTATGTTGAATGTACTAAAATTGTCGAGGAGTTCTTACATTTTCTTTCATAACTTTTGAACCGCTGAACCTAATATGCTCAAATGCAATACCAAAATGCTTAGGGCAAAAACAAGTACATATGCTAAGTCTTAGTTATATCTGTTTAATACTTTGGCCGTGATCACCATTTCCACAGACGGACAGACAGACGGATATCGCTAGAATGCCTTAAAATCAATGTTGGCAATCGATACCTTTTCAATACCGTTATCCGTTTCAAACCCCTTTAAATTGAATACCGGTACCAATACCAATACCGAAACTCAGTTTTGGTATCGGATACCGGTATCCAAAAACCTTTTCCTTTGGTATCGGTACGTACCGGTATTGAAACGGTTTTTCCTAAAAAAACATGTTTTTTTTACAAAAAAAAATTAATAGAAAATTTGTAATTTTGTTGGTTTTTGTAAATGAAAAATCGTACTCCAAATGCCTCCTCGTAGTCTCATAAAAATCAAAAAAATCTTTGGGCACCCACATCGTGGATTAAGTAAAAATTTCCAAAAAAAAGTCATACTTCAACCGCTATGCGATAGTAGAAGAAAATTATAGATTTTCACGGAATTTTTTTGGAGTCACTAAGACACTCAATAGAAACTTTCTGAACCCCTTAGTATAGTTTAGTTTTTTGAAGATTTTTATTTAATCAGCGATGTGGGTGCCCAAGGATTTTTTTTGATATTTATAGGACATCATGGTTCAAAAATTATTGAATGAATTTCAAATTGGTTTCACCTTTAGTTCAAGTGTTGATAAACGTCAGAAAATTATTTTACAAAGTATTTTGTCCCTCACAAATATTTTTACAATTAAGCAAAAAAAACTTACACTCGAAAAAAAATTTTTCACTCAAAAAAAAATGTTGTAATTTTTTTTTTTTAAATGACTAAAAAAAGTTTTTTACTCAAAATAAAATATTTCTAACCAAAATTGTTAAAATTTTTTTAAGTTAGAAAACTAACTTTAAAAGTCACCGTGGGTATTCATGGATTCGGCTAACAAGGAAGGTCTCCCTGATGTCACCTCCTATCTTTATGGAATTGGTTTAATTTTGTAGAGCAGGAAAAATAAAGGGACACGTATATTTTTTAGCGGTCCAAATTCATATTTAAGGGGTGAAAATGAAGGCAAAGAAACGGTAATTTTTCAGTTTTTTGCGTTCATCTCCTATATAATAAAAAAAAAACCTAGTCATGTTACATACCAAATGAAAGGTCTTTGGAAAACCTATCTTCGTGTGCAAAGAACGTGTCCAAACATGCACAACTTTTCCTCATATCAAAATTTTTGGACATTTTTTTAATAAGTCGAAAAATATTTACTTTTTTGGCACGTTATTAGCATCACGAGATAGGTATTTTAAATACATTTAATCTGATACCAAATATGCCCATATTAATTTTGAGTAAATAGGCGTAAATCGTAAAAACTGAAAAAGGTCAATTCCCCCCATACAAATCGACCCACCTAAAATTGAGTTTGGGCTGCTAAAAAAGTACGTGTCGAATGAATTTTCGTTCTGAACAACATATCCAAATTTCATGAAGATCGGAGGGTGACACCAGGGAGACTCTCCTTGTAAGTCGAATTTAACTCTTCTACTTTTTTTACATATTTTTTTTGTTACTTTTCTTTAACAAATGAACATTTTTATGTCAGAATAACTTCAAAGTCCTGCACTTTGATCAAGGGGATAAGAAAATTACAGTTTTCTCGGCCCGCCCCTTTTATAAGTGTGGTCCGGCAACGTCCCCGCCGAACCCTTAGAAAACGCTATTTTCATTTTTTTCACATTTTTAAGGGCATTTTAGCAAAAATGCTAATACTAAATACGTGTTTTAGTATTAAAATTGAAAAAAAAAAATATTTTTTTAAGTTTTTATGCGTTTTTTATATTTTTTTCGATAATACCGGTACGTACCGGTATTGACGTTTCGGTATCGGTAATACCGTAACCGATTCAACTCAAATACCGTAACCGATACCGAAATAAATAAAAAAACGATACCAATACCGATATCGATACCGTTATTCGTTTCGATTGCCAACCTTGGTTTTTACTTTTGTTTTGCTTTCAATATTCGCAGAGCTGTAAGCTGTCAAATATACATTTTCTGCAGCAAGTGTATTAAAGGAGTTTGGGGCCTAATTACTCAGTGAGTTTTTCTTGACACTTTAAAGTCAATTGTTTATACATTTTGAGGCAAAAAGTTTTAATTGAAAGTAAAAGGTATGTTTTAACTAAAAAATAAATGTTTGTGGCCTGTGTGTATCTATGTATCTAGTTTATTATAAGTGCATTATAGAAGTTGACATTTGTGATATAAAATATAGTTTCATGGACTGGAACTTTTGAAATTCGATCGTATTCGGTCCAATTCCTGTTTTGTTTATTATTTTGGGTTATTTTTGTTGTGACGTTTCAGTATGGCGTGCTAGTTCGCGCAAGTTGTTCGGTTTTTTAGGGTACATTTGCCTGTCCAAATAAACAGTATAAACGCGATACAGACCACAATTTTCAATCGATTTGGCTAAAATTTGAAATTTAAGATTTCTTATCGAAAGAACAAAACCTATTAAATTTTTGACAAAATCGGTCCATGTTATCCCTTAGCCCCCCATGTTAATTTCCACTTCCAGTTTTACTAAAAAGCACTAACAATGGTATTTTAACAAATATCCTCTTGAAATTCGACTGGTAAATGTTTTTTGTAGCCATAAATAATCACACTAAATTTTAACGGAATCGGAACATTTTAATTTCTAATCCTCATATAGACCACCCTCCCGATATTCTCATAAATTTCCCAAAATACATAAAAACACTGAAATAAATAAATACGGGTAAAAACTAAATTCTTTATAAGTTTTATTATCACAAATATGCATTGGGCTTTATTATTTTACATTTCCGAATTAAGCGCCGCTAGATTGGATGTTTCGGCCACTGTGCAATGGTGCGTCCGAGAGGGGTCACTTGTGAGACCGATCCCCATTTCTTTTTTCCCTACAACATTTTTTTAAAACATACCTACGCCCTATCTCCACTCCACTCACTCAGTGGAGGGTATAAAAAGTTAAAATTTAAAAAAATCTAACAAAATTCGAAGTTTTGGCAAATTTTCCAAAATTTTCTTGCATTTTTTAGGAAAAAATTTTAAGTTTAGCCAAATTTTAAATTTTTTTTTGTTTTTTTTCGGAACGAAAGGAAACATGAAGAGAAAAGAACGCAAACTAACGCAAAAAAAAATCGACTCACTCACGCAATTTTTTTTTACACTCATACTAACTCACGATGACGTGAGTAAAATCACTAATCTGCTCATGTGCCCATTTCTAATATTAACTAAAGTTATTTTCCTCATAGTAAAAAAAATTATCATTTTTTAGTTAAATTTAACATAATTTTAGAAAAATTCATAAACTATTTAAAAAAAATCCCAAAATTAAGTCATGTTTTTTTAGAGTGACGCTTTTTAGCTCCTTTTAGAAGTTCAGGGTTTAATGGGGTAAAAACTTGTTCTTTTGGTACTTTTTCTATCTCCCTAAATAATTCCAGAAACTTTAAATTTGAAAGTTAGGATTATCCAGGGGAAAAAACAAAAAAGCACTTAAGACTTAACTTTAGAGTAACTTTCGATTCTAAGAGAATAAAAAATTGTACCTTGGTACTTTTTTAATATCCTAAAAAAATGGTCATAAAAACTCAATGATTTGAATGTAGGATCGATTCTACAACAGAAAGAAACATTCTGAAACAAATACTTTAGGAAAATTCTGATTCTAAGAGGTTAAAAAATTGTGCTTTGTAACTTTTTCTATCTCCAAAAAAAACTGATTTTAGAAACAAAGCGAAAGAAAACATTCTGAAAAAATTCCTTTTAGGAAGTTCTGATTTTAAGAAGGCAAAAAGGGGTAAAAATTGTACTTTGGTACTTTTTCGATTTTCGAAAATAATTACAAATTATTTTTGTCACTCAAAAAAATTTTTTACACTAAAAAAAATAATTAACACTTATGAAATTTCTACATTAAAAAAAAATTACACTCAAAGAAATATTTGTTTATGACCCAGCAAAACTTAGATTACCAAATAAGGTATAAAATAAGGTATAGGATCTCTTATTTTATACATTGCAGCATTGATGATTTTAACAGGCGATGAGACTCAAAGTAATGCATCCACATTATCACAAAGAATACCAGTAAGGTATAAAATAAGTCATAAATTTATAACGAAGAATACGAGTAAGGTGTAAAATATATGATATTTTATAGGTTACGAGAAATGAAATAATATAGCATACCAGAAGATGATATATAAGGTGTTACGAGTAGTGAAAAAGTAATTTTGTATTAAATTTACTCACGTGATTGTAAGTGAGTGTAAGTAGATAGAAGTGTGTGAGTGTGTGTCGTTAGAAATTTCCTGTCGTGAGCCCATCTCTAGTTTAAACTTATGCATTTTTTTAAAAAATAATTATTTTTATACCCTCCACTTAGTGATAGAGGGTATATATAAGTTTGTCATTCTGTTTGTAACTCATCGAAATATCGATCTGGGACCCCATAAAGTATATATATTCATGATTCCCGATCGATTTTAAGACATTCTAGCGATGTCCGTCTGTCCGTCTGTCCGTCTGTCCGTCTGTCTGTCTGTCTGTGGAAAATGCTGTCGCGGACAAAATATTGCACAGAGATGACTGAAACTTAACATATTTATTGGAAGTTCTCCCGAGAAGTTTGGTATTGCATTTGAGCGATATCGGTTCAGCGGTTCAAAAGTTATGAACGAAAATGTAAGCACACCTCAAAAATTTCAGTACATTCAACATAACCTAAAAACACAAAATGCTTTAATTCGGCTTCTGGTTGCCATATGTGAATATAATTGAACACCAAATGGTATTTAAACAAGCACGAACATATTTTTTGACAAAAAAAGAAAAAAATCGCGGATTTTTTTTACCAAATTTTTTTTTCGCGGAAATTTTTTTTCAAAAAATTTTTTTTTTTTTAAGTAATTTCCTTTTAAATAAAGTTTTTTGCAATAATCTTTTTGAAATTGTGGAGGGTATCACTACATTCGGCAAGGCCGAATTTAACTTTTTTACTTGTTTATGTTATTGTAATGCATTATGCATCCAATTATAAATAATACATTATTTCAAACTTTCAAATAATACATAATGTAACCAAATATAAGTCATCCATGATTTAATGTTTAAAAATAACAAATATGAAATAAATTTTTTCTAATAATCATGCATTACGTAGCAGATTATTAGTAATGCATTATTTTTCACTTGAAAATAATACGTTGTGGAACAAATGTTTGGTAAGACATCATAAAATAATGCTACAAATAAGTTATATGCATTACCTGGTAATGTGTTATATAATCACTACCCATTACCATAGTTTTGCTGGGGACTTTATGATTTTAAGATTTTAAGTATTTAGTAAATCTCCATGACTTATTGTTTATTTGTCCCTAAAACACAGACTTGTTTTTATTACAACATTGGTTAATGTTGCCCTAAAGTTGCAATAAGGGTTAATGTTAAGAATTTGTTTATGCTGTTTTTCTTTTCTGGTATTTTGTAAAAGACTATGTCATCACAATATTTGTTGTTCTTAAGGAGGATACACCCGCCACATGATGATGTTTATTCATTTTGTTTTTGTTACTGATGATGAGGATGATGACGATGATGACATAATACCAAATTGAGTGTGATGGTAGTGTACAGTGTAAACCTCTTGAAAATTTTTGAGTCAATATATTTTTGTGTGTATTTTAGGTTTTTTTTATGAGAACAAGGTCAAGGCAAAATGGATTAAGTTTTTGCTGTTTGTTGTGTTTAAAGATTTTTAGATTTTTAGATTTTTTTTTTTTTGTTACAAATTTTTAGAATTTTATTATTTTTAAGCTTTGATTTTACATTTGATTGCATTTTTATTTCGTATTAACTTTATTTTTATGCTTAACTGAATACTTTCAGTGTCAATGATTGTAATTCAATCAAATTTCAAGTGAATTTTTATTTTATTTCTCTATTTATTGCTAGTGTAATTCTAAGATTTAATAGTTTATTGAGGGGGCCCCTGTAGGTTAGTTGGTAGCGTGCTAGCCTATGAAACAGAGGGTCGTGGGTTCGATTCCCACAAAAACCCTTGGTCGATTTCGCTACAACGAGACGACGGTCATTGTTATCAGTTCTCGTTTAGGTTTAAATTATTAAAAATGATTTGTAATTAAATTGGAAAATAAATAAAAACTGATCATTGGATCAAATTATTATTATTATAATAGTTTATTGTTTGAATTATTTTTATTGGAATTTTAATATTGGTTTCTTATCAAAACGTTGTCAATCAAATGCAGCAAATAATACTATTTACTTTATGGCAAATTTCCTGTTTTTTATGATCACGATCAAAACACAGAAAAAAAAATTAACTAAAATAAAAAAAAAAAATATTGAAAAATACTTTATTTGAAAAAAAAAAAACAATGCCCTTTTTAAGTGATAGTTAATCACTTTTTTCTAACGTAAAAAAATAACAATTTTGATGAGAAATATTTTATTTTGTGTAAAAAACTTTTTTTTTAGTAGTTTTTGAAAAAAAAAAAAAATTTACTAAATTTTTGTTTGAGTGTAAAAAAATTTTTTGAGTGTATTTTTTTTTTTTTTTTGTGAAAATTTTTTTCGAGTGTATTTTTGTTATTTTTTAGTGTAAAAATATTTTTATGTGACAAAAATACGTTGTTTATTTTTTTTTTTTTTTTTTTTAAAAACTTTTTTTAATATGTAAATATTTAAATTATTATAAGTACACGTAAATTTGCCAACTTGCCTCAACAATGCCTTCATGGCGCTGAGGCCAAAAATAATTTTGAATTATATTGTACATGAATCTATATAAATAAAAATCAATTGTCGTTCGTTGGTAACGGCATCAGTTGAGAACGGCTGGACCGATTTGGACAATTTTTTTTTTGAAATGTTCGTCATAGTCCAACTTAGGTTTTTACGTGAAGAAAAATTGACCACGCCCACTTTTACGCCCACTTTTTGCGATTTATCAAAAATCAGAAAACGGCTGAACCGATTTAGGAAATTTTTTAATTTAAATGTTCGTAGTAGTCCAATTTAAGTTTTAACTGAAAGAAAAATCGACCACGCCCACATTAACGGCCACTTTTTCAATTTATCTAAAATCTGAGAATGGCTGCACCGACTTCAAAAGTTTTTTTTAAATGAATTTTCATCATATTAAAATAATTAAATAATAAATTGGCCACGCCCACTTTGGTAAAATGTTCGTCAAAGTTCAACTAAGGTTTTTATGAATAGTATAATTTCCCACATCTACTTTTTTCTATGTATCGAAAGAACTATGAAAGCTAGACCGATTTGGTTATAGTCCGCAAAAGATTTTTGAGGAAAGAAAAATTGTCCACGTCTACATTTACGCTCACTTTTCCCAAAATGTATATTTTAAATCATCAATAGATCAATTTGTCTAATTTTGTTTTTAATGTTCGTCATAGTCCAACTAAGGTTTTTCGGAAAGATCAATTTTCCATTTTTACGCCCATTTTTGAATTGTTAAATTCAAATAAGTTTTTTACGATAAGAAAAGTTATCCACCCAATATATCGAATATTAAAAATTTGCTCCATAGAAAAATAAAATATAAAATAATAATATATAAATAAAAATCAAATGTAGTTCGTTGGTAATCGCACCACTGGAAATCTGACCGATTTGGATAATATTTCTTTTATTTATCTTCCTAGGTTTTGTCGAAAAACAAATTAATCACGCCCACTTTTACGCCACCTTTTTTTGATATATCTAAAATGAGAGAACGACTGAATCAATTTGAGTACCCTTAGGTTTAAACGCCCACTTTTATTTACGGCAGGGCCGATTTGGCTATTAGTAGTATTTGTTGACTTTCGTGATAGTACAACAAAGGCTTTTACGGAAATAAAAATTGTCCACTCCCACTTTTTTCAATAAATCTAAAATCGGAGAACGACTGGCCCGATTTGGTAAATTTTTTCTTTAATGATCATTATAGTCCAATTAGAGATTTTGCGGAAACTATTATTATAATCCCCCACGTCAAATCCCACATTTTTCAATATCCTTAAAATTTGCAGCACTTGAGAACGCCTGGACCAATTTGGGTAATTTTTTTGTTTTAAATGTTCGCAATAGTCCATATAAGTGTTCGGATAAGAAAATTGTCCTTGACCAGTTTTTCTGATATATCTAAAATTCATTAGTCTTATTCGATCTTTTAAAAAAAAAAAAAAGTATTTCTTAATAAATTCCGTACAAATGATTATAAATTATTGGGTGTTGTTACCATATGTACAAGTTTAACTTACCACACAAATTATAACGCCCATTTTTGTCTAAATATGTCGATTACTAATGACCGGACCGACTTTTTTATTATAATTGAAGGGCTTACTGCAAGAACTTGATAAGCAACATTTTATATTTTCGTGTTTTTCGCCTTCTGCTGATGTTCTATTGACAGATTTTTGGCAGTAGTCTTGCTTTAACGCTTCGTATAAGTATATTGAGAATAAAAGTTCTGAAAAAGTTATATTTTCTACATTATTTTAAAAGGTTTATGGCAAAAACCACCATAAAATGAAATGTTGCTTATCGAGTTTTTACAATAAGCCCTTCAATTATAGTTCTAATTAGATGTTAAAGGAAATGTAAATGCGAAAAGTGTCCCGGAAAATGGAAAAATCGGAAAACTATAAAGGTTTGTTTGAACTCAGGACAATGGCTCACGATAAGAACGAAGGTTATGCGCAATTTATTTATGTGTTATTCGTAATGATACTAAAGAAGTTTTAAATTTGTACAGTTCGCAAAATCGAAGAAATGGTAATTTTGTAGTTCCTAAAATATAATTTAAAGATGATTATCTGCCTAATCGGGTCTTAAAACCCAAGCCCACAAATTTTCCTAAGCCAAGAAATTCATTACATTTTTTTGCAGGGCTATATATTTGAAGCGAGACCAAATATAACACTGAAATTATATTTGGGCCAGCAACGCGGACCGGGCCAGCTAGTTGTTAATAAAAAAAAATTAAAAAAAAAAAAAAAAAATATTTTTGTGACTTTTTAAAACATGTTGAACGGGGTTTCAACACGTGAATTCAAAGTGAAACTAATCTGAAATTCACGGTTTTGCTAATAACTTTTGAACCACAAGTCTGATTTGGCTGAAATTCAATACGAACTAGGCCAGGAGAACAACAAATATATATTCTAAGCTTCACCATCCTCAGAAATGCCTTTCGAAAGTTATAGTGTTTATACCCTACATCACTCTGTGGTACAGGGTATATTGAGTTTGTGCTGATGTTTGTAACTACCCAAAATATTGGTCCTATACCTACCTTCAAGTATACCGATCGACTCAGAATAACTTTTTGAGTCGATTTAGCGACGTCCGTCCGTCTGTTCATCTATCGGTTTTAGCACGATACAGGTCGCAATTTCCAATCAATTGACTTGAAATTTTAAACTTAAACATCTTTTGGCCCAAGGACGAAGCCTATTGAAATTGGAAAAAATCAGTCCATGCTTAGACCTAGCCCCCATACAAACGCCCCTTTGGATTAGACTTAAATGACTCTAATAACCATATTATAAAAGATATCGCTTTACAATTTAACAGGTAATCAAATTTTGTATGCACGAATCATCATCGTTTCATATTTCAAAAGAATCGGGTCAGTCCTTCTGGTAGTCCCCATACAAACCACCATCCCGATATTCACATAATTCCCTCAAAATATTTTTTCCATTTTAGGTGTTAAACGTGTACTTTAGTAACCCAATCACTTGGAATATAATTGTACCATTTTTGGACTTACAAGGGAAGTCTCCCTGGTGTCACCCTCCGATCTTCATCAAATTTGGATATGTTTTTAAGAACGAAAATTAATTCGACACGTATTTTTTTAGCGGCCCCAACTCATTTTTAGGGGGGGTCGATTTGTATGGGGGGAAATTACCTTTTCAGTTTTTTTACGATTTACGCCTATTTAAATAAAATTAATATAGGCATTTGTGGTATCAGATTAAAGGTATTAAAAATACCTATCTCATGGTGCTAACAACGGGCCAAAGAAGTTAATATTTTTCGACTTATTAACAAAAATGTCCAAAAATTTTGGTATTTTACTCAATATGACGAAAAGTTGAGCATGTTTGGACACGTTCTTAGCACACGTAGATAGGTTTTCCAAAGACCTTTCATTTGGTATGTTACATGACTAGGTTTCTTTGCATAATATAGGAAATAAACAAAAAAAAAACTAAAAAATGGCTTTGTTTTCGCCCCCCTTTTACCCCCTAAATATGAATTTGGGCCGCTAAAAAAAAATACGAGTCCCTTTATTTTTTCTGATCTACAAAATAAAACCAATTCCATAAAGATCCGCTGGTGACACTAGGGAGACTTCCCTTGTTAGTCCCCCATATAAAAATTTCGACCGATATTCAGTTCAATAGGTCTTTTGGCTAAAAAATAAAACAATTCCACTAAAATTTGATCTGTGTGTGTTTTCTACACTAAATAAAGTTCTAACAAAAGATAAATCCAATCGGTCCATGTTTGTACCTGGGACCCATTTTCCGGAAAACACAGGTGTAAGGTATGTATCGTATGGTCGGTCTTGACCTACTATAACTTTCTTACTTGTTTTTATATCGTAAATTCACGAAAAACCCTTGCCGAAATTCAGTCTTTTGCTCATAACTTTTGAACCACTGGACCGATTTTGCTGGATTGCAATACCAACCTGACAAGATAAATGAGCAACATATATGCCATACACAGAAAAATAAATTTCCAATCGAATTTTTTAGTTGTTTCAACTCATAATTTGATTGTCGCTACTATTTTTGGGTGTGACAACTGAATTTTTTTATTGTGTATATTAAATGTCTGTTTTATCAAACGAACTTAGTTCAGACTACCGATATTCAATGGTGACGACCAATATAAAAATGTATCAACAGATTTTTAGTTGTATCAACTAAATTTCTGTTGAAAATTTTGAAATTTGTTTTCTGTGTACAAACTTCAAAAGCCTCCGTAAAGTCTTTTAAAAGTTAGCGTGTTTTCAACAGACAGACAGACGGACGGACATCGCTAGATCGTATTCAAATCGCTCAAGGATCATGAATATATATACTTTATGAGGTCCTAGACCATTATTTCGAGTTGTTACAAACGGATTGACAAACTTTTATATACCCTCTTTTAAAACGCTGAACCGATTTCGCTCAAATGCAATACCAAACTGTTCAGGAAAATAACAAGTAAATATGTTAAGTTTCAGTCAAATCTGTGTAATATTTTAGCGGTGATCGACATTTCAACAGACAGACTGTCGTAAACACAGACGGGCAATGCTAGAATGTATTAGAATCGATCACTGATCAATAATATAAGTGGAGGGTATAAAAAATATGAATTCTAATTCGAACAAGTAAAAAAGTTAAATTCGGCCTTGCCGAATGTAGTGATACCCTCCACAATTTCAAAAAGAGTATTGCAAAAAACTTTTTTTAAAAGGAAATTACTTTTAAAAAAAAAATTTTTTTTTTTGAAAAAAAAATTTCCGCGAAAATAAATGTTGGTAAAAAATAAAACCCGCGAATTTTTTCTTTTTTTTTGTCAAAAAATATGTTTGTACTTGTTTAAATACCATTTGGTGTTCAATTATGTTCACATATGTCAACCAGCAGCCGAATTAAAGCATTTTGTATTTTTAGGTAATGTTGAATGTAATAAAATTTTTGAGGTGTCCTTGCATTTTCGTTCATAACTTTTGAACCGCTGAACCGATATCGCTCAAATGCAATACCAAACTTCTCAGGAGAACTTCCAATGAACATGTTAAGTTTCAGTCATATCCGTGTAGTAGTATTTTGGTCGTGATCACCATTTCCACAGACAGACGGACATCGCTAGAATGTCTTAAAATCGATCGGGGATCATGAATATATATACTTTATGGGGTCCTAGACCGATATTTCGATGAGTTACAAACGGAATGACAAACTTATTAGAGGCCGACCGAAACAAGTTTTCGAGACCGAACCGAATATTCGGCCGAAACCGAACCGAAACTTAAAAAAAAATACCGCCTGGCATGAATAAAATTATTAAAAAGTTCTTAAAGATAAATATACAGCATATAATGCTTTTAAACCATAGGAATTGTTGTATTTTTGAAAAAAAAAATATTTTTTTTAAAAAACTTACAAAAAAAAATTGTATATTTTGTTTGTAGATTAGGAGAAAATAATTTTTGAACTGAAACAGTTTTACATTTATTGCATAAACTTGTAACATTTTCTTCAATTGAACTGAAACAAGTGTAATGAAATACGAAATAAAAAAATTCCGCGACTTTTTTACATATTTTTTAAAATACAAAAAAGTTTCGGTTTCGGCTAATATTCGGCCAAAATTTTGCCGAATACCGAATAGAGGGCAAAACCCCATTATTCGGCCGAAACCGAGACCGAAACCGAGTATTCGGTCGGACTCTAAAAAAAATGCATTTGTCAGATCAACAAATTGTGTTTGTTGAATTTCTTTGTTGAAAAAAAAAATTAAGATTTTTTACTTTTTTCAGATCAACTAATTGTGTTTGTTGAATTTCTTTGTTGAAAAAACAAAATTCTTTATTCATTAATCAAAATTTACAAACGTTTGTTGATATTACAAATTTCCGTATAGGAGCACTTTTAGTGAAAAAATTAATTGTATTCACAAATATGGGGGTCAATATATCAATTCGTTTTTTCCTCTTCCACTAACAATTACAATTCGAAAAAGAGCAATATAATAGATGAATTGTAATTCGAAAAGAGATCAATTGTAATTGGAAATATCCAATTGTAATTCGAAAATGATCAATGGAAATTCAGTTGATATTTTTCGAATTACAATTGATTTTTTACGAATTACAATTTATCTTTTACGAATTACCATTGAATTTTTTCGAATTACAATTTATCTTTTACGAATTACAATTGAATTTTTTCGAATTACAATTGATCTATTTTGAATTAAAGTTGATTTATTTTGAATTACAATTGATATGTTTTAAATTTCAATTGATCTTTTCCAAACTACTTTTAAATTTCAATTGATCTTCTCCAAACTACAATTGATATTTTTCTAATAACACCGTCCAACATCCAATATTAAACATGAACTGGATAATATACGTCTGAAAGTAGAGATCAAATGGAGTAAAACTGCATTTACAGTTTTTCATTTCGTGATCCGGTTTTCTTTTAAAAGGATTTCAAAGTTTTAAAGGATGTATTTAAATTTTTGTAAAATATTTTTAAAGATGACACTAGTGACGGCAGATGAAAGAGGAAGATCTACCATAATTTTTCCATTTTTATATTTTGAACATATCAGGATAAAAGGATGTGAATTAAGTCATTTAAAAACTTTTTTGAAATATTTTGTTGAAAATTTGTAATGATATTGAAGGAAAAATTTTTGAATGGATGTAACTTACCTCCTTTTTCCTGATATGGAAAAATAATAAAAAAAATAAGGAAAATTAGGGGAGATCTTCCTCTTTCATGTGCTATCAATAGTGGCATCCTAGGACAAGTACAAATATTAAAAAAAATATTTTATAAAATTTAATCCTTTAAAACTTTGAAGTTCTATTAAAAGCAAACAGGATCACGAAATGAAAAACTGTAAATGCAGTTTTATTACATTTAGTCTCTAGTTTTAAATGTTATGATCCAGTTCGTGTTCAACGACTTTTTTTTTTATTTTTGTCGGACGGTGTAATTTGATTTGAAATTCCTTAAAATAGATTTTGCTTATTATAAACAAGTACATAAATAATATTTCAGTTAAATTTTAAAAACATTTATCTTTCGCTATAAATTGCAAATTCAAATTTAAACTACAATGTCTAAAGTAATTTTGCAATTTAAAAAAAAAAGTAATTTTAAAATTTCATTTCGATATTTTTTTTTTTATTTATTTTCTACGATCATTTTTAACATTTTGATTGATATCATCGTCTCCACTTTAAGATAGACCCACGTTATTTTTTGTTTTACAATTTAAACATTTAACAAGACATTCATTAAAATGTTGTTATTTATTTTTTTTTTTTTTTTTATTTATTTTTTTATCTTTTTAAATAAACAAATATGTTTGTCTGTATGTATATTCTTTAGCAAATATCTACTACTACGTTATTTACTCAATTTGTTTTTTTTTTTTTAAATACTACATAGTAGAATTTTATAAAAATAAAAGAACACAAAAAACGATCGACTTACATAAGTAGAAAGAAATTCATATTTAATGTCAAAGTATTGGTTTAATAAAAATAATTATTGAGTTTATTCTATAATTTATTTTAGCGGTAGTAGAAAAAATTTATAAATCATTTAAAGATGTAATTTGAAAAATATCAATTGTAATTCGAAGATTCTATTTGTAATTCAAAAATTTTATTTAAAATTTAAAAATTTCAGTTGCAATTCGAAGATTCTACTTAAAATTTGAAATTCCAATTGTAATTCTAAAAAGATCAATTGTAATTTCAAAATTTAATATCTCAATCTAAAAATTTCCCACGAAGACGTCTTCAAAAAGGTATTTAAAACTGTAAAAAATTTAAAAAAATATTGAAAATCTAAAAAAAAAAATGTTACAAAGTGCCCGATTTGGCATGGAATGCCCGACCGATATTTTGATGTGTTACAAAACTGAACGACAAAGTATTTATACTCCCACACTGTGGTTGGAGGGTATAAATAGATAAATTTTGATTCGAAGATTAATTGTAATTCGGAAAATCCTGGAAATTATAAACATTTTCTTAAGAAAACAAAAACAATTTGGTACAGTTAAGGGTTTAAAGAAATTACGAGGAAAGCAATTTTTTTTTTTCTTTTACTCGATCATCCATCATTTATACCGCAATTTCAATTCTTAGTGTCTGTCTGTTCAATTGAATAATTTTTCATTCATTTCATTGACTTTTTTCGTTTAAAATTTAATTTGTCGGTGTCATTTTATTATTTTTTTTTTCTTTCTTCGCAGTACTTTCTTTTTTTCTATTTTTATATGACTTTGTATGAAGAGAATAAACAAGCTCGTTAAAAAAAAAGTATTGATGAATGATTATTTTTATTTTGAATTTTATTTTGTATTTTTTGGTTTGTCACACAAATGACAATAAAAACTTATCAATAAATTTGCAATTTTATTATTTTCTGTTATTTTTAAATTAAAAAAAAAAACGTTCTTTTTTCTATTCCTAAACATTCAATACACCATTTTCAATTGTATTTCAGAAAAAAAAGATTTATTGTAGTTCAAAAAAGATCAATTGTGATTCGAAATATATCAATTGTAAATTGAAAAAGATCAATTGTGATTCCAAAGAGATCATTTGTAATTCGAAAAAAATCAATGAAAATTCCGTTGATAGATTTTTTAATTAAAATTGGAATTTTCGAATTACAATTGATCTTTTTCGAATTACAATTGATCTTTTTTAAATTACAATTGATCTATTTCTAATTACAATTGAAGGGCTTATTGTAAAAACTCGATAAGCAACATTTCATTTTATGGTGGTTTTTGCCTTAAAACTTTTACAATAATGTAGAAAATATAACTTTTGCAGAACTTTTATTTTCAATATACTTGTACGAAGAGTTAAAGCAAGACTTCTGCCAAAAATCTGTCAATGGAACATCAGCAGAAGGCGAAAAAAACGAAAAAATATAATGTTGCTTATCGAGTTCTTGCAGTAAGCCCTTCAATTGATCTATTTCGAATTATAATTGATCTTTTTTAAACTATTGTAGTTCAATATAAAACATGAATCGGATGATATACGTCTGAAAGTAGATAAAAAATGGAGTAAAACCGCATTTACAGTTTTTCATTTTGTGATCCTGTTTCCTTTTAAAAGAACTTCAAAGTTTTAAAGGATACATTTTGTAAAACATTTTTGAAAAACTTGTTCTTGGATGACACTAGGGATAGAACATGAAAAAGGAGGATCTCCCCTAATTTTTCCATTTTTTATTTTGCCATGTCAAGATAAAGGGATGTGAATAAAGTCATTTGAAAACTTTATCAAAATATTTTGTTGAAAATTTCGAATGATATTGAAGGATAAATTTTTGAAAGGCCGTTGCTTATCTCCTTTTTCCCGATATGTAAAAATAATAAAATATGGAAATTAGGGGAGATTCTGCTCTTTCATATGCTATCACTAGTGGCATCCTAGGACAAGTAAAAATATTAAAAAATATTTTATAAAATGTAATCCTCTAAAACTTTGAAATCCTTCTAAAAGGAAACAGGATCATGAAAAGAAAAACCGAAAATGCAGTTTTACTACATTAAGTCTCTAGTTTCAAACGTATATTTACCAGTTTTCATTTTTGTCGGACGGTGCAATTGATCTTTTTCAAATTACAATTGATCTATTTCGAATTACAACTGATTTTTTTCGATATACAATTGATCATTTTCAAATTACAATTGATTTTTTTCGAATTACAATTGATCTTTTTTGAATTACAATTGATGCTTTTCGATTTAAATGGATCGTTTTCGAATTACTATTGATATTTTTCGAATTACAATTGATATTTTTCGAATTACATTTGATCTTTTTGAAATTACAATTGATCCTTTCCGAATTACAGTTGATTTTTTTCGAATTGCAATTGATCTTTTTCGAATAACAATTGGAATCTTCGAATTACAATTAATCTTTTTTGAATTACAATCGATCTATTTCGAATTACTATTGATGTTTTCCGAATAAAAATTGATCTTTTTCGAACTTAAATTAGTCTTTTTCGAATTACAATTGCTCAATTGTTTCGAATTGAAATTGTTTTTTATGCCCTCCACTTAGTGATAGAGGGTTTGTTTGTCATTCCGTTTGTAACTCATCGAAATATCGGTCTAGGACCCCATAATGTATATGGGGCATTCCAAGCCAAATCACTCACTTTTAGACCCGACCCCTTTCGATTTATTTTATTTTTGGATATGTTTTAGTACTTATGAAATGCAACTTGGACACCAATTTTCAGCCTTTTATTTCAAGATGGTGTTGAGTAATCAATTTTCAAAATGGCGATTTTCTCAAAAAAATTAAAAAATTTAAATTTTTAATTAATTTTGACCATTAAAAAATATAGATATTTTAAAAAAAGTTGGACAACGTTTTGTTGGTATTTAAATGTAGTTTTAGAAAAAAAATATGAAAAAATTATTCGAAGTAATTATCACATATTTTTTGACGTTTAAAAATTAAAATCGACTTTTTGGAAAAGTCCGAAACCTTCGATTTTTTTTGTAAAAAACTAAAAAAATTCTACTCTAAATTACGCAACTTTTAAGCCATAATTCGAGATGTGATCACAATTCTTTCTATTTCTTTTTAAATTTTAAAAATTGCACCTTTTATTTTTTGGCTCTGATTTATTTTATATGGTGCTCCAAAAAAAAATAAATTGGTAGATATTGACCCTACCTTACCCTAGATATATTCATTTCGAGGTAAAAATACATCTCACAAAAATTTAGAACGATCGGAAAGGGGTAAGGCGTTTAGCATGGTCCTTGAAGTTTAAAAAACGGATTACAAGGAAAAATATGAATTTTTTTCTGTTTTCGCAATATTTTTGGTATTTTAAGTTAAGTTTTATTTCAAGCAATTACAGAATTATGATTTAGAGTAAAATGCCTTTCTAATAAGGTACTAAAAACTAAAATCGGTTGAAAATCAGCCAAGTTATTAAAACTTCCCCAGGCATCTAGCGTGTGTCATACCGCTTGATTAAAGAATACGAGTCCCTGTTTTTAAATTTATTGAAATTTTCTACTGTAATAACATTTTTTTCATTATTCACGTTTCAGTGTAATATTTTTTTGGTTTTTCCAAATTTTAAAACAAAAAAAAAAAATTTTTTTTTTAAATAGAGATTTCAAAAGGGAGTTGAAAAGAAAATGCAGTCATTTTTAGCATTAATTTAAAATATGTTATCAAACACACAATATGAAAAATACTTGTCATCAAATTACATATGAACTTGAAGAATAAAAAAATGTTATTACAGTAGAAAATTTCAATGAATTTCAAAAATCGGATTGTATTGCATAATCAAGTTGTCTGCCATACATTAGATGCCTGGGGAAGTTGTAATAACTTGGCTGATTTTCAACCGATTTTAGTTTTTAGTACCTTATTAGAAAGGCATTTTACTCTTCATCATAATTCTGTAATTGCTTGAAATAAAACTTACCCAGCAAAACTTTGGTAATGGGTAGTGATTATATAACACATTACCAGGTAATGCATATAACTTATTTGTAGCATTATTTTATGATGTCTTACCAAACATTTGTTCCACAACGTATTATTTTCAAATGAAAAATGCATGATTATTGGAACAAATGTATTTCATATTTGTTATTTCTAAACATTAAATCATGGATGACTTATATTTGGTTACATTATGTATTATTTGAAAGTTTGAAATAATGTATTATTTATAATTGGATGCATAATGCATTACAATAACATAAAAAAATAAATATTTTATAAAAAAATGCATAAGTTAAAACTAGATATGGGCTCACGACAGGAAATTTCTTACCACACACACTCACGAGCATATTTTATCTACTTACACTCGCTTACAATCACGTGAGTAAATTTAATACACAATTACTTTTTCACTACTCGTAACACCTTATATATTATCTTCTGGTATGCTATATTATTTCATTTCTCGTAACCTATAAAATATCATATATTTTACACCTTACTCGTATTCTTCGTTATAAATTTATGACTTATTTTATACCTTACTGGTATTCTATGTGATAATGTGTATGCATTACTTTGAGTCTCATCGCCTGTTAAAATCATCAATGCTGCAATGTATAAAATAAGAGATCCTATACCTTATTTTATACCTTATTTGGTAAAAATATTGCGAAAACAGAAAAAAATTCATATTTTTCCTTGTAATCCGTTTTTTAAACTTCAAGGACTATGCTAAACGCCTTACCCCTTTCCGATCGTTCTAAATTTTTGTGAGACGTATTTTTACCTCGAAATGAATATATCTAGGGTAAGGTAGGGTCAATATCTACCAATTTATTTTTTTTGGAGCACATATAAAATAAATCAGAGCCAAAAAAAAAAGGTGCAATTTTTAAAATTTAAAAAGAAATAAAAAGAATTGTGATCACATCTCGAATTATGGCTTAAAAGTTGCGTAATTTAGAGTAGAATTTTTTTAGTTTTTTACAAAAAAATCGAAGGTTTCGGACTTTTCCAAAAAGTCGATTTTAATTTTTAAACGTCAAAAAATATGTGATAGTTACTTCGAATAATTTTTTCATATTTTTTTCTAAAACTACATTTAAATACCAACAAAATGTTGTCCAACTTTTTTTTAAATATCTATATTTTTTAATGGTCAAAATTAATTAAATATTTCAACTTTTAAATTTTTTTGAGAAAATAGCCATTTTGAAAAATTGATTACTCAACACCATCTTGAAATAAAAGGCTGAAAATTGGTGTCCAAGTTGCATTTAATAAGTACTAAAACATATCCAAAAATAAAATAAATCGAAAGGGGTCGGGTCTAAAAGTGAGTGATTTGGCTTGGAATGCCCCATATATTATTGATCAGTGATCGATTTGAAGACATTCTAGCTATGTCCGTCTGTCTGTCCGTCTGTGGAAATGGTGATCACGGCCAAAGTATTAAACAGATATAGCTAAGACTTAGCATATTTACTTGTTGTTACCCTAAGTAGTTTGGTATTGCATTTGAGCGAAATCGGTTCAGCGGTTCAAAAGTTATGAACGAAAATGTAAGGACACCTCGAAAATTTTGGTAATTTTCAACATAACCTAAAAATTTAAAATGCTTTAATTCTGCTGCTGGTTGACACATATGAACAGAATTGATCACCAAATGGTATTTAAACAAGTACAAACATATTTTTTTACAAAAAAAAAAAAATAATTTCGCCGAATTTTTTTTTCACCAAAGATTTTTTTCGCGGATTTTTTTTTTTTAATTTTTTTTTTTTTTTATTTTTTTTTTTTGCAAAAAAACTTTTTTTACATTGTGGAGGGTAGCAAAATATTGGAAAGCAAAACAGATGCATTTTTTGATAATTTTGTCATAAGCTTACAATTCATTCGTTAAATCAATCAGTATTTTGATTGACTATATATAAAAAATTGATCAAAATCGAAAAAATGTTTGATTGAAAAGTTTTTTAATCAATCGCCTACAATTTGATAATTATAAAATAAATGTACGTTTATATAGCCGATTTTAATCTGGCACACTTACAGTGCAATCGAAGAGTGCTGACGAAGGAAGGGTGGCTTCTTCCGAAATCTGTCGACATCTCAACTTAGCTTGTGTGTCAGCTTATTTTTTTTCAGATTTTCTCATTGTACGAGAAAAAATATTATTTTTTTAGAAATAATTAATATTGACTGAAACCGAAATAAACAAAAACTTCAGTTATGCAATTGACTATTTCTGGAATACAATTGGAAAATCAGAAAAACACCTGACTATTTCTGAAATTAAATTTAAAAATCTGAAATTCATAATTAACTAAATTCATAATTATTTAGGCCTATGACCCGAGGCGATGGAACAAAAATAATTCGATTGCAATTTAATTTGGTTTTATTCAAGTCAATCAACAATAATTGAAATTGTAAATTGCACATGATCATGTTGTAATTGTTGAAAAGCAGTGCTGGCAATTTAGCGTTTTGTTTTTAGCGTTTTGTTTTTAGCGTTTTTTTTTTTTAAAGTTTTATAATTTTTTAATATTCAAAAATGTGATTTTCGGGTATTTTACATAGTCCTCCCGAAATTGAGATTTTTGTTTTTAATTTTTGACAACACTGTTGATAATAGTTGTTGTCGTCTTATGACTAAGGCGTCACCGGTTTACTTAGTTTAGACACTTATTCACACTACATTTCTATTTTTTTTTTATCATGGTCATTATTGATTTAGATCAATGTTCTCACATGCAAAATTTGCCAACATTTATTTTTTTATTGTTTAATGACGAAATCTATTTTTAAATAGAAAATTAAAAACAATTTATCTTCGATTTTCTGGCTTTCTTTTGATTTTTGTTTATCTGTTGAATTACTATGTATGTTGTACTTATGTATATAAAAAAAAAAAATATTATTGATAACAATAAAGTAAATTTGAAAAATTGTTTTACACACCTTAATGTTTGATATGTATATTGATTTATTTTATTTAGGCAATAATGATTAACGTCAAATTCATAAAAATTAAAAGAGTCTTATAAGAACGAATTTTGTATGAAAATTTGATTAATAAACCTGTTACACAGTGATACAAAATCGAACTTGTTGAATCGGAATGGAATGAAACCAAAATCAAATGAAAGTTGACTTTTTAAATAACAAAACCCTCAAAGATTTTTTTTTAGTTCAGAGCTAGATTTAAAGTTGGTGATTTTAAAGCATTTAAAGTTTTTGTGTAAAAAAATATGTCCTACTTTAGGGGCCTCTGGTGATGTCCTTATTGGGCATGTGAGGTCCAACGTCCAAACTCAAGCTCGAAATTAAGTTAGCTATAACCGGTATGAATTTCGCTGTAATTGGTCCTGTACCTACTTATTGACTAGCCAAATTATTAAAAATAAACCACTGTGCACCGTGACGTATGATTGTTATTTAAAGACAATTACAAAATTAATCATACGCCACTTATACAGTTTTCAAGCAATTATTATTATAATTATAATAAAACCAACTTTAAATGCGTGTAAGACAAAATCTTTTACTGTGTTATTAAACGCATCTATTTTTTATGAGTTTGGACCTATTTAATCAAATTTAACTAAAAAATGGGAAATTTCCCTTACTTTGACAAAACATCTGTAGTTCATATACTAACTAGTTTATACACAGAAAGAATTGAAAACGAAAGTCAATCAACAAAAAACGCGGATTCAATGATTTTTTTAATTGAAACTCCTCCGATAAAGAAATTGTTATATCAATCATCAAATTGTAGGTGATTAATTGATTTTTTTTTTCAATTAATCACTTTTTCGATTTTGATTAAAAATTTGATCAATTTTTTATTTAAAGTTAATTAAAATAATGATTGATTTAACAAATGAATTTCAAGCCTATAGAAAAATTATGAAGAAATTTATATTTTTTGCTTTCCAATATGTTGCCGACAATAAAAAAAGTAAAATCCTAGAATAAATTATATTCTTGTATTAATGTATTCAAATAAATTGAAGCGAAAAAAAAATCTGGTATGTTGAAAATATTTAATTTGATAGTTAAAGAAAATAACAAAAATGTTGATCAAAACAATAATTGACTCATTTAAATTTTGTTGATCAATAGATTTGATTGAAATTTTTAAGCCAATAATTTTTTCTGTGTAGTTTTCTTAAATTGGAGTTCTTTACAATATAAAAGAAATTCTTACCCTTCGGCTACAACTTCCATAACTATGTAGACATAAAGCAAGAAACACACACAAACCCAGTAAAAACTTGGTAATAAGTCCCCATTACCGCCTGCATTCTATGTAATGAGGACTCCTTACCTGCTCGATTACTTCTTGTTAGCAAATAATGAGTTACCGATAACCTCATACAGAACTGGTTACTTCTTATAAACAAATAATGAGTTACCAATAACCTCCTACAGGACCGGTTACTTCTTGTTAACAAATAATGAGTTACCGATAACCTCATACAGAACCGGTTACTGGTAAATACGATTTAAAATATTTGATAAGTTGTCCAAATAATTTTTTTTTATTGAAATTAAAAAAATGCTAATGAAAATTTAGAAAGAACTTGAACATTTAGCTTAAACAAGATTAGCATTTCTCTACTCTGTAGAGAAATATTTAATTCGAATTCTGATTAAAATTGGGAACAGGCAAATTAAAGTTTAGAAAACCAAATTGATATTTAAAAATTTGGATCTAGATGACACTTGATAGTGATTTATGAGCCTTAATAAGTCTTTACATAACTTCTGTTGAAGTTTTCTGGATTTAAATTTGCTTTTTCTAAATTGTAGTTGTTTTTCTAGAAATTTTGGGGCGTTTTCCAAATTTTAATTTAACTTATTTGTTTGCCTTGTTGTTTAACGTATGTTAAAAGCGGTTAAAAGGTAAAAAACCATCACAGACAGTATTTCCCTTAAAAACTTACTCACTCTTATATAGACTAAAACTTAAGATGGTGTTTAATGCGGTTTCCATGGGCTGAGCAGCAGTTGCTTCTGTATATTTGTTATTGTTCCTGCCCTAAGCAGCCAAATTTTCCTTTCTACGATGTTCAAGATATATTTTCGGTCATTGTGTTATTTGAATTTTACAATCAAACATTTGAAGAGATGGATATCAACGTAAAAATTGGTTCCGTTGGCTTTTCTTACATTAAGATTGTAGAAATTTTCCCGCTTGGTTGCTCTTGAAATAACCGCGTTTAACATGAACTTTATCATGCTGACGAATAGGCATGAATCGAACATTTTACTTTTGACGCAATTCCTTTCTGAGGGAAGACCGACAATTTTTGGTACCTGTTATTTTGTAGCATTTTTGTAAGGAGTGGGTAACGAGTTATTTTTGGGCTACTGGTAGCTACTTATTTTTAGGACTAATGTATGCTGTTATTTGGTAGCATTTTTGTAAGGAGTGGGTAACTAGTTATTTTTGGGCTACTAGTAGCTCATTATTTGTGGTACTAATGTATGTAGTTTTTCAGTAGCATTCTCGTAAGCGAGTGGGTATGCGGTCATTACTCCAATGACATCGCCATGTTAAAATAATGAGTGTTTCACCAACCTAGTAACTAGCTACCACCATCTTTTTTAAGGCGAAAACCTCATTACTTGGTAATAGAAGTTTTTACTGGGAAACAACAACAACCAAAAATTTGTTTGTAACAAAAATTTGTTTGTAACAAAAATTTGTTATTGTTTTGTGTGTGTTTTTAGTTTTATGTCTACATATTTATGGAAGGTGTAGCCGAAGGTTTACGGCCAAATAAATTTTTCCCAAATATAAGAAACATATCTTAATTTTTAAGATATTTTTCTTAAAAACACGTTCTCACAAAATATGTATAGAAAAAGTATGTAGAAAAAATTGGTTTGTACTTGTAAAAATTCCATTCTGTGTCCAATTCTGTTCACATATGCCAACCAGCAGCCAATTTTAAGTATTTTGTATTTTTAGGTTATGTAGAACAGCGGTTACCAACCTTTTTGGCTCGCGTACCCCTAATTTTAAATTTTATCAGCCGCGTACCACCCAACGAGTTTTTTGTTTTCGTTAAAAAAACTTCACATATAAATATTAGAGTTAATTTTGAAATTTTTTATCAGCGGGTATTATAATTGTTTTAAAGGATTTATGGGAGATCTAAAAATTAGTGGTATTTTTTTGGAAAAAGGTTCGCTCCTTGGGGTGGTTCAATGCATCTGAAAACGCGAATTTCAAGCTGATTTTTCTGCCGAATAAAAACGGCTGAAAATATTGCTATTCTGATTTCACCAGTCAATTCTACACCAAAAACTAAAACAACGGATGTTTTTAAAACTCTTAAAAAAAGTTCCAAAAACCCATCACAGGTGGCGGAAATATAATGTTTTTATTTTTTTTAATGTTTTTTTTAATACGAGGAGATCAATAATTCCGTGACTTTTTGAATGAAATGCCCTCGTATATACAATGAAAAGGCATTTTGAGCTTAACAAAATGGTACCAAAATTTCCACTCTACCATAACTCGTCTCAAAAATGCCCAAAAACATGTTTTTAGATAACTTTGACATAAATTGCCCAAAACCTGACATCATAGAAAAATTTGGGAACCATATTCGGAATCAGCATCGAAAAGTTAATCGAAAACAAGTAGGCAGATCTAAAATATCATCCAACAATATCGCAAAACTGCGCTCTGAATTGCACAAAAATACGTTTTTTTGTGAACTTTGACCTCAACTTTCTTAAAAACCAGCATTGAAAAGTTGATCTATAACGAATGTTTAAATTATTAAAATTTTGCGTACCCCCGCGGACAGTTTCGCGTACCCCCGCGGACAGTTTCGCGTACCCCCTAGTGGTACGCGTACCTTAGGTTGGTAACCGCTGATGTAGAATATACCAAAATTTTCTTTCATTTTAGTTTATAAGTTTTGAACCGCTGAACCGATTTCGCTCAAATGCAATACCAAAGGACAACAACAAGTAAATTTGCTAAGTCTCAGTCATATATGTTTAATACTTTGGCCGTGATCACCATTTCCACAGACGGACATCACTAGAATGTCTTAGAAGATTTCTTAGAGATTTCTATATAGAAAAAAATGTCTCAGAATCTGAGACTTTTTCTTTATAGAAAAAACGAATCTAAAATATTTTCTGTGTAGAAAAAATCTTTTTCTATCTGAGACTTTTTTTATATAGAAAAAATGTCTCAGAATTTGAGACTTTTTCTATATAGAAAAAATGTCTCAGAATCTGAGACTTTTTCTATATCATGAAATCCAGCAAAGATTTTATAAAATCTGACCGAGGGTCTTCAAATTTATCTAATTTTTTGTACACATGTGCTCTATAGAGCCAATTAAACATATCCATTTTCGTTTTTTATATTTAAAAAAATCGCGATTTTTTCGCGAATTTAATTTTCTTCAAAAATTGGAAAAATCAAAAAAGTATGCAACTTTGAATAGCCATATCTTCGGAAGTATCTATCGGATTTCTTCAATTCGAAAAGCATTCGATTCAGACGATAGTCTTACTTTATATTAATGTTATAAAAAAAATATTTTTAAAAAAGTGCATTTTTGATGCAAATGCATTTTTTGGATGCATTTTTTAAAACTTTCTCCCCCTTCAATTTTTTTTAAACCTACATAAATCGAAAATATAGCATTTTTTACACAAAATGGCGTACAGCTTTTTTTGTGACGGAGTTTCGTAAAAATTTTGTAATTTTTTTAAAAATACCTTATTGGTTTTTCCATACAATTTTTTCATAAAATTCATAAAATAACAAAAAAAAATTTTAGTCTAAGGAAAAACTACATAAGCATTTTTTAAAAAAATCACGGAAATTTTGTGAAACTTCGTCACAAAAAAAAAATGTACCCAATTTTATGTAAAAAATGCTATATTTTCGATTTATGCAGGTTTCAAACAAATTGAAGGGGGAGAAAGTTTTAAAAAATGCATCCAAAAATTGCATTCGCATCAAAAATGCATTTATTTAAAAAAATATTTTTTGTTAGTGCATTGGCATAAAAACGGATAATTAGTTGAATCGAATGCTTTTTGAGTCGTAGAAATCCGATAGATACTTTCGAAGAAATGGCTTTTTAAAGTTAGATCCTTTTTTTAATAAAATTGCAAAATAAACATTAAATTGATTTTTTGTATGGAAAAAATCAAATAAGGAGTTTTAAAAAAATCACGAAAATTTTTTGAAACGCTGTAACAAAAAAACGGTACTCAATTTTGTGTAAAAAATGACATATTTTCGAATTATGCAGGTTTCAAAAAAATTGAAGGGGGAGAAAGTTTTGAAAAATGCATCCAAAAATTGCACTTGCATCAAAAATGCACTTTTTTGGAAAAACTTTTTTTTTTATTGCATTGGTATAAAAAAGGACGAACGTTTGAATCAAATGCTTTTTAAATCGTAGAAATCCGATAGATATTTTAGAAGATATGGCTCTTCAAATTAACATACTTTTTTGATTTTTTAAATTTTTGAAGAAAATTAAATTCTCGAAAAAATCGCGATTTTTTAAAATTAAAAAAACCGAAAATGGATATGTTTTATTGGCTTTATTGACAATGCATACCGTTAATATAAAGAAAATCGAAAGACCTAAGGTCAGAAAATAGCAATTTTTTGTGTGTTTTCTGGTGGATTTTGTGATATAGAAAAAATGTCTCAGAATCTGAGACTTTTTCTATATAGAAAAAATGTCTCAGAATCTGAGACTTTTTCTATATAGAAAAAATGTCTCAGAATCTGAGACTTTTTCTATATAGAAAAAATGTCTCAGAATCTGAGACTTTTTCTATATAGAAAAAATGTCTCAGAATCTGAGACTTTTTCTATATAGAAAAAATGTCTCAGAATCTGAGACTTTTTCTATATAGAAAAAATGTCTCAGAATCTGAGACTTTTTCTATATAGAAAAAATGTCTCAGAATCTGAGACTTTTTCTATATAGAAAAAATGTCTCAGAATCTGAGACTTTTTCTATATAGAAAAAATGTCTCAGAATCTGAGACTTTTTCTATATAGAAAAAATGTCTCAGAATCTGAGACTTTTTCTATATAGAAAAAATGTCTCAGAATCTGAGACTTTTTCTATATAGAAAAAATGTCTCAGAATCTGAGACTTTTTTTATATAGAAAAAATGTCTCAGAATCTGAGACTTTTTCTATATAGAAAAAATGTCTCAGAATCTGAGACTTTTTCTATATAGAAAAAATGTCTCAGAATCTGAGACTTTTTCTATATAGAAAAAATGTCTCAGAATCTGAGACTTTTTCTATATAGAAAAAATGTCTCAGAATCTGAGACTTTTTCTATATAGAAAAAATGTCTCAGAATCTGAGACTTTTTCTATATAGAAAAAATGTCTCAGAATCTGAGACTTTTTCTATATAGAAAAAATGTCTCAGAATCTGAGACTTTTTCTATATAGAAAAAATGTCTCAGAATCTGAGACTTTTTCTATATAGAAAAAATGTCTCAGAATCTGAGACTTTTTCTATATAGAAAAAATGTCTCAGAATCTGAGACTTTTTCTATATAGAAAAAATGTCTCAGAATCTGAGACTTTTTCTATATAGAAAAAATGTCTCAGAATCTGAGACTTTTTCTATATAGAAAAAATGTCTCAGAATCTGAGACTTTTTCTATATAGAAAAAATGTCTCAGAATCTGAGACTTTTTCTATATAGAAAAAATGTCTCAGAATCTGAGACTTTTTCTATATAGAAAAAATGTCTCAGAATCTGAGACTTTTTCTATATAGAAAAAATGTCTCAGAATCTGAGACTTTTTCTATATAGAAAAAATGTCTCAGAATCTGAGACTTTTTCTATATAGAAAAAATGTCTCAGAATCTGAGATTTTTCTATATAGAAAAAATGTCTCAGAATCTGAGACTTTTTCTACTTATATAGAAAAAATGTCTCAGAATCTGAGACTTTTTCTACATAAAAAAAATGTCTCAGAATCTAAGACATTTTTATATAAAAACTTGGCCGAGCTAACAAATGTAAACCAGTCAGCCAAAATTGACATAAGTACTCAGTTTTAGGTTTTAATTATTTTTTTAGTGTACTTAAGACAAAAAAAAATTTAAAAGAAAAAAAAAATAATACAAATATGCCCCTTAATTAAAACATTCTTTCAAGTTTTTTTTTTCTGAATAACAAGCACTTTACAAATAATTCTGAATCTATGCGAAAACTGGGTACACAGAAATGATAAAAATATTGATATTAATAACATTAATTTTTTTTTTAATTTTTAATAAAATTTTTAACAAATTTTAAAATTTCTTTAAGTGGCCAACACAAAAAAAAATTGCCAATGAACGACTTTCATAGTATTTATGAACAAATTAATAAAAATGTAATAACTTTTTCATAAACTTGTTCATAGTATTTATGAATTAATCCTAATATGTGAAATACAAAAAATATTAAAACTTTTTTTATAAATACTATGAAAAAGTTCAAAAATTTAATGTAAAGTTTCATAATTGTTTAAGAATTTGTTCATAAATACCATGAATGTCGTTTATTTGTAATCGTTATTTCTGTGAGGGCTTCAAGAAATCATTTTAAAGAAATTTCACAAAAAAATGTTCAGACTTCCTGACAATTTCCTTATTTTTTTTTATACGCCCCTTCTTAAAAACTCCTTACAAAAATGTTACATTATTTCTGTCCCTACAAGTATCATAATATAGAAACTTATAAAAAAAAAAAACTCAATTGTGCTTGATGACGAAGCATTCATTGAAACTTTCGAGTTCATAGACATAGGACGACTACTACGATAATGATGATGATGACGATATTGTCGTTGTAAGTGGATTGCTATGATGGTTAAACATGGATGGATGAGTTTAGTTTGGTTAACTGATGAATAAGAGCGCGGGCCACAAAGTGAAAAAGAAAACCAGAAAAAAAATATCTAAATGAAACAATTTCAACTAAACAATTTTAATTTTTTTTCTTTTTAAAGACGATGACGCTACACAAAAGTCGTCATCAACACAATCATCCTTTTAAAAAAAAAAAATATTTATGGCAAAAAAGCGAAAAAAAAACAAATTACACATAAAAATTGTTTAGAAAACCCCAACGAAAAAAAAAAATCTTCACATTTTTGTATAGAGGTAAACACCTGTGTAAAGGCACGTAAATTGTGCAAAACAAAAAAAAAAAACGTTGACAACGAATAAGGATCGTTAGGAACAGAAAAGGAAACCTTAAAAGCATTGAAATTTATACACACAAGGAGGTAAATCACTTGTACTCATAGTAAATTAGGAAGTTATATGACTGTCTACAATAACAACATAAATACCGACAAAAATTGGTTAAAGGAAAAAGTAATTTCGAAGATTTTTTTTAATTTTTTTCTTCTCCCGAAAATATTTGACAAATTGTGTTGTTGCATAAAAAATCAACTATTTTTTTTGTCAATACAATTAAATTATTTTCTAATGCAACAACGTTTCAATTGAAAATAAGCAAACAATACAATTTTTTTTAAGTATCATATTGAAATAAACATTTTTTTAATCTGTATTGAGGAGCGAGCATTAAATTCCGCATTATTCACGTGGCATTTACCAATTCATCTTCATATCCGATTTTGAGATAAAAAAATTTTAGATCAGACTGTGTTAAAACGAAAATAGCTTTTCGTACTCCAATTTATTTGTATATATAGTAGTATTTTTTAAAGTAGGTGTAAAAGTACGTGAAACAAATAACCCAGTTGGCCAAATAGTCGAAGATGAGATTGTCTTTAACAATTTGCTGAACGGATTATGGATTAAATGAATCAAATTTGAGTCTCAAAGGACTATGAAATGGGTTTCATCAGTACGCTTATAAATCGTTTCTGAAATTCACAGATTCCATCCAATTTTTTCTAAAATTTGGACTTTTCGTCCAAATTTCATTATTTTTTAGAATCTTTTGGCAAGCTATACATTTGGCAAACTGTTCACGTTTTGCTTCCACAAAAAAAATTGTCCCCATAGTACCCGACTATAAGACATTATTCTACACCATTTACAGATGTAATTCGTATAATATCAATTGTAATTCGAAGATTCTAATTGTAATTCGAAGATTCCATTTGTAATTCGAAGATTTTATTTGTATTTCGAAAGTTCCATTTGTAAATTCTTCGAATTACTGAATTTCCATTGATATTTTACGAATTACAATTGGAATCTTCGAATGACAAATGGAATATTCGAATTACAAATAGAATCTTTGACTTCCAAGTAGAATCTTCGAATTACAATTGATCTTTTACGAATTACATCTGTAAATGGTGTAGTAGAAAAAGTCTTAGATTCTGACACATTTTTTCTATGAAAAAACTTCAGATTATGAAGACATTTTTCCTATAGAAAAGGTCTTAGATTCTGAAACATTTTCCTTAGGTCTTAGACTAGTAAGAAGCTCAGATTTTTGGCATAAGAAAGGTCTCAGATTCTGAAACCTTATTTTAATAGAAAAAGTCTCAGATTGTGAGATATTTTTGCCATAGAAAAAGTCTCAGATTCTCAGACCTTTCTTCATAGAAAAATTCTTATATTCTAAGACACTTTTTCCATAGAAATAGTTTCGGATTCTGAGAAATTTTTCCTACAGAATAACTCTTAGCTTCTAAGACATCAGATTGGGAAATTTTTTCCTATAGAAAAAGTCTCAGATTCAGACCTTATTCCCATAGACAAAGATAAGATTCTAAGATCTTTTTGCCATAAAAGAGTTTAAGTGCCTGTTTACAGAAGGCGAACGATACACACGAACGAAAATTTTGCATGTGTTTTGTTATTGTAACAACAACAAAATACATGTTAAATTTTCGTTCGTGTGTATCGTTCGGCTTCTGTAAACTGGCACTAAATCTTTTTCCATTAGAAAGTCTTAGATTTTGAGACACTTTTCTTACACATAAAGTTTGAGATTCTGACAAGGGAAGTCTCCCTGGTGTCACCCTCCGATCTTCATGAAATTTGGATATGTTGTTTAGAACGAAAATTAATTCGACACGTATTTTTTTAGCGGCCCAACCTCATTTTTAGGAGGGGTAGATTTGTATGGGGGAAATTGACCTTTTTCAGTTTTTTACGATTTACGCCTATTTAAACAAAATTAATATAGGCATGTGTGGTATCAGATTAAAAGTATTAAAAATACCTATCTCGTGGTGCTAACAACGGGCCAAAGAAGTTAATATTTTTCGACTTATTAACAAAAATGTCCTAAAATTTTGGTATTTTATTCAATATGACGAAAAGTTGTGCATGTTTGGACACGTTCTTAGCACACGTAGATAGGTTTTTCAAAGACCTTTCATTTGGTATGTAACATGACTAGGTTTCTTTGCATAATATAGGAGATAAACGAAAAAAACTGAAAAATGGCCTTGTCTTCCCCCTCCTTTTTACCCCCTAAATATGAATTTGGGCCGCTAAAAAAAAATACGTGTCTCTTTAACTTTTCTGCTCTACAAAATAAAACCAATTCCATAAATATCCGCGGGTGACACTAGGGAGACTTCCCTTGTGAGCAGTGGCGGGTACAGCTTTTGGGTGTGGGGGGGGAAAAATTTTTTTTACTTCGAAAAAAAATCATAAATTAACCTTTGTTGACGAGCAAATAAAAGGATACGTTTTTTTTTACAAAAAAAAAGTGATGGGAAAGCTATAAAATCATCAAATTTATTAGTTTTTGCCGAAGGAGGTTTGTTTTTCATGACCATATTTCGTTTAGGTCAATTTTTTTTTAATTTGTTTTAAAAGAAAATTGTATATTTTTCGTATACATAAGAATAGAATTTTTTAATAGAAGAAATTCTTCCTACATAGAAAACATCAGATGTTAAAACATTTTTCGTGAAAAAAATATTTTTTATAGGGAAAATGTCTCAGAATATAAGACTTTTCTTAACGAAAAATGTCTCAGAATCTAAGACTATTTTCGTATAGAAAAATTTTCAGATTTTTAAAAGAAAATTGTATATTTTTTGTATACATAAGAAGAGTCTAAATCTGAGAATTTTTTAATAGAAAAAATTCTTCCTGCATAGAACATATCAGATTTTGAGACATTTTTCGTGTCTGAAATTTTTTTTTTTTTTTTTTCGTATAGAAAAATTTTCAGATTCTAAGAATTTTTTCCACAGAAAAAGCCTCAGATTATGATACATTTTACTATAGAAAAAGTCTCATATTTTAAAGCGTTATTGAGACATTTTTCCTATAGCGAGGTCTCTGATTATTGGATTTGTTTCATACTGAAAAAATTTTAGATTTTGCAACCTTTTTTCTATAGAAAAGTCTTAGTTTCTTGACCTTTTTTCAATAAAAAAAGTCTCAGATTCTAAGAACTTTTCCTAAAGAAAAAGTTTCAAATTCTGAGATCTTATTCCTAAAGAAAAAAGCTCAGATTCTCAGACCTTTTTCCTAAAGAAAAAGTCTCAGACTCTGAGAGCTTTTTCTGATACAGAAAAAGTTTTAATTCTGGCACTTTTTCTTTAAAGAAGAAGTGACAGATTCTGAGACCTTTTTCTGATTCTGAAATCTTTTCCGATTCTAAGACACTTTTTCTATAGACCCTTTCCTAAAGAAAAAGTCCCATATTCGGAAATGTTTTTCCTATAGAAAACGTCTCAGACTTTAAGACGTTTTTCCTATAGAAAGGTCATAGATTCTGAGACCTGTTTCCTATAGAAAAAGTCTGAGATTCTGAGTCATTTTTCTGAGACTCGGAGACCCTATTCCTATAAAAAGTCTTAGATTCTAAGACCTTTTTCCCGTTGAAAAAGTCTCAGATTCTGCGAGATTCTACCAATTCAGTAAGTTTCAAATTCTGAGACTATTTTCCAACAATAAAAAGTCTCAGACTTTAAGACCTTTTTCTTTTTAAAACAGACTCAAATTCTCAAAGTCTCAAATTCAGAAATTCTGAGACTTTTTTTCCAAAGAAAAATTCGTCTGCGACCTTTTTCCTATAAATAAATTTTAAACCTTTTTCACATAAAAAGGTCTCAGACTCTGAGAATTTTTTCTTTAGAAAATTTTTTTCTTTAGAAAAAAAAAATTAAAATAGTTTTACATATGTAAGTTCGACTATCAACATTGCTATGTAGAAGACAAAAAATTTTTATATAAACCAAATTAAGATCCTGTAAGATTTTTCTATACAAAGAAAGCATATTCTAATTAATTAGTTTATGCCAAAATTCATAATAAGATTGACAGATATTTTTCACAGAAAATGTTCAGATTAATTCACTTTTCCCTTAAAAAATTAAAAAATTTTTCCTATTAAAATTTTTTAAATTTTCTTCTATGAAAAATTTTTGGACTTCGAGATTTTTTTAGAAAATTTCCTTCTTTCTTTTTTTCTTCTTTTTCTTTTCTTTTCTTTCCTTTCCTTTTTTTTATTTTTTTTTTCTTTTCGAAATTTGGTCTGGGGGGGAAATTTCCCCTTTTTCCCCCCCCTTGTACCCGCGCATGCTTGTGAGACATTTTTCCTGCAAAAAAAAGTGTCAGATTCTGAGGCATATTTCCTTTAGAAAAAGTCCAAGGCTCAAAACATAATTCCTATAGGGAAATCCTAAGATTCTGAGAAATTTTTCCTATGGAAAAAGTCTTAGATTCTGAGATCTTTTTCCCAGAAAAAGTTTCAGATTTTGAGATCGTTCTTTCTCCTACCCTTTTTCTTATTTTTCTTAACGAACTTCTAAGTCAAACTTCAAATCCTATCTACTCTTTTGCAGATGCCAGCAACATTTGTCATTTATTTTCCATTGATCGTCAGATTATGAATGACACACTTAATCAAGACCTGTGAACAATCTCTGAGTGGTGTCTTGCGAATAGGGTCAAGTTTAATGCACGCAAGACTCAATGTTGTATGTAGACCAACAATAATGTGGAATCAATAGCGTCATCTACACATGTGGGTGGTATTAGTTTCGAGGAATCTGACACTCTTAATGTTCTGGGCATGAAAATTCCGTGTGATGTCCGTTGGAATAAGCAGGTTTTTCAAGTGTCAAAAGAAGCATTTAAGTGTCTCGGTTTTTTAAACCGGTGTAAATAGTACTTCAGCTTATCAGATCTCCTCACTATTTTTACCACCTTCATCAGAACGAAGATGGAATACAACTCGCATATATGGGCATGGGCTTTAAAGTATATTTTTGAGCTCTTGAACCGTGTGCAAAGAAGGGCGTTGATGCATATCAATGACAATAGGGTGTCCAACTCTATTGACTCATTGGAGCATCGTCGGAATGCATAGAGAAAACAGCTTACAAGGGAAGTATCTCAACCCTTATGAACCGATTTGCCTGAAACTTAAAATATATATAAAAGAGACAATTTTAAGGCTGTGGTGTCTCGGCTTATCGGCCATATCAATGTTTCAAAATTTCGTTGTCCCCTTATGAAACATTGTGGACCTCCGGGAAAATTACGATAACTCCCGAACTAACAGGAATATCCTCTAGAGCAAAAATACGTGTCGACTTAAATTTAATAAAGATTATTTCGTATTCATATGGGCATCGTAAGTCTATGTCTTCATATAAATACCCCCCAAAATTTACACATTTTCATAAAAAAAGTATTTAATGAAGCCAAATTTTTACAAGGTTATGCCACCGTTGGATAGGCATTAAAAAAACCCTTTCTTCTCATATGTAAACATCATATAGTTTCTAAGAAAGAAATGGCTTAAAAATCCAAAAACTATTTTTTCGACATTTTTTGACCCATGTTTTGAACCCCTTAATCCCCGATATGGCCGATAAGCCGAGACACCCCAACCTTAGAATTGTCTCTTTTATACATATTTTACGTTTCATGCAAATCGGTTCATAAGGGTTGAGATACTTCCCTTGTTAGATGTAGCAGCCGAATTTAGAGTCAACTGCATGGTTCAATAACAACAACCGATATTTTCGGTTGCGATAATCAAAATTTGTTTATAACAACTTAACTTCTGTTGGTTCAAATGAATTTCGGTAATCGCAACCGAAAATTTTGGTTGCTGGAATTAAACCATGCAGTTGGCTCTAAATTCGGCTTTCACAATTAAACTGTTTTCTCTGTGTGTGGGTTGTGTTCTGTCGATTTACCATGGAAAGTGTTCTGCTGAGATAACCCTTTCTTCTGCTGTCGATTTACCATGGAAAGTGTTCTGCTGAGATAAGTAAACTTATCCCTAGAGCCCGAGTTTTCGCAACACTCGGTTGTCCAGTAGATCACATCCGTTTGTTGTCGATTGTCCAGTTGAACGCACAGCGCATTACAGAAAAGGTTCGTTTATCAGTCGAACTAGCCGTATGTGGAATAATCTTCCCGCAGAGGTCTTCCTAGTCTCTTTCAATGTAAATAAATTTAAGTCAAATATCCACATTATTCCCATAAAAAAAGTTTAGATTCTGATATCTATTTGCCAAAGAAAAAGTCGCAGATTATGAAACCTTTTCCCATAGAAAACTTCTTAGGTTCTGAGACACTTTTCCCATAGAAAAAGTTTCAGATTCTGAGTTATTTTTCATATAGAAAAAGTATTAGACTCAATAACATATTTCCATTCGAAAAAACCTTTTTACATAGAAAATGTTTCAGATTCTGAGACATTTTTCTTATACAAAAAATCCCAGATTCTAAGATATTTTTCCTATAGAAAAAGTAGTAGAGTCTGAAACGTATTTCGTCTAGAAAAAAGTCTCAGGTTTTGAGACCTTTTCATATAGAAAAAGTCTTAGATTTTAAGACACTTTTCCCGTAGAAAAAGTTTTAGATTCTGAGACATTTTTTAAAGAGAAAAAGTTTCAGGTTCTGAGACATAGATTTCCTATAGAAAAAGTCTTAGAAGCTGAGACCTTTTTTATTATTATTTTTTTCTTCCCAAAGAAAATGTTTAGATTCTTATACTTTTTCTATAGGCAAAAAAGGGTCTTAGAATCTGATATCTATTTCAGATTCTGAAACCTTTTTTAGTAGAAAAAGTCTCTGACTCTTAAAAATATTTCATAGTTACTCAGATTCTGAGAAATTTTACCTATAGAAAAGAAAAAAAAATACCTCGAGCTAGAATAACCCTACTCCAAAAAAACATTTTATAACATGAATTTAATTTGTGCGAATTAAAAACAATCTCGGGATTTCCGGCTTCCGGACTTTGGGATTAGAAGCCCTAAAGTCCACCAACGTCATCCACCAAATATCTTTAAGTAATAAATTCACAATCGGTTTCATTTTGGCCAACTGGGTGTAACAGTAAGAAAAACAACTCATACATGCACGTGATTACTCAATGAGGGTTGGTTTGGAAAATTGATATTTTATAACGAGGTTGTTGTCGTCGTCGTTGTTGTTGTAGCGTCCACTGGAGGTTCACATGTCGTCATTGTTGTTGCTGCTGTTGTTGTTTGTTAAGGGTGGTGGGTGTAATGTTGTTACTAGTCGTGGTGGTGGTGATGGTGACGGTGGTGAGTTGTTCTTAAAGTTTACGTTACAACACATTTTGTTGAGTAAATCAAAACTGTTTTTCAAACTTATAAAATATAAACGCATTCATTGTTGTGGTTAAAACTCGGCAAGTAGTTTCTATTACACTTGGTTTTCATGGTTCTTACAATTGTCGTCGTGTATGGATGGATGAGGTATGAATGAGTATGTGTCATCTTATACTAAATGTTGTTTAGGTTAGAGGTGTCATCATTATGTTTCACAATAACAACAACAACACAAAAGGCAAGTCATGTTATAAAACATGTTGTAAGTGAGAGCGAGTATTACAAGCTTCTATTGTAATCGTTCTTAATGCATTTTTCATTATTTTCATTGTTTTAAATTAAAAAGAAAAGAAAATTCTTTAAAAATCCCAGTCTATGTGTACAAAAGAAATGTTGTAATATTTTATTTTTAGAAAATAACAACTAAAAATAGAGTATCCGTTACACTTCTTCTTCTTTTTTTAGATACATACAGTGACCGCCAAAAGTCTACGTACGACTACATAGTAGATGTAATTCGTTAACGACAAAGTTAACAATAATAGACCTAATTATTAGAGTCCGACCGAAACCAGTTTTTCGAGGCCGAACCGAAACCGAACCGAATATTCGGCCAAAAAGAAATATTCGGCCGAAACCGAACCGAAACCGAAACTTACAAAAAATACCGCCTGGCATTAATAAAATCATTAAAAAAAATTTTAAAGATAAATATACAGGACCTAATGTTTTGAAACTATAAGAATTGTTGTATTTGTAAAATAAAATATATTTTTTAAAAAACTTAAAAAAAAAAATTGTAAATTTCATATGTAGATTAAGAGAAAAGAATATTTGAACTGTAACAGTATTACATTTATTGGACAACCCTGCTTCTTTTTGTTCAAGTGAACTGAAACAAGTAAATTGGAACACGAAATTAAAAAATGTAGCGACTTTTTTAATATATTTTTTAAAATACCAAAAAGTTTCGGTTTCGGCTAATATTCGGCCAAAATTTTGCCGAATACCGAATAGAGGCCGAAACCCTATTATTCGGCCGAAACCGAGACCGAAACCGAATATTCGGTCGGACTCTACTAATTATTATCAAACAAGTATTTTTGTAAAAAGTGCTGTGTAGGCAATTAATCAAGCTTTAATTTAAGCTTAATGGCGTCCAGATTGAGTAAATATTAAATGTGCTACGAGTGTCGAAATGGAAATTGAAATTATTGAAAGAGCTTTTTTAGAAAATTTTTTAATGATATTTTTAAGTCAATTTTTTCTAAGTTCAAACATTAAAAATTTAAAAAATGGTCCAATATTTTATATTCAGCTATCAACAAATTTTTCCAACGACCTAAACGAAATGAAAATTTTTAATACAGTAAAAGAAATCTGCATTTTTGGACCTCCAATTCTTTTGACCACCAATTTTTGTAAACAAAGAAAATCTACACCAACTATCTAGTCGTACGTACACCTTTGGCAGCCACTGTACATTTTACCCATGGGTAAAATATATGACGTCATTGTTACAACAGAGTCATAATTCTGTTAACAATCATGAGAAATTTTAACTGGTATTTTAATTTTTTTTTTTGTAATGACGGTGTCTGTATAAATTTTAACTGGATTTTTACTTTTCTTTTTAATTTTTTATTTTTACCTTGTACATTAAATTTACAGAGATTGATTACGTGGTAATTAATTTTTTTTTATGTTTTTTTAATTTTCATTTAATTGTTGCAATGTGTTTTCTTTTGTAACTGAAAAATAAAAAAAATATAAAAAACAAGAAACACGTACACGAACTTATTGTAAATTATAAAGTTGATTATCACGAGAAGTAGGGACTCCAATTCAAACTACAATTATTATTATTATTAAATGAATCATTATGAAATTTTTTGAATATGAAAAAGAAAACACTATGACCATTAGAGCGACAATTTTTTTGTATGGCAAAAAAGATTTTATTTTGATTTTGAATGTTCGGAAAAATTTTTATTCTACTAGACCAAACATTTATGTGTTACAAATTTGAGGCCAATTGGATTAAATGAACCCGTGGCACCGGCGATCAAAGTTTTGGATTTTTCAAAATTCGTGAACACGAATATCGAAAAACAAATTAGAATCGGCTAAACGGGTTTTGATATATCGCTATTTGAAATTTGCAAAAAAAAAAATGCAGGATTTTTCAGGCGTTCACGAAATTTAAAAAAAAAAATAAAAATATCTTTTCTCTGACTTGAGACGAAATTTAAAAAAAAAAAAATAAAAATATCTTTCCTCTGACTTGAGAGCTTGAGACAGTCTTTCATTTAAACCTAATTTGAGCCAAGTCCTATCATTTTAACCTGCTAAAGTTCCATTGATAGATTTTTGGCAAAAGTCTTGCTTTAACTCTTCGTACAAGTATATTGAGAATAAAAGTTATACAAAAGTTATATTTTCTACATTATTTCAAAAGTTTTAAGGCAAAAACCCCAATAAAATGAAATGTTGCTTATCGAGTTTTTACACCTAGAAAAGTTTTACAGTAACTATTTACAGTTATTCAAAAAGTTTTTGGTTAAAGTTGTTTTAAACGTTTTATCGTTTGTTTTTCAAAAAACTGAAATATTGAAAGATTTATACAGTGATTAAAACAATGAACTACAAAATTTACGGAAAAATATTTTTATCAGTTAAATTATTTGTGACTGATTATACCGTATAATTTTACAGAATTAATAGTATTAGTATTGAGTTAACTTTTAATAAAAATTGATTAAGTGTGTACCAAAAAATTTTAGTAAATTTTTAATTGACAAAATTAAAACTTTACTCAAAGTTTTTCGTTTATTTTTTAATTAAGTTTTTAATTGATAAATCAAAAATTTATCAATTTATTTTTTTTAAAAGTTTAAAAAAGTTTCACATTTTTTTCAATTTTTTATCAAATATATTTATCAAGGTTGGCAATCGAAACGAATAACGGTATCGATATCGGTATTGGTATCGTTTTTTTATTTATTTCGGTATCGGTATCGGTTACGGTATTTGAGTTGAATCGGTTACGGTATTACCGATACCGAAACGTCGATACCGGTACGTACCGGTATTATCGAAAAAAATGCTAAAAACATAAAAAACGCATAAAAACTTATTTTTTTTTTCAATTTTAATACTTAAACACGTATTTACGTATTTATTTTTAGCATTTTTGTTAAAATGGCCTTTAAAATGTGAAAAAAAATAAAATGGCGTTTTCTTAGGGGGTCGGTGGGGACGTTGCCGGACCACACCTAAAAAAGGGGGCGGACCGAGAAAACTGTAATTTTCTTATCCCCTTGATCAAAGTGCAGGACTTTGAAGTTATTTTGACATAAAAATGTTTCATTTGTTAAAGAAAAAAGTAAAAAAAATGTGTAAAAAAAATTGAAGAGTTAAATTCGACTTACAAGGAAGGTCTCCCTGGTGTCACCCGCCGATCTTTATGGAATTGGTTTTATTTTGTAGAGGAGAAACAAAAAAGGGACATATTTTTTTATTGGCCCAAATTCATATTTAGGGGGTTAAAATGAGGGGGTAAGAAACGGTCATTTATCAGTTTATTGTGTTTATCTCATATATTATACAAATAAACCTATGTCATGTTATATACCAAATGAAAGGTCTTTGGAAAACCTATCTTCATGTGCAAAGATCGTGTCCAAACATGCACAACTTTTCGTCATATTGAGGAAAATGCCAAAATTTTTGGACATTTTTGTTAACAACTCGTTAAAAATTCACTTTTTACACGTTGTTAGCATCCAAATCGTAAAAAACTGAAAAAGATAAATTTTCCTTCATACAAATCGCCCCCCCCCCCCTAAAAATAAGTTTGAGCCGCTAAAAAAAATACGTGCCGAATTAATTTTCGTTCAGAGCAACATATCCAAATGTCATGAAGATGTCATGAAGACCAGGGAGACTCTCCTTGTTAGCCGAATCCATGAATATCCACTTTTAAAGTGATAGTTAGTTTTCTAACTAAATATTTTATTTTGAGTAAAAAAACTTTTTTTAGTCATTTTTGAAAAAAGAAAAAATACAACATTTTTTTTTTGAGTGTAAATTTTTTTTCGAGTGTAAGTTTTTTTTTGCTTAATTGTAAAAATATGTTTGAGTGACAAAAATACTTTGTAAAATATTTTTCTGACTCTTTCATGTTTTTAAAGCTGGTTTAACGGGTTTTTCAACACGTGAGCTAAAGGTGAAACTAATTTGAAAGTGAAACTAATTTGAAATTCACGGTTTGCTAATAATTTTTGAACCACGAAGTCCTATAAATATTAAAAAAAATCCATGGGCACCTACATCACGGATTAAATAAAAATCTCCAAAAGACTTAACTATACTAAGGGGTGCGAAAAGTTTTTATTGAGAGTCTAATTGATTTCAAAAAAATTTGGTGAAAATCAATAATTTTCTTCTGCTCCCGCATAGCGTTTTAAGTATGATTTTTTTTGGAAATTTTTACTTAATCCACGATGTGGGTGTCCAAAGATTTTTTTATTTTTATGAGACTTCTGGGAGGCATTTAGAGTACGATTTTTCATTTACAAAAACCAAAAAAATTTAAAATTTTCTATTAATTTTTATTTTTGTAAAAACATGTTTTTTTAGGAAAACCCGTTTCAATACCGTTTCAATACCGGTACGTACCGGTACCGAAGGAAAAGGTTTTTGGATACCGGTATCCGATACCAAAACTGAGTTTCGGTATTGGTATTGGTACCGGTATTCAATTTAAAGGGTTTTGAAACGGATAACGGTATTGAAAAGGTATCGATTGCCAACATTGATATTTATGTCTTAAAGACATCGAAAAATTTCATAAAGATGATTTCAAACTTTTATTTACATATGAGGCATTCCGCACCAAATGTCCCGCTACAGAAAAACATGTGTCCCGTAAATTTCTGAATAGGTTGTTTGGATAGCCCTATATGGAACTAAGAAAATTGCGTTTTTGATTTTTCTAATTTTCAAAAACTGGGCTTAGAAGGCGTGGTCAAATATTGGAAAAATGATCAAATTTGTGGCGAGTTGCCTTGATTAAATATTTATCACATTAAAACGGAATGCACCACAATCTCAAAAATTTACATTCCTATATAGTTTTGTATGGGCTATCGATTATTTTTTTTTTTTTGAATATTTTCAGAACCCGTTCTGAAATTTTTCATTTTTTAAAAATGTCAATTTATCAAAAATCATGCCACTTTTTTTTTTCTTTTTTAAATTTTTTTTTAAGTTTAGATGTTTGTCCATCCACACAAAAAATTCAGAAACACGTTCTTCGTTTTTTCGTGAAAATCGCATTTGAACTTTAAATTTCATAACAATTTTGTAATTTGCTTGTACACTTTGTTTTAACGTTGCGAATGAGTAATATTAATTGCATAATAATTGCATAAATATTACTCATTCGCAACGTTAAAACAAAGAAATACAAGCAAATTACAAAATTGTTATGAAATTTAAAGTTCAAATGCGATTTTCTCGAAAAAAAAAACGAAGAACGTGTTTCTGAATTTTTTTGTGTGGATGGACAAACATCTTAACTTTAAAAAAAAAATTAAAAAAGAAAAAAATGTTATTAAGGGTTTGTGATTGAAGAAGAAAACATTGTATTTCTAAAGATTATTTTTAATGTGGATTTATTCCAGACCATGGTTTCTGTAGCCACCTCTACGTCATCAGTGGAGAAAATTACATTAGATTTAAATTGTTTGATTATTTGTAAGACTGTTTTTTTTATATGTTTTTTCATCAACAGACTTAACTCTGAGTGGAATAGAACCCACGTTCTTCAAATTTTCCATCAGTTTGCAAAGCAAGTACTCTACCATCTGAGCTATCGCCCTGCTTGACAAACTAACAGCAGAAGTTAGTTTGTTCGTATTTCATTACAGATGTTAAGTGTGTGACGTCAACAGAAGATTTTTATTTTACACCAACAATTGCGATCCTTAGAAACAACAACATTCCTTAATCTCTCTGTCTCGTTTTTGCACATAACAATTTTAGCGCTGAATTATTTGTTCATACTTGATTTTTAATAAATTTACATTTTTAAAAAATGGAAAATTTCAGAACGGGTTCTGAAAATTTTCAAAAAAAAAAAAAAATTAATCGATAGCCCATACAAAACTATATAAGAATGTAAATTTTTGAGATTGTGGTGCATTCGGTTTTAATGTGATAAATATTTAATCAAGGCAACTCGCCACAAATTTGACCATTTTTCCAATATTTGACCACGCCTCCGCCCAGTTTTTGAAAAATTTAAAAACCAAAAACACAATTTTCTAAGTTCCATATAGGGCTATCCATACAACCTATTCAGAAGTTTACGGTAATTTCATAAAGATGATTTTTAAACTTTTATTTACATATACATAAAACTATAAACTAAATGAGAATTCAAAAAAACTAGGAGAACAAAATATAGTTAAAAAAATATTAATTTTTTTTTTTAAAGTAAAGTAATTTTTTTAAAACCTTTTGAGTAAATTTTTAATTGCGTCAATATAACAAAATCAAAACAAAAAACTTTTTTTTTCAAAATATGCGACAAAAATATGTAATATCTGCAATATATGCAAAAACATGCATTAAAAGCAAAATATGGAAAAATATGCACTAACAATTCGATGCCACTTTACTGCAAATTTCTTAATTCGCAAAGATATTTTGTTTTTTTTGTTCTCAGACTGACGACAACAAATATGCATTTGCATAAAAATCCGAACCCTAGTAATGATTTTAAAAAATATTTATTGCTCAAATTTCGAAATATTTTTTTTTAAGTCCCGAAAACAAAATTTTTTTCACAATTTGTTTGCGTTTGGAGTTAAAATTTTTTTAAAAATGCTTTTAGGAAAAAAAAAAATTAAATTGGAAAAATTTCCAAGTACCGAAAAATGTTTTAAAATTTTCTAGGTTCAGGAACAATATATTTTTGTTGAGTTTTGAGTTAAAAAATTTATTAAAAACTTTAAGTCCCGAACAACTTTTTTAAAAATCCCTTAATCCCGGGCACAATATTTGTTTTGCGTTTTACAGTAAAGAAAAAAAAGTTTACGATTTCGTTTGGTTTTAAAAATTATTGAATTATAGTCCACCTAGTCCTCTTTCCTCAAACTCTAAAGATGCTGATGTAAGTGAACACTTTTTTAAACCATTTAACAATTTTTCTGGTACAATATATTAAAAATTAAATAAAAAAAAATTGTTTTTATGTAAAATTCTATAAAATCCGTTAATTCTATAAAATTTCCGGATTTCCCAGGAAAAATAAAAAAAATCCCGAGAATTTCCGTCAGAGTTTTCCCGGGAATTCCGATCCGTGAATTCCCGGTCACCAAACAACCCTGCTGATTAATTTTCATTGAATAAAATATGTGACTTACCCAAATAATTAAAAATTTAGAAAACGACTCACCTGAAAGTATAGAGAAAAGAAATAGAAATTAGTAGTGAACAGATTTAAATTATTCCAAGTGATTTAAAAAATAGGACATTGAATCACTGTTGCCAGATTTGACGATTTCTCTGCATTTTGATTTTTACTCCCCAAAATAGCAAAATGACGATTTGACGATTTTTGCCCAAAAAATGACGATTTTTAAAAATAGCAAAAACCTGTAAATTTTGTCTACTTTTTAAAAATTTTTAAATAAAACTTTAGTATGCAATGAATATTTTTTGCTTATTGTTAGTTAAAAAAAGTATTCACTAATATTTTTGTATAAAAAGGGACAAAGGGTACAAGTGAGAGTCACATTCTCTTTTTCCCTACAAAAGGTAAACAAATTATAGGGGGTTTTTTGGCGGGGGGACACCTTTTTTCGTGATATATGTTAACAAATTGATTTATTATGATATTTACACAATTTTATCAATATTTTTTAATGGAAGTGTCCACAGAAAAGGGCGGACGGAAAAAAATTAATTTTCTAATTAACTTGACCCAACTGCATGACCTTTTTTTTCATAAAAATATTTCATTTATTTAAGAAGGTGAACAAAGAATATAAGGAGGTAGGTCCAGTTTTACCAGGAGGAACTTTGTTCTCCCTGGTCTGTTTTTTTTTTCATATTTTATTTATTTAATCTTTTCCTTACTGAAATTGACAATAATTTTTAAACTGAACCATCCAATGGCCATAAGATATGTTTGAGCCAAACTGCATGGATTAAGCTCTTTTGGTTTGGACTGCATCATGTCTTCAACAGACGGGCGGACATCGCTTGAATGAGTCTTTAATCAAAGATAAATATACCTTTTTTATTTTGACGATTTTTTGACGATTTCTGCGAATGGGATGACGATTTTGACGATTTTTTTATAAAAATCGTACATTTTTGACGATTTTGAATATCGTTTTTTTTTTAATATTTGTAGTTAAAAATTATAAAAACTGCTAATTACTCTAAGCGGAATGTTCTGTAAATTTCAGATTTGGAATCTGGAGAGAAAAGCCTTTATGTATCAGTTACTTTATCGGACTCAGGCAGTGGAGTCCTATAAAGTAACAAAAGGAACTTCTTTTTACAACGGTAAGTGTCAGAAAAATACCAAAAGAAAATTTGGAATCGGGAATTAAAATTTTGCCCAGTTTATGTCACTTAATTTCAAAGAATGCGATTTTTTTGTAAATTTCTAAAACAGTGTAATTTCACACAAAAAATGAGTGACTAAAAATGTTCAATTAAAAATAATTGATCAACGAAATTTTAATGAATCAATAATTGTTTTCATTAAAATGACTGTAATTTTGTTTTACTGTCGTATGACAGATTTTTTTTCATAAGCTTACAATTTATTCGGTAAATCGATCATTATTTTGATTGACTACAAATAAAAAAAATAATCAAATTTGTAATCAAAATCGAAAAATGTTTGATTGAATATTGGTTGGTATAACATTTTTCTTTATCGGAAGAGTTTCAATCAAAAAATTTATTGAATCCGCATGTTTCGTTTTCAATTCTTTCTGTGTACGTACTTCAATATCATTCTCAACTAAATTCGACCTTTTTGTAATTAGAAATTAATTTTACTGCATATTTGTATACAGAGAATTTTGATGAATATTCATAACTTTTTGTCTAGTTTGATCTATGAACGAACATGATGTAAACAATATAACTAAACCACATGTAAATCCCATATCATATTTTGGAATTTTAATTAAAGCGGTTTTATTGTATGAATATTTTTTTTTTTTTTTTTTTCATATTCTGTATGAGTTGAGAGAGTAAGTATACAACATGAAAAACTTTTAATTAATTTTAATTGAAATATAACTCATTGTTTTAAAGTACAGTTTATTTATCAACGAATATACATACAAAATATATAATAGGTACGTTCGCGTATGTTTTTTAGGGTACAAAATAGTTTCGAAAGCGTTACCGTACGTTACCGCAAGTGCCCAAACCAGCCACAACAGCGTTTCCAAAAGTAAGAATTATGCAAATGTTAAGAGTCAGAAGCTTACTTACTATAAATTATTAAAAGTCAACGTTGAGAAAACAGCTGTTCTGTAGTTTGGACATAAAATGTGTTTGTTTGCATTCTGGTACTTTTCCACATTTCCGGATTTCATGAAATAAAATCTATCTAATTCAAACTATACCAAAGCTTAAAAAAAAAATTACGGGAACGTACCTATTACATCACAGTTACACACAAAACAAATACACATACAATATTGCAAATGTCATAAATTTTGTATAAAACCACGCAAAAGCAGAAAGTTTTTACAAGTCAAACAACCTGTCAATACAAATGTACATAAAAATTATAAGCGGTTTTCAAAATATCTACAATTTATGAATGTTGTTCAAAATACACAAACAACAAAAGAAAAAAATTCAATTTATGAATGAATTAAGAGGGTGGGTGGGTTGTTTCAGGCGTTCGTTTGTTCGTTCGTTTGTTGGTGATGATAATGCAATTTATGAAAAGTTTTTTGGGGGTTGACGATAATTTTACATTTACATTGGACTCCCCATACTACTCCACATTTTCAATAGCAAATCTACTTAAAATGGCATTACACACTTAAACAACTCACCCACCCCCCAAAGGGTAGTCGAGGGTTGTAAAAAGGGAGTTAAAACTTACAGCATATGCAAATAACTAAGGATTTTGAAGTGAAGAGAAGTAAAATTTATTTACACTCAAAACGAAAAAATTGGTAAAAAATAATAAAAATTTTTTTTATACAAAACTTGACAAATTTGTTGTAAATTTTCAATAAAGAACGGTATTTTTATACCCCCTAATAGAGATGGGTGCTGGTAACGTAATTTGAGAGATTCACGCGTGACTCACGCATAAGTGAGTTAAATATTTGAGTGATTGATTACTTAAAAGAGTAAAAATGATTTAATTTTTTTCTAGCGATAGCTTGAACTATTTTAAATAACTTTGTTGTGTTCCGTTTAACGCAATTTAATAGCAATGGGCGCTGATGATGCGATTTCCGTGATTTATTTAAATGAATGATTTCAATTATATCTAACAAGAGCTTGAACTATTTTAAAAACTTTATTGTATTCCGTTAGACTTTCGGTTTTCGATTTTAATGGTTTTAGACTCACAAGGGAAGTATCTCAACCCTTATGAACCGATTTGCCTGAAACTTAAAATATATATAAAAGAGACTAATTTAAGGTTGGGGTTTCTCAGCTTATCAGCCATATCAATGTTTAAAAATTTCGTTGTCCCCTTATGAAGCAAAGTGGACCTTCGGAAAAATTTCAATAACACAGTGCAACAGCCAATTTAAGGCCTCAACCAAACCATGACACTTTGAAAGTACTTATGTGCAGTAAAAATGCCTGCGAATTTTGTACTCTTGCCCAAAACATTAAATCATAATAATGTTTTGCGGAAGATTTGGGTGTACTTGCCAAAGCAAAGTTTTTTTTAGAAAAAATAATGTTATATTACTTTGCTATTCCCTGCAAAACGAATTGAAATATCAGTCGAGGATAGGGTTGCCAGATACTAGAAATCCAATAACTGGACAACGAAAAATTTTCAGCTGGATTTTTAAAAAGTAACTGGACTAAAAAAATATTTTTTTTTTAATAATTTGAAAAAAAAATTAACCGATTTTCATATGTGAGATACATATTCTTATTTTGGACTAAATGGCCGTCTCAATTTGCCACGGCAAAAATGTGCCTTTTTTAAGCATTTCTATTACTTTTTAGAGCATCTCGAAATGCTGATGTTCGTCATTGGCATGAGGATGGTTAGAGTATATTTTTCTTTTTAATCTTTTCGAATCTGGAAATCAAGAATGACAGTTAAACTTTCCCAGACGTGCGAAGTTAAAAAGGGCGACAACAATTGACCATCATTTGCAGATTTGACCCATCCAGACATATTTATGGGGGTTACTTAAAAAGCACAATGTACGCCAAGAATCCTTAAATCATCGACGAGCGAAATCAACTCTAGACTGGCCGAGATTTTCGTAAAAGTTGTAAAAAAAATTAGCGAAAATGCAGCAAAAATAGCACATTTTCCGTACCCAAAAGAGGCATTTATGTTATATTTATGATTAATGTTTTATTCAAAAAGAAGTCCCAAAAAATTATAAAAAATATTTAAAATAAAAAAAAAAATTGTTAAAATTATAAAAATCCATTTTCAACTGGACAAATTATGTTTTAACTGGAAACTGGACCAGACCTAAAATAACTGGAAAATCCAGGCCATTCCAGGCCGTCTGGCAACCCTAGTCGAAGACCCCATTAAAAAACCAAAAGAGCTGTACATTTTGTAAGTGAGTGCAAAAATAAGTGCAAAAAAGTGTTTTTACATTTTGGAGAGTATAAAAGATTCGGCACCAAAGAATATACCACTCTTATTTGTTTTATGTACATTTGATAAACAAATAGAAAATTTTTATGCGAAAAGCTTATACTTGTTGAAAAAGTAGTTTTGGTAAAAAAAAAATGATTTTTTTTCTTGAAAAACAAAATTATGTTAAAAAAAATTTAATGAACCCAAAATTTTTGGTAAAAAAAAAACTTTTGAGGAAAAAACGTTTTTGATGAATTTTTTTGATGAAAAGAAAAATTTTTTTAATTTAAAAAAATGTATGAAAAAAAAAATTAAAAAAAAGAAATTATTGGTGAGAAAAAAGTTGATAATAAAAAATTTGATAAAAAAATTTGATGAAAAAAATATGATAAAAAAAAATTTATGAAAAAAAAAATTTGATGAAAAAAAAAATTGATGAAAAAAAAATTAATGAAAAAAAATTGATGAAAAAAAAAATTTGATGAAAAAAAATTTGATGAAAAAAAAATTTATGAAAAAAAAAATTGATAAAAAAAATTTATAAAAAAAAATGATGAAAAAAAAAGTTTGATGAAAAATTTTATGAAAAAAAAAGTTTGATGAAAAAAAAAAAAAATTATAAAAAAAAAAAAATTTATGGAAAAAAAAATTTGAAAAAAAAAAAATTGATGAAAACAAAAAAAATTGATGAAAACAAAAAAAAAAATTGATGAAAAAACTGAATGAAAAAAAAAAAAAAATAATGAAAAAAAAAAATTGATGAAAAAAAAATTGATGAAACAAAAATTTTGATAAAAAAAAAATGAATGAAAAAAAAATTGATGAAAAAAAAAATTTGATGAAAAAAAAATTTGATGAAAAAAAAAATTTGATGAAAAAAAAAATTGATGAAAAAAAAAAATAACAAAAAAATAATGAAAAAAAAAGTTTGATGAAAAATTTTATGAAAAAAAAAAATTTGATGAAAAAAAAAAAATTGATGAAAAAAAAAATTTATAAAAAAAAAAATTATGGAAAAAAAATTTGATGGTTTACCCATTTTTTTAATCCCTAAATCCCCGATATGGCCGAAAAGCCGAGACACCCCAACCTTAGACTTGTCTTTTTTATATAAGTTGAGATACTTCCCTTGTCAGTTTAAGCAAAAGTCACAAAAAAATATATTTTTTTGTAATTTCTTGAAAATATTTTGAGCGAGTAACACGATTTAGCGTAAGTAATATAAAATGAACTCACGTGATTATTGAGCGACCGAGAATGAACTTCACACAAAGTTTAGAACGAATTAATAATGATTTTAGGGAATGAAAAATTTGATTCGTTTTAATCGAATTAAAAAAGTGAATTTAAACAAGTAAAAAAGTTAAATTCGGCCTTGCCGAATGTAGTGATACCCTCCACAATTTCAAAAAGATTATTGCAAACAACTTCATTTGAAAGGAAATTACTTTAAAAAAAAAAAAAAATTTTAAAAAATTTCCGCGAAAAAAAAATATTGGTAAAAAAAAAAAATCCGCGATTTTTTTCTTTTTTTGTCAAAAAATATGTTCGTACTTGTTTAAATACCATTTGGGGTCCAATTATGTTCACATATGTCAACAAGAAGCCGAATTAAAGCATTTTGTATTTTTAGGTTATGTTGAATGTACTGAAATTTTTGAGGTATGCTTACATTTTCGTTCATAACTTTTGAACCGCTGAACCGATATCGCTCAAATGCAATACCAAACTTCTCGGGAGAACTTCCAATATATATGTTAAGTTTCAGTCATCTCTGTGCAATATTTTGTCCGCGAGAGCATTTTCCACAGACAGACGGACAGACGGACAGACGGACATCGCTAGAATGTCTTAAAATCGATCGGGCATCATAAATATATATATACTTTATGGGGTCCCAGACCGATATTTCGGTGAGTTACAAACAGAATGACAAACTTATATATACCCTCTATCACTAAGTGGAGGGTATAAAAATAATTCTTTTGCAGCTTTTACTTAACTTTTTAGTTTGAACGACCGTGATTGAACTTAACATTTAAACAAGTGAGTCGTGAGTAATTTTGTGAGTGTGTGCCAAAAATCACTCACGCGCCTATCGCTGTAAGGGGCGTACTCATTTGGTCATTCTGTGTGTATCCCATCAGAAAAGGGGTCTAGGAGTAGAGTATTCGAAACCGAAAATCGGTTAACGGTTTTTTTTTCACTTTCAGAAGCTCGACCGGTTTTGTATATTTTTGGCAATAGGAATTTGTTAAAAAAATGTCGATAATGACTTCTCTCGATTTATTTCGAGTTTCCTCAAATATCGTTCTATACGTGTTGATATGTTGCTCATGAAATGTGTTTTAGCTTCAATCAGGCCAAGCTTTGCTGAGGTTGAGGGCAAAAGGCAGATTATGTATGACACATTTAATCAGGACCTGTTGAAAATTTCCAAGTGGGGTCTTGTGAAGAGGGAAAAGTTTAATGCACGCAAGACTTAATGGTTTACGTTGACCCACAGGAATGTGGAACCAACAGGGTCACATGTTGGTATGGGTGGTATAAGTATCGAGGAATCTGAAACTCTTGTTGTTCTGGGCATGAAAATTGGGTGTAATGCCCGTTGGAATAAGTTTTTCAAGTGTCGATAGAAGCATTCAAATGCTTCGTTTTCTTAAACCGGTGTAAGAAGTACTTCACCTGATCCGATCTCCTTACTATTTATACCAACTACATCCGACCGAAGATGGAATATAACTCCCATATATGGGCAGGGATTTATATTCCATCCCCGTGTACAGAAGAGGGCGTTGATGCTTATCAATGACAATAGGGTGTCCAACTCTATTGACTCATTGGAGCATCGTCGGTATGTGGGTTGTGTGACTCTGTTCAATCGATATTACACCTAGAAAAGTTTTACAGTAACTATTTACGGTTATTCAAAACAGTTTTTGGGTAAAGTTGTTTTAAACGTTTTATCGTTTGTTTTTCAAAAAAACTAAATTATTGAAAGATTTATACAGTTGTTAAAACAATAAACTACAAAAATTTACGGAAAAAATTTTTATCAGTTAAATTATTTGTAACTGATTATACCGTATAATTTTACAGAACTACGGTTTTAGTAGTTTGTTATTCAAAAAATTTTATTTTTACTTCACAAAATAAAAAATTGTAAACAGTTAAAATAACTGAAATATCGTTTGTTTTTACGGAATGTCTAGTCATTTATTAACGTTTAAAAATAACTGAAAAAGTATGTTGTTTCAATTGAAATATAAGTAGTCCGTTTTTTAAAAGGAAAAACGATTGTTTTAAATGGTTTTTCAGTTGAATTTACTTACAAAATATTTTGAGTGTACCATGAAAAGTGTTCTGTTGAGATAAGTGAGCTTATCCCTAGAGCCAGAGCTTTTATTCGCAACACTCGGTGGTCTAGAAGATCACATCCGTTTGTTGTCGATTGTCCAGTCGATCGCACAGCACATTACAGAGAAGGTTCGTTTATCAATCGAATGGAATAATCTTCCCGCAGAGGTCTTCCCAGTTTCTTTCGATGTAGATAAATTGAAGTCAAATATCCACAAACACTACTTCCTATTTCCTCCTCCTCATAACTTATTTTACTGATATCAACAAAATGCACTGCACTGATAGGGGCATCCCCTAAGCGTTTGTTCAATGTAAAAAATAAAAAATTTAATGCGGACCCTATGGGTTCAGACCCCGTTTGGACCATACCCAGTTGCGTTCCGTAAGGATTGTCATATATTCTTATACAAAATTTTTTCCCGTTTTTTTAATGTTACACTTGGAATTGCAATACGGCCCGATTTATCAGTCAGGTTTTACAAGCAATTTGGACCTTAAAAAGTTTTCCTTTTTTGTTTAAGGCGGGATTGCCTAAGCGCTTTTATAATGATTACGATAAAGTTGGACCGGATGCTTGTAAAAGTTTGAACATATTTTTTTTACCAACATTTTTCTTTTGAGTGTACAATTGCAGTCATCAATTTTTTTTTGGGGTGGTTGGAACTTTTTTTTTTTATTGAAATAAACGCATTAAAAAAAGCTTCAGAGCTTTAAGGATTTTTATTTTATTACATCGTTTTATGTTTATGCCAACCAGGCGTTGCATTACAAAAAAAGTAAAGGAGGCAGGATATATCGACACATTAAAATTTCAACATAGAATGAATAATGAATGATAAAGAAAAACAAAAAGGAATTGTAAAACAACAAAAAACAAAACTTGAGGCAAAATAAACTTCCTGTATTTAAAAAAAAATAAAATAAAATGAATAAAAAACGATATTGAATTTGTAATGAAATGTATACAATGTTCACCAGACCTGTAAAAAAGTTTTGACAGGATAAAACTGCCACTGGAAGCAGCATCAGCAATTGAGACCGTATGGCTACTGTAAAACGCTTTCACAGCTGGAAACGTTTTTAAAATGTAAGAAACTTCTCCCAGGGTAGACGATAGACGACATCTACAAAATCCTAATAATTGGAATGGGTAAGTGGTTAGTTTGTTCATTCATTCGTTCGGTTCATTTTGGTTTTGGCGTATCATGCATAAACCAGGTACCATCACCATGTGATTGTTAGGATTAAGGCAAAATGTTTCATTCAGTACAGTCAGTCCGTCTACTATTGCCATAGGGAACTTATAAATTATTTTGCGTGCATGCATGTAAAATAATTGTAGGCAAAATTTTAATAAAATTTGAAATTGAAATAAAGTAAAAATGGAATACTGTTGTTAAGAACAGTGGTGGCCAATTACAAGATTCTGAGACATTTTTTCTATTTTCAAAAGCCTAGACATTTTTTTTTATGTAGAAAAAAACCTCAGAATCTGTGACTTTTTCTATATACAAAAAATGTCTCAGAATCTGTGACTTTTTCTATATAGAAAAAATGTCTCAGAATCTGTAACTTTTTCTATATAGAAAAAATGTCTCAGAATCTGTGACTTTTTCTATATAGAAAAAATGTCTCAGAATCTATGACTTTTTCTATATAGAAAAAATGTCTCAGAATCTGTCACTTTTTCTATATAGAAAAAATGTCTCAGAATCTATGACTTTTTCTATATAGAAAAAATGTCTCAGAATCTGGGACTTTTTCTATATAGAAAAAATGTCTCAGAATCTGAGACTTTTTCTATATAGAAAAAATGTCTCAGAATCTGTGACTTTTTCTATATAGAAAAAATGTCTCAGAATGAGTGACTTTTTCTATATAGAAAAAATGTCTCAGAATCAGTGACTTTTTCTATATAGAAAAAATGTCTCAGAATCTGTCACTTTTTCTACATAGAAAAAATGTCTCAGAATCTGTGACTTTTTCAAAATAAAAAAATGTCTCAGAATCTGTGACTTTTTCTATATAGAAAAAATGTCTCAGAATCTGTGACTTTTTCTATATAGAAAAAATGTCTCAGAATCTGTGACTTTTTTTATATAGAAAAAATGTCTCAGAATCTGTGACTTTTTCTATATAGAAAAAATGTCTCAGAATCTGTGACTTTTTCTATATAAAAAAAATGTCTCAGAATCTGTGACTTTTTCTATATAGAAAAAATGTCTCAGAATCTGTGACTTTTTCTATACAGAAAAAAATTCTCAGAATCTGTGACTTAGAAAAAATGTCTTAGAATCTGTGACTTTTTCTATATAGAAAAAATTTCTCAGAATCTGTGACTTTTTCTATATAGAAAAAATTTCTCAGAATCTGTGACTTTTTCTATATAGAAAAAATTTCTCAGAATCTGTGACTTTTTCTATATAGAAAAAATTTCTCAGAATCTGTGACTTTTTCTATATAGAAAAAATTTCTCAGAATCTGTGACTTTTTCTATATAGAAAAAATTTCTCAGAATCTGTGACTTTTCTATATAGAAAAAATTTCTCAGAATCTGTGACTTTTTCTATATAGAAAAAATGTCTCAGAATCTGTGACTTTTTCTATATAGAAAAAATGTCTCAGAATCTGTGACTTTTTCTATATAGAATCTCAAATCTCAGATTCTAAGAAATTTTTTCTATATAGAAAAAATCTCCGATTCTGAGACATTTTCTCAGAATCTGAGAAAAAAATCTCAGATTCTTAGAAATTTTTTCTATATAGAAAAAAAAAATTTCAGATTCTGAGACATTTTTTCTATATAGAAAAAAAAATCTCTGATTCTGAAACATTTTTTTTCTATATAAAGAAAGTCTCAGATTCTAAGACATTTTTATACCCTCCAACCACAGTATGGGGGTATACTCACTTTGTCATTCCGTTTGTAACGCATCGAAATATCGGTCGGGGACCCCATAAAGTATATATATTATTGATCCATGACTGATTCTAAGACATTCTGTGAATGTCATGAATATGTGTTATGGTCCTATCGACTCAGGGGGAAAAAAGTTCCCCATTGAAGAACTGAACCAACCTCTGAAAAATACACTTTTTATACCCTCCAACTACAGTATGGGGGTATACTCACTTTGTCATTCCGTGTGTAACGCATCGATATATCGGTCGGGGACCCCATAAAGTATATATATTATTGATCAGTGATCGATTCTAAGACATTCTAGAGATGTCCGTCCGTCCGTCCGTCTGTAGTTAACACGATGCAGTCCAATATAAAAAAGCTATACCCCTCAACTTTGGCATAAATATGTCTTATGCTCCTAGGCAGGTTAAGTTCAGAAATGGGCCAAATCGGACCAGGGGGAAAAAAGTTCCCCCTTGAAGAACTGAACCAACCTCTTAAAAATGCTAATTTTTTTGACGTTTTTTTGTATTTTTGTGAACCAAATGAGACATTTTTATATTCGTAGAAGTTTATAGTCCTGCGCTTGGACCCAGGGGATTAAAAAATGTCGCTTTTTTTTGCCCCGCCCCATTTTTAAGTGCGTGGATAAAAAATAATTTAAATAATTATAAAACTATAAAACTTTAGTGCACAAAGCAGACAAAAATGAACTTGTAAACATATACCGTGAGGGCCAAGGAGTCACCCCAGCTCACCGACCCCTCCCCTCCTGCCGAATAATAGATTCGGCACAGCCGAATTTAACACTCTCACTTGTTTTACATGTTTTTTTGTTAAAAAAATGAAACATTTGTTATATTTATCGGGATGGGAAGGTGCTCTCAACGTCCCCCACTGACCCCCATCACCCCGCCCCCCCCAAAACCAACGCCCCTGACAATTTTTTTTTTTTACATTTTGGATATAAAAGATTCGGCATAGCCGAATTTAACACTCTCACTTGTTTCTTTATAAAAAAAGTCTCAGATTCTGAGACATATTTTCTATATAGAAAATGTCTGAGATTCTGGGACATTTTTTCTATATAGAAAAAATCTCAAATTCTAAGACATTTTTTCAAATATCAGATTCTGAGACACTTATTCTATATAGAAAAAATCTCAGATTCTGAGACATTAACTTCAATAAAGGTTGCATATTTTTTTACAATAGACCCTGAAATAAAGTGAATAACACGAGCGATGGGCAACTAGGCATTGTATCCTATTAATCATTTGCATTGCGGGAATAAACAGAAGAATAGGCCTAGTGCAAAAAAAAAAAAGTTAAATGAAAACAATGCAACCCAAAAACAAGCAGAAGCACGAACTTTTTTTTTTTATTACAACAGTGTACTTGAAACATTATAGAGCAAAAAAACCAGAACTAAAGCATAAAAAACCTGAAACTTTTGTTTTAGCATCCATCGTATATAATCATCATGATCCAAGTTCTCTACTTAACTTACAAAGAAGGTATCCCAAGGGAACTTCCTAGACCTGATTGGGGATTTAAGTTCACTTGACACAAATTTTCGGGATTGCATGCTGAAGTACAGAGTTTATGCTTTAATTTAAGATACTTTGAGTGTTACTGCGATATTGCGTTTATCCGCTATAAGTTCTCAAAAATGACCAAAAACATGGTTTTTATGAACTTTGACCGCAACTTTCTCAAAACCCAGACATGATTGGAAACCAGAACCTGACATAATGACAGAATCGAATTTTTCATAAGGTTAATCGAAAACGACTGGTCAGATCCCCGAGGCATCAAAAATCTGCATTGATCTGACTATATATGATTGCATCTGATTGTAAATAATTATATCTGATCAAACATAATTAAATGTCAAATTTTTTCCAATGTTGACCACAACAGATTTGCAAATCTGAGATATAATAATATCTCGATTTTCTCCATTTCAGATATAATTATATGCAATCAGATATGATCATATATGAAAAGGTGAAAACTAATCACATAAGATCTAATCCATTTTTACATATATCAAAATATATTTTATTTGTCACCTAAACTATCTGTCACTTGTTGAAAAATTAAAAAAAAAAATATGTTTTTCTCCCCGAAATTTCCCCCCAAGACATAAGTTTTGAATACTACAAATAGACTTTCCTGCAATTTTTGCCCCCATCTGCAAGTTTCTAGTAAATTGATGGACACCCCTTGGGATAACTTCCTTGACAGTACCTTACAACGGATGCGGACGTATCTTTTTTTTATTCACTTACACTTCTGGTTTGATATAAAATTGATGTTGTTTGTTGTTGCTCTGCTCTTCTTGTTGTTTTTCATTATTTTTTTGTTTTTATATGTTGTTACTGGTTTTTTATGTTTATCCCAGCATATATTGACAGTTCAAGGACCAGCCAGACAGAGAGCAGAGAATAGCACAAGAAATGAAAACGAAAAAAACTAAATCAAAAAAAAATTCAGCTAATACGATGGATGTTAAATAATTATCGAGCTTTTCAAGGAGAGTCAACAACAATTGTGCATTCAAAATAAAACCGTGTTAAAAGCTACAAAAATTTCATTGAACTTTTCGTTGTATCGGCAATATTTGCCGAGATACGGGTATATAGTAATTTTTAGGAATGGTAATTTTTAGGAATGACAAAATATTTATCCGTCCATCTGTTTTTGGAAAGCAAAATGCATTCAAAGCCAAAAGAATTGTACATTTTTTAAAAGAGCAAACTCGGATCCATCTGTCTGTGAAATGTAATTTTTCCAAACAACTCCCTTATAGTTAATCCCAAATTTTTTTAAAACACCCCTCGTCTGCACAAACATATAAAAAAAAAAATGTTGCCAAGTTTATAAAACGTTAATGTAACGATGTTACAGCAACATCAGTTTACATCAGTTTGAAAATGAAATAAAAAACAAACAAAATAACAACAACAAAAAGGAAAACAGAAGCTGTGTTGTATTACCAACGTGTACACAGTAACAACAACAACAAAACCAACAACACATAATGCTTAACTGGTTACAAAAAGCCGTGTGTATTAACTCGTTACTGTTGTTGCACACACAACAATCAATGGTTGTTGTTAAACGAAAACAACAAAAACAAAAGCAAAAATGAGGTTTGGTTTGGGAAACAGGGTCGCCAGTTTTTTTTTGGATGCCATCCCCAAATTAAAATTTCTCATCCCCAAAAATCCCCAAAAAAATTTCTCAAAATTTACTTTAGCCAATTTTTTAGAACAAAAACTTGGTTAACTTACGCACAAACACTTGGTGGTTTGTATTTTACACAGAAACTTGGCTAAAAAGTGTAAGTGTATTTTGCATGTTGAGCGATTAGCACATCATTGGAAACCGCCAATGTTTCAATAAGTATTATGATAAAATTCAAAAACCAACGGAAATTTTTTATCACGGATGGATAACTCAGGAATTTTTAATTTAGACACCAGCGATAGAGTACTTTATTGGTCCAAATTTGATATAATCTTGTTTTATATCTTGAATTCCCTCAAAAGTTTTCTCAGCAAACATAAGTCATCGGCCCTAAGAAATTGTTTATACCCTTTAAAAAAAACAACGAAAATTCTTTTAAGGTTTGATATACATATTGCCGTAAAAGTTTTACGGTAAAACCCCTTAAATTTGTATAAATACTAACTCCGGAATAGGTATCTAAAACGTTGTATTGCTTTTTAAGAATTTAAGAAGTCGTAAAAGACCAGTATTTTTAATTAATGTACTTTTAGTCTTTTTTCTACAGAAAAAACTAGTGAATTTTGGAAATTTTCTATAATGGATTTAAAGAACATAGTACTATAGAAAATGTATGAAAATTAACAATTTGGTTTAAAGAAAAATTAAAGCATGATAACATGATATCACTACGATCCAGGTTTTGACAGACACCATATAAAATTTTAGTTTTTTTATATAAATGTCACATTATTCCTACGTTTGCGGTTTTTTTTGTATGCTTTAATGTCCACGATTGATCAAAAATAAAGTTAAGTAAATTTGACCGATTTTAGCATTATTTTGTGATTAATGTATTTAAAAAACACTTGCTTATCTAAAATATTTCATTCCCTAAAAATCCCCGAAAAAATCAGTGTCATCCCCATGAAATCCCCGGATCCCCAAATCAAATTTTTCATCCCCAATTTCCAAAAAAAATCCCCTATTTGGGGACAAAACCCCTAAACTGGCAACACTGTTGGGAAAAGGTACCACCGATGGATGCTGCCTGCTTGCTACTCTTCTTTTCTCAATGTTGCACAAACGAACGAATACAAATAGCACGAGACAAGATGACAGCATAAATTATATAAATATAAAAAGAGTGTGATATGAAACAGTGGTATTATAAAATCTAGAAAATGATTATTAAAACCCGAAATTTGGAATGTAGGTGCAGCAGCTCCCGGAAAAAAATCACTAAGGCTGGATTTTTGAAAATTCTGATTCTAATAGGGGTATAAAGAGACAAAAAAGGGTACTTTTGGAACTTTTTATATTTACTGAAATAATGGTTGTAGAAACTTGAAATTTCGGATGTAGGTTCCTCCGGCATGAAATTTTCTGAAAAAGTCCTTTTTGGAAATTGCGTTTCTAAGGGGCAAAACTGGATACAAAATGCACTTAGGTGCATTTTTTCTAAATAATTTTTTCACTTGACATAATGATCATAAAAACTTGAAATTTGAAAAAAGAGGACCCTTCAGCAACAAAAAAACAAACATTCTAAAAAGGTTCCTTTGAAAATTTCCGATTTTATTGGGATAAAGGGATAAATATTTTAGTACTTTGGTACTTTTTCTATCTCCCGAAATAATAGTTCTAGACACTTGGAATAAAGGATCATCCCGCGAAAAAAAAAAACCTTTCTAACAAAAGTACTTTTATGAAAGTTTCCATTATAAAAGGGTACATTTTCGATATTCTGAAATAATTTTTTTGTCATAAAACTTGATTTTTGGAAAGTAAGATAGTTTATCGAAACAAAATATTTTGCAAATATACTTTTGTGAATTTCTGAAACAAACAATAAGAGGAAAAAAATTAAAAATTGACTTTGGTACTTTTTCTATTTTCTAAAACAATGGTCTTATAAATATGAAATTTTGAGTCCTGGCTCCCTTGACAAAAGAAAAAAATTTTTAAAAAAGTTTTTTTTTTTTTAATTTCAATTTATTTTTTTTTTTTTTTTTCAATTTAACATGTAAGATCCTCCTTTTCGCCCAAAAGGACATATTTAGAAATTCTTAAGTCTCAGAATCCGAGACATTTTTCCTTCATAGCAAAAGTCTCAGATTCTGAAAAATTTTTTTATCTAGCAAAAGTTTCATATTCTTAAAAATGTTTCCTTTAAAGAAAAAGTCTCAGACTCTGAGACATTTTTTCTATATAGAAAAAGTATCAGATTCTGAGACATTTTTTCTATATAGAAAAAGTCTCAGATTCTGAGACATTTTTTCTATATAGAAAAAAGTATCAGATTCTGAGACATTTTTTCTATATAGAAAAAGTCTCAGATTCTGAGACATTTTTTCTATATAGAAAAAGTTCCAGATTCTGAGACATTTTTTTTATATAGAAAAAGTCTCAGATTCTGAGACATTTTTATACCCTACACCACACTTTGGTACAGGGTATAATGAGTTTGTGCTGATGTTTGTAACTACCCGAAATATTGGTCCTAGACCCACTTTTAAGTATACCGATCGACTTAGAATCACTTTTTGAGTCGATTTAGCGATGTCCGTCCGTCCGTCTGTCTGTCTGTCTGTCCATGTAAACGATGTAAACACGATACAGGTCGCAATTCTTAATCAATTGACTTGAAATTTTAAACTTAAGCCTCTTTTGGACGAAGCCTATTGAAATTGGAAAAAATCGGTCCATATTTAGACCTAGCCCTAATACAAATCCTCTTTAGCTTTGGCTCAAATGACTCTAATAGCCGCATTTTAATAGGAATCTTTTTGAAATTTGGCAGGTAATCATGTTTTATCCACACAAATCACCATTCCAAATTTTAAAGAAATCGGACCAGTTCTTCTTGTAGGCCCCATACAAACCACCTTCCCGATTTTCACATGAGTCTCTCAAATTTCATGAAAATAGAAAATATTAAAAAAAAAATCTGTTTGTATATGTTAAACGCGTATTTTAATAACCCTATCAAATCTGATTATCATCGGACCATTTTTGGACTTAGGTCCCATGTGGAAATTTCGCCCGATATTCAGTTGAAGCGATTTATTGTCAACAAAAAGAAGCCTATTCCACTCAAATTTGATTAGTGAGTGCTTTTTACGCTTATTAAAGACTTGACAAAATATAGATCTAATCAGTCCATGTTTGAACTTGGGACCCATTTTCCGGGAAACTCTAGTGTAGGGTATTATATGGTCGGTCTTGACCGACTATAATTTTCTTACTTGTTTCTATATGTGACAGCGCATAGAGAAAGGGACCTAAGGGTAAAAAATCAATTTTCACTTTTTTTTTTTGATGTGGAAAACATCTGAGCATCGAATGAGACAGATTTTTTTTTACCCTTAGGTCCCTTTCTATTTTGCGCGTCACATATAGAAAAAGTCTCAGATTCTGCGACATTTTTATTATATAGAAAAGGTCAAAGACCAGTAATAGGCGACGCTGCAATTTGGATGAACGCCCAGGAAATTTACTAACACGGAAAAATTAAATGGATAAGGGAACAAACTGGAATGGATCATAGAAACCCATGGAATGAATTTTTTTAATTAAATTTTTTTAAGTGAACTAAATACCTCTTTGAAAAAAAAACTTTTGAAAAGTGATGGATAGTATTAATAAAATGTTTGCTAAAATTTAAATCTTAGAATAACTTTTTTTTCTGTAAGTAGCTCAAGGTTGAAAAAATGCAGAAGAAAAATAGAATTTCTAAAAATTATAGAAATTTTTAAAAATGATAGAATAACATTAACAAGACAAACCGACATTTAAAATCCTACTGATGATAACACTAACTGGAGTGTTTGAAACCGGTTTGGGAATACCAGAAAAGTCTATAATTTTTAGAAATTCAACTTTTTTTCTGCATTTTTTCGACTTGAACCCTTTTTTATATTTTCCAAAAAAAAAAACTCTTCCAAACCACTGTACAACATAGTGAATAAAATAAAATTTTTGCATTCAGGATTTTTTTTCATGCATAAATAAATTAAAAATTGAAGAAAAAAATACAAAAATAATCCATATGTGTCTGTTTGTCATTTATAAATATTTTGAATGTCCTCTTGGTTTGACTGCATGTCTATCTAGACCGACAGTTTTATTTTAACGATCGATATTTTACTGCCTACTTGAAGTGACAAACGTGCCATCAGTTAAATGTTTGTACGACAATGACGACGACGACTACGACGAGTATTCGTTCGTTAGTTTTTATAATACACAAAAAAAAATGGTAGTCAAAGTAAGAGTAATGTATTGTCCTCCAACGCATTTTCCTTTATATTGTCACCCTGTTTGTAAACAACGTTAGCACACACATATATACACATCATATACAAATATATGAACAAGTTACAAAATCCTATACTTTATGCGGTATGGTGTAAATAAGTGACAGAGCATAATCTGCCTCCACCTCATACTCCATCGGCTGAGATACACCCTTGTGAATTGTTTACGGTTTATAATACAAAAAAATAAACGAAATAATTGCTTATGTAATGCAATATTTTTTTATTTTATTTTTGAAACATGAATGTTTAAATACTGATAATAGGATTAAATATATTAATTATAGATTAACGATAAAAAAAATAGTTAAACAGCAAAACAACTGTAATAATTACTTGTAAAAATTTTTTCAAAAAAAAGTTTTAAAAAAAAAAAAAATGTTCTAAGTCTCAAAATTTTTTTTTCTTGATTTCGGGGAAGTTAATTACATTTTTTTTTTTTTAAACGAAAAATTTAAGTTTCTATGTTTAGATATTTCAGTTTTGAAAAATTTTCGGAGTCAAATTTAAGTTTATAATAGAGATGGACGCTTGAGTAAATTTTGACTCACGCTCACTCAGGCAAACAACAACACAGTGCAACAACCAAAATCGGAATAGGATGAAACCAAATGCGAATGAAAGTTGTCATTTTAGTTTAGTAGTGCTAGATTTTTTTTTACACGCATTGAAAGGTGAACTATTATTATAATTGTAATTAAAAATTCTATACGAGGCGCATACTTAATTTTGTAATTGCCTTTAAATAACAATCATACGCAACGATACAGAGAGGTAAATTTTCAATAATTTAGCCATTCAGTTAGTACTGAACCGTTTGCAACTAAATTCATACCGGTTATAGCTAACGTAATTTCGAGCTTAATTTTGGACGCGGACCCCCACATGTCATGCAAGCTACACTCACTTTCAGGGCTGCCAAAAAAATTTTGTAATAAATCGTCAAATTGACGTCAAATCGATTTCAAAAAAACGTCAAAAAAATCGTCAAAATAAAAATACACGACTTTGTTAATGATGATGTTTTTTATACCGTCAACCAAGTTATAGAGGGTATAATTATCAGAATATCATGCTAGGACCCTATACATTATATATATTCACGATCCTTGATCAGTTTTAAGACAAACTGGCTATATCCGGTCCAGTATTTCAAAAGTTATAAGCAAACTTTAGAATTTTGTTTGGTTCTTTTTCGTGAATTCGCGTGTTTAAAGCCGATTAAATCTTTATGACAGACATTGGTAGGCCACAAAAATTATTACCAAACCTCTTTGTCACTAAATAAAATGTTTACACTCAAAAAACGTTTTACAATTAAAAAGAAAATTTATAAAAAAAAATTATAAAAATTTTTGTTACTGAAATAACTAATAAGTGTTTTTAAGTGTTTACTTGTTTTTACTTAAAACCATTAAACAACATTGTCAATTACTTTCAAACACATTTTCGAATGCAAAAAATCAAAATGTTATCTTAATAAGTAAAGGTTGCCAAGTTTTGAAAAATCGTCATTCTCTGGGCAAAAATCGTCAAATCGTTATTTGTAATTTTTTTACCAAAAAATCATCAAAATGACGATAAATCCTCAAATATGTCAGCCCTGCTCACGTTATAGAATTGTTTGACAAAAAGAAAAAAGGATAAAAAACATTATGGGATTGTCATTAATATTTGAGTTGTTTCATAAATAACTTTTACTCATCAGGATTTTTTTTAGGAAAAAATTTCTTTAACTACACCATATCCAATTGTATTTTAAAATTGTCCAAATGTATTTTAATATTGTCTAAATATATTTTACAATTGTCCAAATTAATTTTAAAATTGTCCAAATTAATTTTAAAATTGTCCAAATGTATTATAAAATTGTCCAAATGTATTTTAAATTTGTAAAATGTATTTTAAAACTTTCCAAATGTATTTTAGAATTTTCCAAATGTATTTTAATATTGTTCAAATGTATTTAAAAATTGTCCAAATATATATTAAAATTTTCCAAATGTATTTGAAAATTGTCCAAATGTATTTTAAAAAAAGTTTGAACCGCGCCCTTTTGTGGGTGTGGATATAAAAGATGTATTTACATAATTAATCCGCGGAAAACTGAAATGGTACTGTTTACACGAAAGTATAAAATCGAAAATTTTAGAAAAGTCAGGGTCAATGGCGTTGAAATCCCACTTTCAAATCATGCGAAATTTCTAGGAATCATCCTGGACAATAAGTTATCATGGAACCAAAATACAGAGGAACGATTAAAGAAGGCAAATAATGCATACTATGCATGCAAGAAAATGTTCGGAAAAACATGGGGACTTGAGCCAAGGATCACGTACTGGATATACACTTCTATAGTAAGAGCTATCTTACTCTACGGGGTTATGGTCTGGCACAAAGCACTTGAAAGGGATGTGACTCTTAGGAAATTCCAAAAGGCCCAACGGCTTTTAGGCCTTAGTGTCACTGGAGCCCTAGACGACATCAGCTGCATCCATCGACACATTACTGCATCTGCTGCCAATTGACATCTTTGCTAAAGGTGAGGCTTATAAGGCATGCCTCAGACTCAAGGAGTCAAATTGGCTCAGACGCCGAAACTTTGGACACAGTAGCATGGACAATTTGGAAAATGTTGTCACTGACTACAAAGTGCCCAAATTACTTTTCGACCGGAAATTTGAAGTTAAATTTCCGACTCGAGAATTTTGGTCGGACTGGCGTTGCGCTCCAAATGACGCTATAAATATTTTCACAGACGGCTCCAAACAATCGACGGAGTTGGAGCCGGTTTTACTTCAGACGTTTGTGATATAGAGAAGTCTTTCAAATTACCTTTACACTGTAGTATTTTCCAGGCTGAAATAGTTGCTATAGATAAGGCAGCCTCACAGTTTCTTGGGGAAACGGGTAAAATGATAAACTTTTACGTCGACAGTCAAGCTGCACTAAAGGCCCTAATGAGCTTTTGTATTAAATCAAAAGTCGTTTTTAAATGTTACGAGAATCTTCAGAAACTATCCGGGAATAATACCGTATCTCTTGTATGGGTACCTGGACATAGGGGAGTAGATGGGAACGAGAAAGCTGATGAGCTCGCTAAGCTTGGAGCAGATGGCGTAGGAACTTTTGTTCATATTGAGCCCCCGATTCAGTACTATAGGACGAGAAGTGACTGTCGTTGCATTTCTATTGCAAACTGGAAATGGAGAGAGCTAAGCACGAGCAGTAACACCAGAAGAATCTGGCCGCATTACGACCTCGGGAAAGCTCGCTACCTTCTCTCTCTTAACAGAGAGGATTGTCGTTTACTCACGGGAGTGGTCACAGGACACTGCCTAATTGCTTTTCACGCGAAAACTATGGGACTTATCTCGGATGCCAATTGTAGAAAATGTGATGAACCTAATACAGATGAAACAGTTGAACATATTCTGTGCAAATGCCCCGCATTGGCCAGACACCGCGAGCGAATACTAGGTAAAGCAGAAATCGAGAATCTGGATGATTCGCCGCTACGGACCTTACGCAACTAAAATTGTTCGCAACATGGACTAACGCGTTTTATCCTCGTCGCTGAAGGAAATTGTGGTATCGCTATGGACCAGCCGGTCTATGCGAGGAGTCTGAACTTTAGGCTCCACCACCCCTAACCTAACCTAACATAATGAATAGTTTGATTAATTAATTGCAAGAATCGAAATAAATCTATTTGATAACATCAATCGCAAGGGAAGGTGTCTCCCAACGTTTCCCACCAACCCCCCTGGATTTTTTTTATTTTTATTTTTTTTTTACATTTTGGAGGGTATAAAAGATTTGGCACAGCCGAATTTAACACTCTCACTTGTTTTTTTTTTTCAAAAAAAAAATTTTTTTTTCATCAAAAAATTTTTTTTTCATAAATTTTTTTTTTCATAATTTTTTTTCATTAACTGTTTTTCATCAGCTTTTTTATACCCTCCAACCACAGTATGGGGGTATACTCACTTTGTCATTCCGTGTGTAACACATCGATATATCGGTCGGGGACCCCACAAAGTATATATAATATTGATCCATGATAGAATCTACTTAAGACATTCTAGCGATGTCCGTCCGTCCGTCAATCTGTAGAAATAACGATGCAGTTCAAACCAAAAGAGCTACACCCCTGGGCAAGAATATCTCTTATGTTACTGGTAAGGTTAGGTTCGAAGATGGACAAAATCGGACCAGGGGGAAAAAAGTTCCCCCTTGAAAAACTAAAACGACCCTGAAAAATACGACATTTTTACGAGTTTTTTTTTAATTTTTGCTCCACAAAATGTAACATTTGTATGCCATATTATGTTCATAGACCTGCGCTTGGACCAAGGGGGTTAGAAAATTCGATTTATTTCAGGCCGTGGGGCGTGGTTATAGAAATTAATTAAAAATAACGATAAACATTTATTATTTAAGCGTTAATATCATAAACAAATAATTTGTAAACATATAAAACGGGGGTACAGGTGTCCCCTACCAAGTCCGCCGACCCCCCCCCCCCCATCAAAAAAAAAGACGACCCTGCGATTTTTTTTTTGTAATTTTAAACGTGTTGGAGGGTATAAAAGATTCGGCACAGCCGAATTTAACACTCTTACTTGTTTTATCATATTTATTTTTTTTTGTATAAAAAAAAAAATTATTTCAAAAAAAAATTATTTCAAAAAAAAAAAAAAATATAAAATTTTTTTTTTTCGTCAATTGTTTTTTTATCCAAAACTTTTTTAATTTTTATTTCAACTTCTTCTAGCATAAACATTTCCCATTTTTCTAACAAAAGTACAACAAGTGAGAGTGTAAAATTTCTTCTATACCGAATCTTTTATACAGTGGCGGGTACTGCTTTTGAGTTTGGGGAGGACTTCTTTTTACTTCGAATAAAAAAAAATCACATAAAGTGACGGGAAAATGAGCTTTGTATTTCATGATCATATTTTCGTTTAAATCAATTTTTTTTTTGTTCATTTTTTTAATTTTTAAAACAAAATTTTACATTTTCGTATGTATACGAAAAAGTCTTAGATTCTAACACATTTGTTGTAAAGAAAATCCTAAATTAGAGAATTTTTACATAGAAGAAATTTTGTAAAGAAATGCTTTTCCTATAGAAAAAATGTCTCAGAATCTGAGAATTTTCTTTACGTAAAATTTCTAAGAATCAAAGACTTTTCCGTATAGAAATATGAACTTTTTCCCGCAGAAAAAGATTTAGATTCCGAGACCTTTTTTCTATCAAAAAAATCTCAGATTCTGAGACCTTTTTCCTATAGAAAAAGTCGAAAAAAGCATATTCTTAGCAATTTTTTTATACCAAAATTGTCATGTTCACAACAATTTTTCTCAAAGAAAATTTCTCTTTATACTAAGAACTTCCAGATTGATAGAAATTTTTCACAAAAAATTTTCAGATTTTTTCTTTAAAAATGGTCAGATTTCTTTCTATGAAAAATTTTCGAATTTAGAGATTTGTTTCCTTTGGAAAATTTTGTAGAAAATTTCCTACTATTTCCAAAGACAAGTAATAGAAGACGTTTCAAGAAGTCAATTGGATGAACCCCCAGGAAATTAACCAACACGGAAAAACATTTTACGTCGTTTGTTTTGATAAATTCATTCGCTTTCCAAAATTTCACTAATACACACTCGTATTACGAGCAGAATCACTAATACTTTCACGTTTTTCGTATTTAGAATTGCGTAGAATCAAATGTAATTGAAAAAAGTGCTTGAAAGTTACCTTACTTGTATTTGAGTGAATGGCCAAATTTGAGTCTTGAAACGCTTGGTACCCCTTTGATTTTTCCTATAAAAATTTTTAGATTTTTTCTTTAAAAATTTTCAGATTTTTTTTTATGAAAAATTTTCGGATTTAGAGATTTTTTTTTCTTTGGAAAATTTTGTAGAAAATTAGCTTCTTTTTCTTTTTTTTCCCCCTTTTTTCTTTTTCTTTATTTTTCTCTTTTTTTCTTTTGAAGTTTGGGAGGGGATTTTTCCCTTGTACCCGCGCATTCTTTTACAAAATGAAAGAAAAAACTTTTGCACTTAAGTAATAAAATTTTATTAGTTTTTATATCCACGCCCACAAAAGGGGCGGACTGAAAAAGTTAATTTTTTTAAGTTCTCGATAAGAAGTGACACCCAAACCTTAAAATCGTCTCATTTATATATATTTTAAGATTCAGGCAAATCGGTTCGACACGTGTTTCGGAATTTGTCAGATTACATTATCAAGACTATTTAGAAAATATAAAAACCCTCTACTACAAGTAGCAAAGGAAATTGAAAGGACAAATCGCTAATGTTCAAATTTAAATATTAATACATATTTGACTCTACTCTCATTGATAATCAAAAGAAAATTGTACCATAATAGTAAGATCACGATCGTCAAATAACCAACAAAAAATATTAGATAATTTGAGAGATATTCAAAAATTATGAACGAAAATGTTAGGACACCTCGAAAATGTTGGTCCATTCCACATAACTTAAAAACAGGTAATTTTGGATCGAACGACACACTTTTTCCTGCAGGATAGTTTAAAAAGCGAATTTTTATGGAACTTTGATTAATAAACCTGTTATTAGGCTCATTTCAATTTCTTAATTTCTTTTAAATCTTTTTCTAACAAAAGGTACAGTATATTTAAAATTTCTTGAAAAAAAAATCCAAACATTGATTTAAACAAAAAAATATATATTCCCAAGCTTTTTTTTATTACTATTTTGGAAACTCCATCACAATCTCCATTAACATTAAAATCATAATCATTATTATCCTTAGCAATTGACAATAAATGTACTTACTTATTGTCTGTTGCTATTACGATTGTCAAAAACACATTTGCTAGTCATACAATTTTTTTTTTTTTTTAGGGGGGTTTTTGTTCAAAACTTTTATGTGTTTTGAACCTCCAATTTCAAACAACATAGAAAAAAAAAACAGATTATAGTGGTGGTATCGACAATGCCGCCGCGACTACTGTAAAATGTTGAGCCATATAATTGTCGTTTGTTTTTGTCGTATTTTTTTGTTTGTTGGTGTCAAAATGCCAAAAAACTTAAAACCAACAATAAAAATGGTAATTGTAAAATATTGTTATTACCCTGATAATTGTATATGAGACAAAACAACGACTATGACGACCGAGACTATGTGTACACCATTTACAAATGCAATTCGAAAAAGATCAGATGTAATTCGAAGATTCTACACTCAAAAGAAAAATAATGTCAAAAAATCTGTAAAACGACTATCAATTTGATTTAGCAAACTTTCAGCAGATGTTTCTGCTAAAATGGTGTATTTTTACTAAAGTCTCTGTCATTCAGTTTTACAAAATAATAGAAATTTTACTGCGTTTTTTATTGCTAATTTTGCAGAAACTTTTTAAGTTTATATTAAAAAAAACTTCTAAAGTTTTCATAAAAACCGTGTCTGTTAAAATTTCTCATATGGCTCAAAATGCGTGTATTTTCAGCATGTTTTCCTTATTTTAATTTCATATTTTTCTTAAAAATATGGAAAGAAAAAAAATTTTAATATTGTGCCAATTTGTACAAAAACAAGTCAGAGTGTTAAATTCGGCTGTGCCGAATCTTTTATACCCTCCTAAATGTAAAAAAAAAATAAAAATGGTCAGGGGCGTTTGTTTTGGGGGCGGGGGGGGGGGGGTTGTGATCGGAGTCAGTGGGGTCAGTCAGGCACCTTCACATCCCGATAAATATAACAAATGTTTCATTTATTTAACAAAAATACAAAAAACATGTAAAAAAGTGTATTTTTTCAGAGGTTGGTTCAGTTCATCAAGGGGGAACTTTTTTCCCCCTGAGCCGATTTTGCCCATTTACGAACTTAACCTGCCTAGGACCATAAGACATATTCATGCCAAATTGCAGGAGGCTAGCTCTTTTATTTTGGACTGTATCGTGCCATCTACAGACGGACGGACGGACATTCTCAGAATGTCTTAGAATCGATCATGGATCAATAATATATATGGGGCATTCCATGTGAAATCGGACACTTTGAAATTTTTTTTTTTTTTAGATTTTCCCAATTTATTTACAGTTTTTAGTACCCTTCGAAAACTCCTTCGCGGTAAATTTTCAGATTTTTTTGATGACCCGTTCAAAAGATATCGAATTTTTAAAAATTGGTGGTTTGTTCCTTTACTCAAACTTCTTTTACTCATAACTTCTTCAATAATGGTCCAAATTTCAATTTTTTTTTTTTTCAAAAATTTTGTTTTTTTGCGTACTTTAAAAAAAAATCCCAAAAAATTCTTAAAAGCGCTCTAGTATGCGATTTTTAAGTTTTTAAATTTAAATCTCATTTTTGAAAATGTTTGTACTCTTCGATTTTTTTGAAATTTTTTTGTGTAAAACTTCTATCGATTCTACAAATTTTTTGCCCAGGAGGATCGTGGGATAACGATTATTACTATTTTTTAAAATTTTTTGAAAAAAATTTATTGTAATTTTTCAATCTTAAAATCATTTTTACTGCTCCAATGGTGCGTCATAGAGTGGTCATTTATAAGACCGACCCCCATTAATTTTTACTTCTTAACATTTCTTTGGAACAAACTAATACCCTATCTCCAATTTCTAAGGGGGCTCTCACACAAAACGACATTTTTTAAAATTTGCTCCAACCGCTCCAACTGCCCTAATAGTGCCCTTAGAGCAACAAAATGTATAACCGACCCACAATATTTTTTTAGTCCAAACATTTTCTCTGAACAAACCTACCCTCTATCTCTAATTGTTAAGGCGGTCCCCATACATTTTTTTTTTATTTTTTGTAAATTTGTTTTATTTAATCAGCTTCTACCGGTCCAATGGTGCGTCCGAGAGGGGTCATAAGTGAGACCGACCACCATTTATTTTAACCCTCAAACATTTTTTTAAAACATACCACAGCCCTATCTCCACTCCTACTTCGAGAGCTTGGAAACAGTTTCGAATGTCGACCTAAGGCAAATAGTACAATTCGCGATGAGGACAAATGCGTTCTTTCAGCGTCGCTGAGGAATTATTGTGGTTTCGCTATGGACAATCCGGTCTATGTGAGGAGTCTTTGACTCCGCCACCTCTAACCTAACCTAACCTATCTCCACTCGCTAAGTAGGCTTCCATTCAAAATTACATTTTTATAAAATTTGCTCCAACTGTTATTTGTATGGGAGCCTACTTAGGGAGTGGAGATAGGGCGTAGGTATGTTTTACAAAAATGTTGGAGGGTAAAAATTAATGGGGGTCGGTCTCACTTATGACCCCTCTCGGATGCACCATTGGACCGGTAGAAGCTGATTAAATAAAAAAAATTTACAAAAAATAAAAAAAATTGTATTGGGACCGCCTTAACAATTAGAGATAGAGGGTAGGTGTGTTCAGGGAAAATGTTTGGACTAAAAAAATATTGTGGGTCGCTCATACATTTTGTTGCTCTAAGGGCACTATTAGGCCAATTAGAGCGGTTGGAGCAAATTTTAAAAAATGTCGTTTTGTGTGGGAGCCCCCTTAAAAATTGGAGATAGGGTATTAGTTGGTTCCAAAGAAATGTTAACAAATACAAATTAATGGGGGTCGGTCTTATAAAGGACCCCTCTATGACGCAGGAGCAGTAGAAATGGTTTTAAGATTGGAAAATTACAATAAAGTTTTTTCAAAAAATTTTTAAAAATAGTAATAATCGTTATCCCACGATCCTCCAGGGCAAAAAATTTGTAGAATCGATAGAAGTTTTACACAAAAAAATTTCAAAAAAATTGAAGAGTACAAACATTTTCAAAAATGAGATTTAAATTTAAAAACTTAAAAATCGCATACTAGAGCGCTTTTAAGAATTTTTTGGGATTTTTTTTTTAAAGTACGCAAAAAAACAAAATTTTTGAAAAAAAAATTTAAATTTGGACCATTATTGAAGAAGTTATGAGTAAAAGAAGTTTGAGTAAAGGAATAAACTATCAATTTTTAAAAATTCGATATCTTTTGAACGGGTCATCAAAAAAATCTGAAAATTTACCACGAATTCGAAGAGTACTAAAAACTGTAAATAAATTGGGAAAATCTAAAAAAAATAATTTTCAAAGTGTCCGATTTGACATGGAATGCCCCATACACTTTATGGGGTCCCCGGACGATATTTCGATGCGTTACAAACGGAATGACAAAGTGAGTATACACTAGACCACCCAAATTTGCAAAAGTATTTTTTTGTTAGCTCCACCGGCAGTTTCTGATAGATTGGCCATAAAAAATAATATCTGCGCAAGAACTGGATCTCCCGGTTGCATACAGGCCAGTCGATTTGAACTTTTGACCCTAAAAGTGACCTAAAAGCACTACAAAGCTTTTAAGTGTCATAACTCTTAAAATATGCATTTTTCTAAAAAATGCTATATAAGTTTTATTTTGCAGAATAAGAACGGAAACATTTCCTTCATACAAATTTTTAGCCTAAGTAATACATCGTGGTGTTTTTGGCGGTTAAAATAAAAATTTATGTAAGGACTTAATTTAAAACGACCCTCGTTTAAATTTGGACGGAGACTCAAATAGTCGGTGTCCATTATTTTGTAGAGTAAGACATCTAGTTTTCATAAACCAATTACATTTGGAATTTATATGGGTGATTTCATTACAGAAGAGCCCAAAGCTGACGTTGAAGTTTTGATTTTCCAAGTGTTGTATTCAAATTTGTGAAATTATTTAATTTTAAACGACCCTCGTTAAAATTTTAATGGATACAATCGGTTTCCACGATTTGAAGAGTTAGATGTGTACTTTTTGGAAAATATTTGGGGAAAATATTCCAGGCCAAATCACTAACTTTTAGACCCGATCCCCTTCGATTTTTTTGGATATGTGTTAGTACGTATTAAATGCAACTTGCACTCAAATTTTCAGCCTTTTATACCAAGTAGGTGTTGAGTAATCAATTTAAATGGCGTTTTTTACAAAAAAAAGTTAAAAAATGCAAATTTTCAATTAATTTTTACCAGTAAAATATTTAGATACCTTAAAATAAGTTGGAAAACGTTTTGTTGGTATTTAAACGTAGTTTTAGAAAAAAATATGAAAATTTTTTTTTTGGTATTTAAGTTAAATTTTACAGGTGGTTACAGAATTTTGATTTGGAGTAAAATGCCTCTCTAATAAGGTACTAAAAACTTAAATCGGTTGAAAATCAGCCATGTTATGTAAACTTCCCCAGGCATCTAACGTGTGGCAGACCACTTGAATAAGGAATACAATCCGGTTCATGAAATTCATTGAAATTTTCTACTGTAATAACATTTTGTTATTCTTCAAGTTCAAATGTAATTAGATGACAAGTACTTTTCATATTGTATTTTGCTAACAGGTTTTAAATTAATGCTAAAAATGCCTGTAGTTATCAACACTTGTTTGAAATCTCCATTTTTAACTCTTCAAAATCATGGAAACCGATTGTATCCATTAAAATTTTAACGAGGGTCGTTTAAAATAAAGTAATTTCACAAATTTGTATACAGCATTTGGAAAATCGAAACTTCAAAGTCAGCTTTGGGCTCTTCTGTAATGAAATCACCCATATAAATTCCAAATGTAATTGGTTTATGAAAACTAAATGTCTTACTCTACAAAATAATGGACACCGATTATTTGAGTCTCCGTCCAAATTTAAACGAGGGTCGTTTTAAATTAAGTCTTTACATAAATTTTTACTTTAACCGCCAAAAACACCACGATGTGTTAGTCTTAGGCTAAAAATTTGTATGAAGGAAATGTTTCCGTTCTTATTCTGCAAAATAAAACTTATACAGCATTTTTTAGAAAAACGCATATTTTAAGAGTTATGACGCTTAAAAGCTTTGTAGTGCTTTTAGGCCACTTTTAGGGTCAAAAGTTCAAATCGACTGGCCTGTATGCAACCGAGAGATCCAGTTCTTGCACAGATATTATTTTTTATGGCCAATCTCTCAGAAACTGCCGGTGGAGCGAACAAAAAAATACTTTTGCAAATCCCATACATTTTTTGGGTGGTCTAGTATACACCCCCATACTGTGGTTGGAGGGTATAAAAATGTGAAAAATTTTATTTCAATTTACTTCATATACATTTGAGGACCCGATTGGGTAAAGACCTCATTGGGTTCGGACCCGATAGGTTCAGCCCCCGATGGTTCCAGACCCAGTTGGGTTCCTTAAGAATTGTCATAGTTTTTTTATCCAAAATTTTACTGGGGTCTTGAGAATTTTAAAAACTCGATAACTTTAAAACTATTAATCGGAGAGCTTTTGGCGATCTTGTTCTCCGTGTTAAAAGCTACAAAAATTCTTTTTAACTTTTTGTTGTGTTGGAAACATTTACGGAGATATGAGCATTTAAAAAATGTAATTCGGTAACGACAAAGGTAACAATAATAGATATAATCAACCAAGTATTTTTGTAAAAAGTGCTGTGTAGGTAATTCATCAAGCTTTACTTTAAGCTTAATGGCGTCCAGATTGAGTACATATTAAATGTGCTACGAGGGTCGAAGTTGGATCATTTTTTAAATTTTAAAAGTTTCAACTTATTGTTAGACAAAATCGACTTAAAAATATTTTTAAAACATTTCGGCCCTCGTAGCACATTTACTCAATCTGGACGGCATTAAGCTTAAATTAAAGCTTTATAAATTAACTTCACAGCACTTTTAACAAAAAAAGGTCTTTCTTTAAAGGGTCTTTCATTAATATCAATTTCCATTCCGACCCTTGTATCATATTTAATATTTACTCAATCTAGAAGCCATTAAGCTTATTAATCAAAGCCTGATTAATAATAATATAATAATATTATTTATTATAGTAATTCATAAAATGGAATTTTATGAATTTTCAAATTACAAATGAAGTAGAATCTTTAATTTTTAATTGATTTTTTTCTCGAAATACATCTGTAAATGGTGTAGAGTGTATAATGTTTCGTTTTGTAGTTAGTAAGTAGTACCCATTGTATATTTTTTTGGTTTATTTTTTAGACATTTTTGTTTTTAATTTTGAAAGCTGTGATTGTTTTTGCTTTATATTTGTAGTTCGAAAGAAAAATTTACTGCAAAATACAAAACAGTTTTTTATCTAACATTTTGATAAGGTAGGTAACTAACTGCCACCAGCCACTATATGAATGTGATGATAATATAGGTACAAACAATACAAACACATTAGCAAGTGCTTTGATGCTTTATCTCATGGCCGAAACAAAAAAAGCTAAATATTTATTTATTTTGATTTCATAGAATTTCCATTTTAGCAGAATTTTAGCGTATATTTGCACGAAATTTTATGAGTTTTTGTTTTGTTGTAGTAACAGGTTAACAAAAAAAAAACACACACACAAATTTCATTGATAAAGTCTCGTATGACATTATTTTTTTGTTCTTTTATTTTTTATTTTAATTGAAAAAAGTAATAATTTGATAAAAAAAAAAATAATGTTATTGCAATAACAAAGAAACAAAGACATTATCTAGCTCTGGTCGTAAAAATGATGACCGAAAAAATGTTTTTGTAATATAATCGTATGAGACAAATTAATTAGTGGGACAATTTTATTAACCCTTTCAGCCCCAATGTTTTTCACAAGCAACATTTACGTTGCTAAAAGCCGCGGCGAGCAGGTGTGGATGACGCAGTTTTACCCGACAATGAGTTTTTTTTTTCCAAAATTTCAAAAATAGCGCTTTTTGAGATATGGCTTTTCAAAAATGAAAGTTTTACCAGTGACCTTTGACCTTTATTAAAAAAAAATTTTGGCGAATGCCATTTTGAAGGCGGTCTCATTACCTGCCGTCCGATAAATTCCAAATTTTAATTGTACACATGAAGCGGACCAAGAAATTTTGAGAGTGGGACCGAAAATAAAATACCCATATCTCTTAGTTTTTTCTAGATCAATTCGCGAGAAATAAAAAAAATTAAACTAGCCGCGCTGAAAAATTAAATTATTTATAGACATTTTTTAGAAATTTTGTTTAAAAATATTTTTAATTCGATTTTTTTTTTGGATTTTTTCCATATTCAAACATTTAAAATTAAAGAAATGATTTAATAGTTTTTATTCAATAATAAATATGGGACATTCCAGGCCAAATCACTCACTTTTAGACCCGCCCCTTCGATTATTTTTTTTGGATATGTATTAGTACGTATTAAATGCAACTTGCCATCAAATTTTCAGATTTTTATACCATGTTGGTGTTGAGTAATCAATTTTTTAAAATGGCGATTTTTTCAAAAAAATTAAAAAATTTAAATTTTCAACTAATTTTGACGAATAAAAAATATAGATATCTTAAAACAAGTAAGAAGGTTATAGTCGGTCAAGACCGACCATATAATACCCTACGTCAGTGTTTTCCGGAAAATGGGTCCCAAGTCCAAACATGGACCGATTGGATCTGTCTTTTGTTAGAAAAACACACACAAATCAAATTTTATTGAAATTGGTTTATTTTTAACTGAATATCGGTCGAAATTTTTATATGGGGGACTAAGTCCAAAAATGGTCCAATTATATTCCGATTTGATTAGGTTTAACATCTAAAAATAAAATTTGTATTTTTTATTTCCATTTTTATGAATTTTGAGGGAATTATGTGAATATCGGGTGGGTGGTTTGTATGGGGACTACCAGAAGGACTGACCCGATTCCTTTGAAATTTGGGATAGTTATTTGTGCATACAAAATTTGATTACCTGCTAAATTTCAAAGCGATATCTATTTTAATACGGTTATTAGAGGCATTTAAGCCGAATCCAAAGGGGTCGTTTGTATGGGGACTAGGTCTTAAAATGGACCGATTTTCTCCAATTTCTTTCGTACTTATTTTTTTTTAATTTTTTTTTTTTTTATATAAAATGAATTCGATAATTTGTTTTTTTCATAATTGGTCACAAAAACAATTTTTTTTAAATAAAAAAAAAAGTTCGGTTACGGGTTCGGGTTCGGCCGAACTTTGCAAAATTGGCCGAAGTTCGGGTTCGGGTACGGGTTCGGTCTGAAAAAGTGCGTTCGGTCGGACACTAATAATGAGATACAAAAATAATTATACTTTTTCTTTGTTTACAAAAAATTGCGGGTCAAAAGAATTGGAGGTAATAAAATGAGGATTTCTAAAGCTCTGTGTAAATACTTTTGTCCGACACTGTATATGGGGCATTCCATGTGAAATCAGACACTTTGAAAAATTTTTTTTTTAGATTTTCCCAATTTGTTTACAGTTTTTAGTAGCCTTCGAAAACTCCTTCGTGGTAAATTTTCAGATTTTTTTGATGACCCGTTCAAAAGATATCGAATTTTAAAAAATTGGTAGTTTGTTCCTTTACTCAAACTTCTTGTACTCATAACTTCTTCAATAATGGTCCAAATTTCAAATTTTTTTTTTCAAAATTTTTGTTTTTTTTGCGTACTTTAAAAAAAAATCAAAAAAATTCTTAAAAGTGCTCTAGTATGCGATTTTTAAGTTTTAAAATTTAAATCTCATTTTTGAAAATGTTTGTACTCTTCGATTTTTTGAAATTTTTTTGTGTAAAACTTCTATCGATTCTACAAATTTTTTGCCCAGGATGATAGTGGGATAACGATTATTACTATTTTTTAAAATTTTTTGAAAAAAATATATTGTAATTTTTCAATCTTAAAATCATTTCTACTGCTCCAATGGTGCGTCATAGAGGGGTCATTTATAAGACCGACCCCCATTCATTTTTACCCTACAACGTTTTTGTAAAACATACCACAGCCCTAGCTCCACTCCCTATGTAGGCTCCCATACAAATAACAGTTGGAGCAAATTTTATAAAAATGTATTTTTGAATGGAAGCCTACTTAGCGAGTGGAGATAGGTCTGTGGTATGTTTTACAAAAATGTTGTAGGGTAAAAATGAATGGGGGTCGGTCTCACTAATGACCCCTCTCGGACGCACCATTGGACCGGTAGAAGCTCATTAAATAAAACAAATTTACAAAAAATAAAAAAAATTGTATGGAGACCGCCTTAACAATTAGAGATAGAGGATAGGTGTGTTCATAGAAAATGTTGGTACAAAAAAATATTGTGGGTCGGTCATACATTTTGTTGCTCTAAGGGCACTATTAGGGCAGTTAGAGCGGTTGGAGCAAATTTTAAAAAATGTCGTTTTGTGTGGGAGCCCCCTTAGAAATTGGAGATAGGGTATTAGTTTGTTGCAAGGAAATGTTAAGACGTAAAAATTAATGGGGGTCGGTCTTATAAATGCCCATCTATGACGCACCATTGGAGCAGTAGAAGTGATTTTAAGATTGGAAAATTACAATATTTTTTTTTCAAAAAATTTTAAAAAATAGTAATAATCGTTATCCCACGATCTTTCTGGGGAAAAAATTTGTAGAATCGATAGAAGTTTTACACAAAAAAATTTAAAAAAAATCGAAGAGTACAAACATTTTCAAAAATGAGATTTAAATATAAAAACTTAAAAATCGCATACTAGAGCGCTTTTAAGAATTTTTTTGGGATTTTTTTTTTAAGTACGCAAAAAAAACAAAATTTTGAAAAAAAAAATTTTTAAATTTGGATCATTATTGAAGAAGTTATGAGTAAAAGAAGTTTGAGTAAAGGAACAAACTACCAATTTTTAAAAGTTCGATATCTTTTGAACGGGTCATCAAAAAAATCTGAAAATTTACCACGAAGGAGTTTTCGAAGGCTACTAAAAACTGTAAGCATCTTGGGAAAATCTAAAAAAAAAAATTTCAAAGTGTCCGATTTCACATGAAATGCCCCATATATACAAATTATATTATAGTATAGTGATATGTTGGTATATTAGTCATTTGATGTTATGTTAAAAATTTTGTTACGTTAGTTTTGCTACTGTCTGAGATTGGTACATTGTACCCAGACTTCAAACATACGACACCATCCATTGACTAATCTTTTTTTTTTAATTTTTTTTTCTGTAAAGCTATAGCTGGTTGTTGTATGTTACATGGATGGTTGCATGTAGTTAATTTTTTTATGTTTTTACGCTTTTTACGTTCATTGATCGTTTTACAAGAAGATACACTATTCAGCTAAGCCGCATGCCTGCCAGACAACTAGACAATTGTCCGTCCCGTCCATCCAAAAAAAAAGAGGTAGTAGCCAAGCCAGTAATAGTAATAGCATAACATTTCAGGCAAACATTGTTACTATTAAAACAACAACAAAAATAGTTAAATTTTTGTACTTTTTTTATTATTCATTTACAATTTCAATTTCATTTTTAATACCTTAGTGTTATTTTGTTTTATTTTTTTTGGGAAAATAATTACCACTATCATCTGCATCCGCAGACTTAGTTTTGGTTTCCTCTATTGTACAATATTTTTTTTTTTTATTTTTTATTCATTACAGATTTTACCTTAAGCTTTAGTAGCAGTTGCCTTAGAAAAAGTCCAAGGTTTTTTTTTTTTTTTTTGTTATTTTAAAAATATCACTTACTGCACAGCGGTACTGCATGCATATAAACCGGCAGTAGCCAGTAAAACTAAAACAATACAAACTTCAAAATTTACAACAACAAAATCATTAAATGTTATGTTGTAATTGTAAATTTACGTTGAAATTAACTTGCTGGTATTTAAGTTTTGTTGTTTTTGTTCAAGAGGAAGGTATTCAAGCAACATTTCTGCAAAAAAAGTCTATACATCTAAAACTTTTTCTATTTAGAAAAAATGTCTCAGAATCTGAGAATTTTTCTATATAGAAAAAATGTCTCAGAATCTGAGAATTTTTCAATATAGAAAAAATGTCTTAGAATCTGAGAATTTTTCTATATAGAAAAAATGTCTCAGAATCTGGGAATTTTTCTATATAGAAAAAATGTCTCAGAATCTGAGAATTTTTCTATATAGAAAAAATGTCTCAGAATCTGAGAATTTTTCTATATAGAAAAAATGTCTCAGAATCTGAGAATTTTTCTATATAGAAAAAATGTCTCAGAATCTGAGAATTTTTCTATATAGAAAAAATGTCTCAGAATCTGAGAATTTTTCTATATAGAAAAAATGTCTCAGAATCTGAGAATTTTTCTATATAGAAAAAATGTCTCAGAATCTGAGAGTTTTCTATATAGAAAAAAATGTCTCAGAATCTGAGAATTTTTCTATATAGAAAAAATGTCTCAGAATCTGAGAATTTTTCTATATAGAAAAAATGTCTCAGAATCTGAGAATTTTTCTATATAGAAAAAATGTCTCAGAATCTGAGAATTTTTCTATATAGAAAAAATGTCTCAGAATCTGAGAATTTTTCTATATAGAAAAAATGTCTCAGAATCTGAGAATTTTTCTATATAGAAAAAATGTCTCAGAATCTGAGAATTTTTCTATATAGAAAAAATGTCTCAGAATCTGAGAATTTTTCTATATAGAAAAAATGTCTCAGAATCTGAGAATTTTTCTATATAGAAAAAATGTCTCAGAATCTGAGAATTTTTCTATATAGAAAAAATGTCTCAGAATCTGAGAATTTTTCTATATAGAAAAAATGTCTCAGAATCTGAGAATTTTTCTATATAGAAAAAATGTCTCAGAATCTGAGAATTTTTCTATATAGAAAAAATGTCTCAGAATCTGAGAATTTTTCTATATAGAAAAAATGTCTCAGAATCTGAGAATTTTTCTATATAGAAAAAATGTCTCAGAATCTGAGAATTTTTCTATATAGAAAAAATGTCTCAGAATCTGAGAATTTTTCTATATAGAAAAAATGTCTCAGAATCTGAGAATTTTTCTACATAGAAAAAAATTTCTCAGAATCTGAGAATATATATAGAAAAATTCTTAGACTCTGAGACATTAGAATTTCTGAATTTTTCTATAAAGAAAAAATGTCTCAGAATCTGACCACTAATTTGAATCCTAATTCTCAGATCCTGAAAATTTTTCTTAAAACCTGTTAATATTGCTGAGAGCACCTTCCTTTTCAGATGTTATTGCTTTTAGTTGCATTATCTATATATCTAATCCATAATTTCAATTTAGTATATTTTTTTTTATTTTTAAACTCGTATCTCTCAATTGGAAACTATACCAAAATAACTGTAATTACAAATTGAATTTAAAAAACAGCAAACAAGAAAATGCAATAATAACAATAATAATATTGAAAAACAATTATCTTCATATTATTGATTGGTTTTGGTTGAGAAAATTTAACTACAATAAGAAAAAAATAAACGTTTTCTATTTTCAAAAGATTTTTTTTGTTATTAAATTACAATTTCAATCACGATGTATTTTACTAATTAATAATGGGAGGGACTTGTATTAAAATGTCATGATATTGAAAGTCTTTGGTTATTATTATTTATTCTTTAAGATCTAATAACTAATCTATAGATTTAGATGTTTCCAAAGCAGGTTACCTTGGAACAAAATCTCAGATTCTAAAACAAAATCCCATATTTTATGGCATTTCTATATAGAAAAAGTCTAAGATTCTGAGCCAGTTTTGTCTATAAAGAGAAAGTCTCAGATTCTGAGCCATTTTTTCTATATATAAAAAGTCTTAGATTCTGAGAAAGAGTCTCAGATTCTGAGACATTTTTTCTATATAAGAAAAAGTCTCAGATTCTGAAACATTTTTTCTATATAGAAATAGTCTAAGATTCTGAGACATTTTTTCTATATAAGAAAAAATATCAGATTCTGAGACGTTTTTTCTATATAAGAAAAAGTCTCAGATTCTGAAACATTTTTTCTATACAGAAAAAGTCTCAGATTCTAAGATATTTTTTCTATACAGAAAAAGTCTCAGATTCTGAGATATTTTTTCTATACAGAAAAAGTCTCAGATTCTGAGACATTTTTTCTATATAGAAAAAGTCTCAGATTCTGAGACATTTTTTCTATATAGAAAAAGTCTCAGATTCTGAGACATTTTTCCTATATAGAAAAAGTCTCAGAAAAAATGTCTCAGATTCTGAGACATTTTTTCTATATAAAAAAAGTCTCAGATTCTGAGACATTTTTTCTATATAGAAAAAGTCTCAGATTCTGAGACATTTTTTCTATATAGAAAAAGTCTCAGATTCTGAGACATTTTTTCTATATAGAAAAAGTCTCAGATTCTGAGACATTTTTTCTATATAGAAAAAGTCTCAGATTCTGAGACATTTTTTCTATATAGAAAAAGTCTCAGATTCTGAGACATTTTTTCTATATAGAAAAAGTCTCAGATTCTGAGACATTTTTTCTATATAGAAAAAGTCTCAGATTCTGAGACATTTTTTCTATATAGAAAAAGTCTCAGATTCTGAGACATTTTTTCTATATAGAAAAAGTCTCAGATTCTGAGACATTTTTTCTATATAGAAAAAGTCTCAGATTCTGAGACATTTTTTCTATATAGAAAAAGTCTCAGATTCTGAGACATTTTTTCTATATAGAAAAAGTCTCAGATTCTGAGACATTTTTTCTATATAGAAAAAGTCTCAGATTCTGAGACATTTTTTCTATATAGAAAAAGTCTCAGATTCTGAGACATTTTTTCTATATAGAAAAAGTCTCAGATTCTGAGACATTTTTTCTATATAGAAAAAGTCTCAGATTCTGAGACATTTTTTCTATATAGAAAAAGTCTCAGATTCTGAGACATTTTTTCTATATAGAAAAAGTCTCAGATTCTGAGACATTTTTTCTATATAGAAAAAGTCTCAGATTCTGAGACATTTTTTCTATATAGAAAAAGTCTCAGATTCTGAGACATTTTTTCTATATAGAAAAAGTCTCAGATTCTGAGACATTTTTTCTATATAGAAAAAGTCTCAGATTCTGAGACATTTTTTCTATATAGAAAAAGTCTCAGATTCTGAGACATTTTTTCTATATAGAAAAAGTCTCAGATTCTGAGACATTTTTTCTATATAGAAAAAGTCTCAGATTCTGAGACATTTTTTCTATATAGAAAAAGTCTCAGATTCTGAGACATTTTTTCTATATAGAAAAAGTCTCAGATTCTGAGACATTTTTTCTATATAGAAAAAGTCTCAGATTCTGAAACATTTTTTCTATATAGAAAAAGTCTCAGATTCTGAGACATTTTTTCTATATAGAAAAAGTCTCAGATTCTAAGACATTTTTTCTATATAGAAAAAGTCTCAGATTCTGAGACATTTTTTCTATATAAGAAAAAGTCTCAGATACTGAGACATTTTTTCTATATAAGAAAAAGTCTCAGATTCTGAGACATTTTTCCTATATAAGAAAAAGTCACATATGTTTTTAGGTTGTTTACTATCTGTTTTGTGATGAAACCAATTTTTTTTTTTATAATATTCCATTTAGAAGTGCAACATTTGGTTGACTTGACTGGATGGCTAGCTAGCAACAAGACAAAAAAATAAAACATAATATGCAACAGGAATTACACTTCACAAAAGCGGGAAGACAACTTTCGCTCAATTATTAAAGAAAACAAAGTTCAAAAGATAGTCTGACAAAATGGAAAAAAAAATACTTGCTACTAAAAAAATTTTTAGACGTTTTTGGGGATACAAAAACGAAAACTTACCTATTGGAAAAAAAGCACGACGATCTTTATCCACCAATAAAATGTATGTTGTATCAATATTCCTTTAAGATTATAGCACTATCTGGCACTAAACTAGAGCACTCCTTAGTTTTAATATATTTATTTATAAATTAAAAGGATTTAGCAATATGTACTATCTTTTAATATATTACTGTTTTGTAAAAAGAACTTCTTCGTTAAAAGCGGCAGTGCTTATAAAAATAGTTTCTTTTTATCTTTTTTTTATCACCTTTTTTTTAACACACTGTTACACACCTAAGTTAATATACCGATTTTTTTTAAATTATTTTCTTTAATAATTCGTTGTTAATTTCCATATATTTTTTATGTATTTTTCTGTATTTTTGGGTATTTTGTTTTAAATTTTTAATAATTTTTTTCGGAAAAAATATTTTTTTTATACACTTTTATTTACTTTTATTTCATTCCTTTCTTTTGCACTCACTTTTTGACACTGGAAAAATTGATGGTCGTGAAGAAATAAAAAAGAACGACGATGGACAAGTAAAAGAAAACCACAGAAACTTTTTTTCAGTGCACCGTCTTCTAAACATTTGTTTAATGAAATTTTCGTTATTTTATTTTAGATTTTCATTATCAGTTGCAATAAAACACTTGTTGGGTATTTAATTTATATAAATAACACTTTATTTTGGTTAACTTTTATTGAAATTTTATATTTTTATAACTCGATTGCATCCGCGTTCGAAAAGTACATGTTTTTTGGAAAGAAGAAAAAAAACTTTTGAACACGAAAAAAAAAATAAGTGGAAAATGGAATGAGAAGAAATCATCGACAATGTAAAAACGGCTTTTGTAAAAACGGCTTTCAATCAGAGTTGTATTCGGTTGTTTCAGGGCAATTAGCTTTTATATGTATTCAGTTAGCTTTTTTGTTTATACTGGCAATGCTTTTTATTTGATTTTTTTTCGTTGAATTGCTTAGACGGTATTTACACACTGCCTTTTTTGCTTGCAATAAAGATGCAACTTTTCTTTGTTTGAAAATGTGGGTGAAACGAAAAAGGGGTAGAAAAAATCACGAATTCTTTTTTCCTCCTTTGTTGCTTCTCACCCCCGATTGCCCTCAAAAAAACCTCAGATAAAAAAGGCGTGCAAGAAAAAATCCAGTGTGTAAACTGCCTCTTATTGGAAATTTAAATGGTGACTTTTTTGCATTCTTTAAAGTTACACCTTTTACGGCAAACGGGTAGAAAAAAATCAGGAATTCCCACTTTTGCCCACAAAAATAGGCTAGACTTTCCAACCACAGTATGGGCACAGACTAATACAGACTCGACATATATGACAGGTGTCAAAAAAGTATTTTTTAACCATATGGTTAATATTTTCAAATTATTCTACGAATTAGGTTAGAAAGAGAAAACCGCTATAACGCGCCATAAGAACAATGGATGCCAGATCGGTTTTTGTTGTTTCACTCACTCCTAAGTCGTAGAAAGTGTTGCCATGTTAGCGTAAAACGGACTAAAAACCGCTGTGTTTTCTCCTAAAATCGCTTAGTTTTTCCCCATTTTTTCTTATAAAACTCTACTGTCGAGTCTGTATATAGTCTGTGGTATGGGGGTATACTCACTCTGTCATCACGTTTGTAAAGCATCAAAACATCGGTCGGGGACCCCATAGAGTATATATATTTTTTATCCCTGATCGATTCTAAGACATTTTTTGAATGTCCGTCCGTCTGTAGATAACACAAAATAAAAGAGCTAGGATCCCTAAGTCTTGCACAAATATGTCTTATGGTCATAGGCAGGTTAAGTTCGTAAACGGGCCAAATCGGATAAGGGGGGGGGGAAAGTTTCCAACCTCTGTAAAACTTGATTTTTTATATTTTTGGTAAGCAAATAAAGCATTTTTATGGAAGAAGAAGTTTAATATCCTGTAGTTGGACCCAGGGTGTTAGAATGTGTTGATTTGTTTGGGCCGACCCCGCCCCCTTTTGTGGGCGTAGATGTAAAAGAAATCTTTAAAATTATGATGCAATTGTATTAATGTAGTGCAAAATGCATAATAAATGAATCAGTAAATATTTATCGTCAAAGGGAAAGGTATCCTCACAGCCCCCCTCAAACCACCCTCCCCAAAAAATACACGCCCCTGCATTTTTTTTTTAAATTTTTTTTTTTATATTTTTAACAATGTTGGATAAAAGATTCGGCACAGGCGAATTTAGCACTCACTTGTTTTAACTCAATCTAACATCTTGATAACCACACACGCAAAAAAAAATCTGTGTAAGATTGAGCAATCCTACTTGGTAAAACTTTTTTCATACCAAAAAAAATTTTTTAACAAATTTTTGCTAAAATTATGCTTGTCGATGTTAAAGTAACATAATTCATTTTTTATGTAAAATAACCAAGTAGCTTGCACAATAACGCAAATTACTTGCACAAAAATTTATCGAAAGAAAACAACAAAAAAACAAATACAGCCATTTTCATTTTGTATTTTTGTGTGCGTTGTTCGTTTATTTTTTGTGTTATAAAAACGTAAAATGGAAATTGATAAATAAAATTAAAATAAATTAATAAATAAAAAGAAATAATTAGTTTTTTAAAAGATAAATAAATGTAAGATAAAAGAATGCTAAAGTTAATTTTGCTTTCATCACTTAAAACACCATTCATTAAGAAAAACCAATAACAAATGGAATTATTAAGTGAGTATACCCGAATTCCGAAGACACCAATAAGGCTTAATAGATTTTTAGTTAAAAATTAGTGTTTGGTAAAAATTTTCTATTTTTACAGGGTACTGCTAAATACATTTTTGAAGCTATGGCGAATCCTTCACTACAATAAAGAGCGTGAACACCAGTCCTGCCTTTAGTTATAAAATTAAAACCTAAAAGCGCAAAGCCAAGGGAATCCAGACCTGTTTTGATGAGTTACAAATGGAATGACAAAGTAAGTGTTCCTCCATACACTCATAGAAATATCTTAGTAGAAAAATTAGTAAACCCATTGTAGATCAAGTTTTACAGAATATTGCCGTATTCAACAAAAATTAATGTTGATATCGTTGAATAATCAGTAAATTTGAATCAACTATTTACAACGCTTATACAGAATTCAATAGATAAAACCAAAAAAGAAAAAACAACCCTGTTCGTTCAATTTTGTATTATCAAGTTGGTAGCAATGCCACAGACTAAATACAGACTCGACAGTAGGGTTTTGTAAGAAAAAATGGGGAAAAACTAAGCGATTTTAGGAGAAAACACAGCGGTTTTTAGTCCGTTTTACGCTAACATGGCAACACTTTCTACGACTTAGGAGTGAGTGAAACAACAAAAACCGATCTGGCATCCATTTTTCTTATGGCGCGTTATATCAGTTTTCTCTTTCTAACCTAATTCGTAGAATAATTTGAAAATATTAACCATATGGTTCAGAACTACTTTTTTGACACCTGTCACTTATGTCGAGTCTGTATTAGTCTGTGGCAATGCATTGCAATGTGAAATTTGTTTGTCTCTTATAAAATTATTTTATGTGTTTGTTTCTTATAAAAATATTTAATATTATAAAAATAAATAAAAATAGGATCTGATGATCAGATTCTGATCTGTAAATATTTGGTAAGTAATAAAATACATTGGTTACATTTAGGGAATTCACATGGGTATCGTATTTGTTGTAAAGTTGTATTGTCCTATCTAAAAACAGAGTTGTTAAAAATTATTTATCTCTGATTCGATAATTTTCTCATAAATTCTCTTTTTGTTAGCATACTTGAAAATAGCACACAAAACAGAGGTATAAATGTTGTATCGTCATATCGTGTAAGTGTCGTATTATTAATTTAAAGTTTAACCAACCCTGTTTTTAGATAGGACAATACATGTGAATTCCCTATTTATGTATTCATTAGAGTTGTCAGTCGATTAAGAATAATTCGATTAATCGATCAAACAAAACCCAACTCTTGTTCGAATAATTCAAAAATGACGATTTTCGAATAACGAATAAATCGATTAATTAATGTCGATTAATCGAACAATTTTTTTTAATTAAAAAATTAAATAAATGCTTAGAATTTGATTTATTCTCATTAATTTTGAAAGATTTTATACAAAATGTAGGAAAGTTAAAATATATTGTAGCCATAGCCCTGGATAGCATATCCATTATAGAATTAGGGGGAGTTATCAAGTTTTTAATAAATAATTTAGAAAAAAAATAATAATTCTTTTGCATCAGACTTACTAAAACGTATTAAAATAAGAATTAATGAGAGACGTATAAAAGTGTTAAGTACGTTAATAATTTTTCTAAATTCAGAAAATTTTCCGAGCAATGAAAGTTTCTTAAAATATTCTCCAAAAAGCGAAACAAAAGAATATGCAAAAAATAAATTATACTCCAGATTATTTTATGTTGAAAGTAATCACAATAATTCAGATAAAAGTATTGAAATAGAGGAAGTTATTAGTAATGAAAATAATAACATTTTATGCGAGTTAAATAATTCAATTCAAAGTAATAAAAATTCAGAAAATAAAAAGGACTTTAGCGATATATCAGACGATATGGTATATTTGGAAAAATCTAAAAAAAGAACAGAAAAAATAGATAAACTTTTTTATGCTCTTCTTACTATATCACCTACTTCAACAATTAGCGAAAGAGTGTTTTCAAAATCTAATTTAATAAAAACTAAAACCAATAATTCTTTGAAAGCAAAAAAATTAAGTCAACTTTTATTTTTAAAAGATTATTTCTTAAGAACAACTTAAATTGTCTTATTTGACAAAAATTAAAATCATTTATGATATACTAGCTTACAATCCCGGTACTTCGTTACCGGTTGTATTGAATACCGGATAATAGAAGGATCAGGATTACTCTATCGATTTTCAAAAAATTCCCCTACGTAGTCTTTGTTTTATTTACTTGTCGACGTTTAAGTCTTCCATAAAAAAATATTGCAATGAATAATATAAACAATAAAATTTTAATAACTTTGCTGGTACGTTATCGTGTTCGTTCCGGGGGAAAAATATAATGACAATTTTCGAGCCCTTATGTCGGGATTTTGAATTTTGAGTGAATAAATATTTCAGTGAAAAAAGAAATTGGAATAAAAAAAAAATATGGAGTAAAAAAAAGCTAAACACCAAAAATTTGAGTTAAAAATATCATTCCATATTGTTCCCTGCTCTATTCCATGTTGTTCCCCGTTCTACTCCATTTCATTTCCAATTCCATCTCCATCTTCTAAGGTCATTATTATAGGAACAGAAAAAGTACCAAAAGTACACTTTATTACCCCCATTAGAAACGGAATTAAAAAAAAGTACCTCTTTCAGAATGTTTTTTCTTCACCGAAGGATCCTACAATCCATATTTCAATTATCTAGGATCATTGTTTCAGCAAATATTAAAAGTACTTTTTATCCCCGTTAAGAAACGGAATTTCCAAAAAAAAACTTTATCCAATCTCTTTTTTCACCGAAGGATTTTACATTCCAAATTTTAAGTTTCTGTGGCCATTATATCAGGAAATAAATAAGTACACTTTTTTATTCCTTTTAACCCCATTATTTTCCGAGAGGCGAACCTTTTCCAATTTCAAGTTTCTATGTTTATTATTTCAGGAAATAAAAAAGTACCAAAAGTGTACTTTCGGCATATTTAACAAAACGTACTTTTGATAAAATGTACTTTTTATAAAAGGTACTTTTTATAAAAGGTACTTTTTATAAAAGGTACTTTTTATAAAAGGTACTTTTTATAAAAGGTACTTTTTATAAAAGGTACTTTTTATAAAAGGTACTTTTTATAAAAGGTACTTTTTATAAAAGGTACTTTTTATAAAAGGTACTTTTTATAAAAGGTACTTTTTATAAAAGGTACTTTTTATAAAAGGTACTTTTTATAAAAGGTACTTTTTATAAAAGGTACTTTTTATAAACGGTACTTTTTATAAAAGGTACTTTCTATAAAAGGTACTTTTTATAAAAGGTACCTTTTATAAAAGGTACTTTTTATAAAAGGTACTTTTTATAAAAGTTACTTTTTATAAAAGGTACTTTTTATAAAAGGTACTTTTTATACAAGGTACTTTTTATAAAAGGTACTTTTTATAAAAGGTACTTTTTATAAAAGGTACTTTTTATAAAAGGTACTTTTTATAAAAGGTACTTTTTATAAAATGTATTTTTTATAAAAGGTACTTTTTTAAAAAAGGTACTTTTTATAAAAGGTACTTTTTATAAAATGTACTTTTTTTAAAAGGTACTTTTTATAAAAGGTACTTTTTATAAAAGGTACTTTTTATAAAAGGTACTTTTTATAAAAGGTACTTTTTATAAAAGGTACTTTTTATAAAAGGTACTTTTTATAAAAGGTACTTTTTATAAAAGGTACTTTTTATAAAAGGTACTTTTTATAAAAGGTACTTTTTATAAAAGGTACTTTTTATAAAAGGTACTTTTTATAAAAGGTACTTTTTATAAAAGGTACTTTTTATATAAGGTACTTTTTATAAAAGGTACTTTTTATAAAAGGTACATTTTATAAAAGGTACTTTTTATAAAATGTACTTTTTATAAAAGGTACTTTTTATAAAGGGTACTTTTTATAAAAGGTACCATTATTTCAGTAAATTAAAAAAAGTACCAAAAGTACACTTTTTTCCATTTTACCCCCGTAGAGTTAACATTGGCAAAAACCTACATTGCAAATTTTAAGTTTTTAGGACCATTATTTAAGAAAATATAAAAGGTACCAAAAGTACAGTTTTTTACCCTTTTTACCCCTAAGAATCAACATTGGCAAAATCCAGCCTTAGTAGATTTATATTCCGGGAGCTGAACCTACATTCAAAATTTCAAGTGTCTAGGACCATTTTTTAAGGAACCATTTTTTACCCCCTTAGAATCAACATTGGCAAAAATCCGGCCTTACTGGATCTATATTCCAGGAGTTGTACATACAGTCCAAATTTCAAGTCTCTGTGACCATTATTTCAGGAGATATAAAAAGTACCAAAAGTACAGTTTTTTACCCTTTTTGTCCCCTTAGAATCAACAATGGCAAAAAATCCGGCCTTACTGGATCTATATTCCGGGAGGTGGACCTACATTCCAAATTTCAAGTCTCTGTGACCATTATTTCAGGGGATATAAAAAGTACCAAAAGTACAGTTTTTTACCCTTTTTGTCCCCTTAGAACCAACATTGGCAAAAATCCGGCCTTACGGGATCTATATTCCGGGAGGTGAACAGACAGTCCAAATTTCAAGTCTCTATGACCATTATTTCAGGAGTTATAAAAAGTACCAAAAGTACAGTTTTTTACCCTTTTTACCCCCTTAGAATCAACATTGGCAAAAATCCAGCCTTAGTGGATCTATATTCCGGGAGGTGGACCTACAGTCCAAATTTCAAGTCTCTAGCTTCAGCGGTTTGGGCTGGGCGATGATGAATGAGTATATCAGTCAGTCAGTCAGTCAGTCAGTCAGTCAGTCAGTCAGTCAGTCAGTCAGTCAGTCAGTCAGTCAGTCAGTCAGTCACATTACTCTTTTATATATATAGATTTTGTCTGAATATTTCACATAATAATTTGTATTTGAATTATTTCTCAACAAGTATTAAAATCGACATCCATTAATTAAAAGTGATCTCAGTTATTCAATTTTTAAGTTTTTTTTAACTTTTAACTATTTTATTTTTAAGTTTTGTATGCATTTTTTCGTTAATAAAAATTTCAACTTTCTTATTTTAAGCTTTTTCATATGAATTGTTTATTTTTTTGTTAATACAAATATTTTTTAAAATATTTTTTTATTCGTTATTCTCTTCGATTAATCGAACAAATTTTGATCTTTAATCGTTTGATCGAACGAGGAAAAACAATTATTTGAATTATTCGAACAAAGTTGAAAGTCGAATAATTGACAACTCTAGTATTCATACTATATTATATTTTTTTTTTTGTTTTTTTTAAGGTTTTTGATTTGGTGTCATTAGAAAACTGGAGAATGGCTTACGAGTGCATAACATAAATAAACGAAGTGTGTGTGAAAATCTTGTTTAAATATTGCAGCTTAAAAAGCCGGTGATAATTCTAAAAAATATTGTGATTTATATTTAATAAAAGAATATTTACAAATAACAACAAGCTTTTTTTTTTAATAAAATTTCTCATATCAACAAAAATATGAGTTGAGTTTACAAAAAATACGAGTTGATTTACAAAAAAACGAGTTGATCAACTTTTACAAAAACTGACAACAATTTTTATTGAAATCAACATAAATATTTGTAGGGTCAAAATCAACAATGATTTCTGTTGAATTTACAGCGATTTTCTTTGGGAATACAATGATTTTTGGTTGAGTGTACCAAGAGATCAATGGGGTTAACTAGTTTTTTAAATTAAAAAGTTATGTTTTGTAATAATTTTCTATTTTTACAGGATGCTTTTAAATAAATTCGTAAAGCTATAGCGGATCCTTCACTTCAAGAAAAAGCGTAGGCAGCAGTCACTGGCGAAAATTGTACATAAAGGGTCAGTTGGTCGGTGGTAAATAAAATCCTACACAACATTTATTATATTAATATGGATTTATTCTGTGAAAATTTTTAAATTCAACAAATATACAAATTTTTACAAAAATTTTATAGAAAATTTATTTTAGCATAAATGTGGTAGTTTTTATCATTATTTTTAGTCACCTTTTCTAATATTTTGGTATATTTCACCATATTTCTTTTGGTATATTTTACCAAGTTTTTGCTTAAATAGCATTAGCATTTTCATCAAAAATTTTTACATAAGTGTTTTGGCTAAATTACGAAAACTACTTCGTCGGTTGTAGTTTTAGCATATTTTTGGTAAAATTATGCCAGATTTTTGCTCACTCCGACACAAGTTTTTTTTTGCGTGCATAAAAATCATTAAGCAAATAAAAATAAATCGTTTTTACACTTCTTGAATTTTTATTTGTTTTTAAGTTTTAAAATTTAGATCTCATTTTTGAAAATGTTTGTACTCTTCGATTTTTTTGAAATTTTTTTGTGTAAAACTTCTATCGATTCTACAAATTTTTTGCCCAGGAGGATCGTGGATAACGATTATTACTATTTTTTAAAATTTTTTGAAAAAATTTTATTGTAATTTTCCAATCTTAAAATCATTTCTACTGCTCCAATGGTGCGTCATAGAGGGGTCATTTATAAGACCGTTGGACCGGTAGAAGCTGATTAAATAAAACAAATTTACAAAAAATAAAAAAATTGTATGGGGACCGCCTTAACAATTAGAGATAGAGGGTAGGCGTATTCAGAGAAAATGTTTGGACTAAAAAAATATTGTGGGTCGGTCATACATTTTGTTGCTCTAAGGGCATTAGTAGGGCAGTAAGAGCGGTTGTAACAAATTAAAAAAATGTCGTTTTGTGTGGGAGCCCCCTTAGAAATTTGAGATACGGTATTAGCTTGTTCCAAAGAAATGTTAAGACGTAAAAATTAATGGGGGGATCTTATGAAGGACCCCTCTATGACGCACCATTGGAGCAGTAGAAATGATTTTAAGATTGGAAAATAACAATAAAATTTTTTAAAAAAATTTTAAAAAATAGTAATAATCGTTATCCCACGTTTTTTTTTAAAGTACGTAAAAAAACAAAAATTTTGAAAAAAAAATTTTGAAATTTGGACCATTATTTAAGAAGTTATGAGTAAAAGAAGTTTGAGTAAAGGAACAAACTACCAATTTTTAAAAATTCGATATCTTTTGAACGGGTCATCAAAAAAATTTGAAAATTCACCACGAAGGAGTTTTCGAAGGGTGCTAAAAACTGTTAACTAATTGGGAAAATCTAAAAAAAAAAATTTCAAAGTGTCCTAAAGCTTGTATGCGCATTGTAAATATAGAGGGCGTATGCTTATTTTTTCCAGTAAATTCCGGAAACGGAAGAGAAGAAAATGATAATTATTATTAGAAAAATAAAAACCAAAGAAGTGCAAAAACGATTTGTTTTTATTTGCTTTATTGATTTTAATGTGGTAATCAAGATTTCAGCAAGGATGGGTACCAATTCGATAAAAGTATTGGTATTGGTATTGGTTTTTAAAATTATATTAGTATTGGTATAGGTATTGGTTTTCATTTTTTGTTGAATTGGTATAGGTTTCGGTATTGGTTTTGAATTATTTAGGTATTGGGTATTGGTATTGGTTTTAGCCTCGAATCGGTATCGGTTTTTAATAAGTATTGGTATTTATCTTATATCGGTTTTGGAATTTGTATGCAAAAGGTTTTGTCGTTAATATTAATTAATTTAACGTACGTAGTCCTTCTGTCCGCCCCACAGTGGAGAAAATTATACGTTTATGTGCAATTTTTAATCGAGTTTAGTTTTGATTTTAAGCCATCGATCGGACATGGTGGATTTTTGAATAATGATTTATTTGTTATTTTTCTTATATTAAGTAGAGATGGGCTCATGAGTAGATTAGAGCGTGATTCACGCGTGAGTGTGACTGAATTCAATTTTATTCACGTGATTGTGAGTAAGTGTGAGTGGAGAAAAAAATTGCGTGAGTGAGTGTGCGTGAGTAAGATTTTTGGGTGAGTGAGTGTGCGTGAGTCGATTTTTTTGCGTGAGTTTGCGTGATTTATTTTCTCTTCAAATTTCCTTTCGTACAAAAAAAATGTACAAAAAAATTGTAAAATTTGGCTTAACTTTAGATTTCATCCCGAAAAAAGAAAAAAAAAATTGTAAAATTTCTCTGAACTTTAAATTTTGCTTAAAATTTTGAAAGATTTTTCAAAATTTTAGTTTTTTAAATTTTTTTTGTATAAATAAGAGTTTTGTGAGTGTGAGTCAACGTGAGTGTGAGCGAAGCTTGCGTGAGTGCACGTGAGTGTGAGTTGTGTTAAATTTACTCACTTGATTGTGAGTGAATGAGTGTGAGTAGAAAAAATATGCTCGTGAGTGAGTGTGCGTGATTCAAAAATTCCTGTCGTTAGCGTGAGTGAGTCAAAAATCACTCACGCGCCCATCTCTAATATTAAACATTTTTCAGTATTTTTTCTTTAAAAAAATTAATAGGCAAGGGTATTTGAACCCCTTATTAATGATGTAAATAGCATTTGTTATATAATTAATTTTGTTTTTATAACCAAATTAAAATTCAAACAGCCTCACCACAAGTCCTCAAAAAATCGATAAAATCGACTTCTAAAATATATTTTTAATAGTCGACTTTATATTTAAAATTTTAAGTCGCTGGAGGGAATAAAAATTAAAAGCCTAAAATAATAAAATGCAAAGTTTTCGTTTTTTCTTTAAACAATTTCTGTACCGATGAACATTGCATTTAATGCACATATAAATGCGGTGGCCAAGGAGAGATATTTTTTAATTGCAGAAAGTTGAGACTTAACATTCGTTACAAAATATACCTGAAATTCATCCTTTTCATACACAAATATTTTTTGAAAAGGTGATCGAAATAGGTTATCATGGAGGCCCCTTTTTCGATTTTAGATCTTTTGGTAATTGCGATTACACGGGCAATTGTTTTCTTATATGAGGAGTCGCAGAACAAAACGTACTTTTTCGCATTTTTTGACAAATTGATTTTTTGTTCTTTTTAAATTATTTGGTTCGAAATCTATCAGAAAAAATTTCCATAGCGTGAATTATTTTTGTTTTTCATCAAGAAAATGGATTTCTTAAAAATTGGTGTGTAACAAAACGTCCTTTTTTTGTTAATTTTTTATCAAAACGTACTTTTTTCATTGTATTTCATATGCAAGATTTTTCATAATTTTATAATGCCATTTTACTCTTATATTCCATATACATATAAATGCCCACCAAGGTTTTTTGAGGCCTTCTTGCAAGCCAGTGAAGGATTTCCCCTTAATCTTCTTATTGGTCTATTTACACCCCACAACCACAGTATGAGGGTACATTAACTTTGCCAATTCGTGTGTAACGTATCTAAATATGGGCCAATGAGGCTCATTTGTAGTTTTTACTAAATAAGAACATTTTTAAAACACTCGATCAAAATAGTATAGTCTAAAAAAATACGCACATCAAAACGTCGTTTTTAAATTATTTTTAAACAAAACGTACTTTTTTCATTATTTTTTTAACAAAACGTACTTTTTCCAAAGTAAAAGTGGTTTTATATTAAACATCCTTAACATATAATGTGGTGACTTATGGCAGTTTGATGCATCTCTTGATAAGCAAAAAATTTGTTACCATATTCAGATTCATGCAGTTTTTTAAAGGGGCGAAATAAATAAACCTCAATTTCCCAAAAAATTTTAATATGCGAAAAAGTACGTTTTGTTCTGCGACTCCTCATATGGGGTTCAAACTTACGACCTTAAACAAGTTGTTTATCAAAACACCAGTGATACCATATTCGCATTCATTTAAACTAGTTTAATTATGTGTCTTCCCCATACAATTTTAAGCACTTTATCTGTCAAAATAAAACGGTGGTTTATTTTGACATTTAAATTGTATGGGGAAAACCAATAATTAAACTACCCATGCAGAAAAATACGAACGGTAGAGCGCTGGCAAAGTACCTTTTATGGTCGCTTATGTGCTGGGAAAGCATCACAGTTTAGTACTCTCCCAGCGTCCAAAATGATAAACACGGTAAACGGTATGCCGTTGCTATTTTAAAGCGCCTTGTGGTACTCGTTTATGCTTATGTTTGAAACTATCCGATATAATAGTCCTAGATTAACCTTTTAGCAAAAGTACCGAAAAAAAGTGATGTAACCGAAACGTGTTGTTTTCCAAAAGGATAGACCCAGTGGCATTTCACATGTGATGTATCCGGAGTTTAGGACACTTCCTCACAAAAGAAACGTGTTTTTATATAAAAGGTGTCAAGTTTGTGATAGGACATATCACGAGAGCTTTCAAGGACCAATAACTAATACTGCAGGGAAATGAAAAATATTCCAATTGTTATGAAAATTAATAAATTTTAATTACAAATTATACTTTGAACGGATTTAAATAGAAAACATTGGCAGAGCGCTTGCAAAGCACTTTTTTTTTGTACTACCTTATACACAAAAAATAAAGTGCTTTGCCGAGACTTTTTTTGTGGAACGGTTGGCAGTTTCTGCTTGGGTAGTTAAAAATGAGTGCGAACATCGTTTTGCAAAATAAAAACGTAATGGATACAGAACAAAGATTTTTTTAAACACGTAGCCCTTAAACTCTCAAAAATAGCAAGTGTGAACCGCACACTAAAATAAAATAAATTCTTATAAAATATGACTGTGCCCGGCATGCCGCGGCACAGTGTGCCTCTAATAAAACAAAAAATTATTTTTTTGGATTCTGGTGTTGTGACATAAAATTTTGTAACGACTGCTTGATTGGAATTTCCAAAAAAGGACATTAGTATTTTTTTTACAACCCAAAGAACAGTGCAGTGACACTTAATGTGTATCAAATATAATCAATGTTTGCAAAAGAAAAAATTTCATCACAGAAAAGGTCTAAATTTTTTAAGATCTACTTTTATTAGGGGTCATAAAAATCAAATTTGGTTAAAAAGAAGTAAAAAAAATATTTTTTTTTATGTTTTTATGGCTTTTTAATGCATGCAATGTTGTTATATGACATTGCATGCAAACGATATCTGATCGATGTAACATCTTTTGTGAACATCTTTAGCAATTCGTTAGTCAGGTAAAACCTAATATCAATTATCAATATCAAAAATTTATCACAGAAAAGGTCTACATTTTTTAAGATCTACTTTTATTAGGGGTCATAAAAATCAAATTGGGTTAAAAATAAGGATATGGTACGTGACAAAAAAAAATTGTTTTATGTTTTTATGGCTTTTAAAATTCAAATAGCTAACTCCTTTTTGTTATGTGACATTGCATGCAAACTATTACTGTAACATCTTTTGTGAACATCTTTAGTCAGGTAAATCCCAATAATGTGCTGGAAAGAAAATGTTTGAATTCATAATTAAAACAAACGAAAATAAGAATACAAAAAACCGAAACAAAACCGATACGAAAGTAGAAAAAAATGAATTGGTATTGGTTTTTTATTGGTATTGGTTTTGAAGAATAAAAGTATTGGTTTTTAATTGGTATTGGTAGTGGGGAATCGGTATTGGTTTTTTAACGGTATTGGTATCGCACAAATAAAGGTATTGGTTTTTAATTGGTATTGGTTTTCAATTTGAATTGGTATTAACGGGTATTGGTATCGAAAAGGTATTGGTACCCATCATTGGATTTCAGTCATTAACAAATGAAATTAAGAACTTTTAATAAACTGCCGGAAACAGCAAAGACATATATAATAAAGATGCAGTAAATGCTTCTTCTTTTTACTGTTCACTAGATAGCGTTTTTTATAACTGTTTCCGGCCGTTTATTAAAAGTTCTTAATTTCATTTGTTAATGACTGAAATCTTGATTACCACATAAAAAACAATAAAGCAAACAAAAACAAATCGTTTTTGCACTTCTTTGGTTTTTATTTGTTTATTTTTCTAATAATAATTCTTTTTTTCTTCTCTTCCGTTTCCGGAATTTACTGGAAAAAATAAGCATACGTCATCTATATTTACAATTCGCATACAAGTCTGGAAACAGTTATAAAAAACGCCATCTAGTGAAAGGTAAAAAGAAGAAGCATTTGCTGCATCTTTATTATATAAAGACGGCATCAAAGACATATCAGTCAGATGGCATCAAAGACATATATAATAAAGATGGTTTTTATTTGTTTATTTTTCTAATAATAATTATTTTTTTCTTCCTTCCGTTTCCGGAATTTACTGGAAAAAATAAGCATACGCCCTCTATATTTACAATGCGCATACAAGCTCTAGGGGTCTGACTGCATCTTTTTAAAACGCCATCTAGTGATTATCTTCTTTATAAGTTCATCTTCTTTATAAGTTTCGTTGTTAACTTGTTTAATTGAGTATACGGAAACAGGAAACACAACTTATTTTTTAAAACGGAAGTTAAAAAATATCTTCTAACAAGCATGATTTTTTTGGTACACTTTCCATACGGTTGCATTAAAAATACTACTAACTACTCAACGCTGCTGTCAATGTCTGCGTTCCATCACAATACGGCTTCAAACAGCAATCAGCAAAAGAGAAACATACCAAAGTAAATTATAATCAAACAGCAAGCAGCAAGCCGCAAATTTTTTAACGTTCTTCTTGTATTAGTGGCGTTTTTGTCGTTCCGAATATCGATTCTAAGATATTCTAGCGATGCCCGTCCTAGAAATTCATATTTGACCCCTCCGGGATTAGTTTTTAAGCGTTATTTGAAATAAAAATGGACGCCCAACAATCCTCAGACCATAGACGTGCTCAACATCAACATTTTGAGATGCTCGAAAAAGTATTCGAAATGCATCAAAAAAGAGGAAAAATTTACGTTTTAGAGTAGAAACAGAACAAGTACGGCACGGAGGACGGTTGCCGTTGCAGGAGAATATAGGCCCAAAACAATGACGGGGGACGGCGACGACAACAAATGTCATTTGTTTGTTCAGTGGTGCTAACTTTTAATAAAATTAGAGTAATTTTACGGAAAAAAATCGCTTATCACATAGTCAATGTGATTAAGTTGGCACTACTGTACGTTTGTTACACCATTGTGAATGAAAAAAAATTGTTGTGAAAATGCGGCAACCCTGGAGTGTGAGAGGCAGGAAGATTGAGAGAACCCGGAGATAAAATAAAATAAGTTTTAATTTTTTGTCGTGGCGGTCACGGTTTTTAACTGTCAAATCGTATGGAAAAAGTCGTGCCGGGCTTGTTCTGTTCCTACCATTATTCAAAAAGTGGTAAAAACAATTGTATGGGTCCAAATTAAATAAAAATATATTATAATCGGTTGGTTTTTTTTATAACTTATTCAATATTTCGACCCCTATAACTATTTCAAAATTATCGACCCAAAATATGGCACACCCTGAACAAGTTTGTCATTCCGTTTGTAACTAAACGAAATATTGGTCGGAGTCCTAGACCAATTATTGATCAGTGGTCGATTCTAAATCATTCTGAGGCGTAGCAATGTCCGTTTGTCTTTCTATCTGTTAAAATGGCGATCACGGCCAAAATATTACACGAATATAACTATAACTTAACATATTTACTTGTTGTTGGCGCGAGAAATATGGTATAGCATTTGAGCAATATCAGTTCAGCGGTTCAAAAGTTATGAACGAAAATGTAAGGACACCTTGAAAATTTTAATACATTCAACATAACCTGAAAATACAAAATGCTTTTATTCAGCTGCTGGTTTAAATATGTGAAAAGAATTACACAGCAAATGGTATTTAGACAAGTACGAAAATATTTTTTTTACAAAAAAAGAAAAAAATCGAGGATTTTTTCAAAGGGTGTCCAGTCGTTCCAGGACTCAAATTTGCCCATTCACTAAAATACAAGTAAGCTCACTTTGAGGAACATTTGTCAATTATATTTGTTTCTACGCAATTCTAAATACGAAAAACGTGAAAGTATTAGTGATTTTGGTGGAAATACGAGTGTGTATTAGTGAAATTTTGGAAAGCGAATGAATTTATCAAAGCAAACGATGGCAAATACTCCACCGTGTTAGCTTATTTCCCGAGGGTTCATTTACTTTCCCGTGTGAAACGTCTTCTTTAATAGTCTTTGGATTTTTTTAACATTTTTTTTTTTTAATTTTTTTCTTCTGCAACTAATTTCTTTTTTAAATGAAGTTTTTTGCAATAATCTTTCTTGGAGTGTATTAATACCAGACATGAGCTCAAATGTATTCCCTTCTTCGCTTACACCAAATCATTCGCTTCAGAGTACACTATTTTTAGAGTACAGTCACAGACTAAATACAGACTCGACAGTAGAGTTTTATAAGAAAAAATGGGGAAAAACTAAGCGATTTTAGGAGAAAACACAGCGGTTTTTAGTCCGTTTTACGCTAACATGGCAACACTTTCTACGACTTAGGAGTGAGTGAAACAACAAAAACCGATCTGGCATCCATTTTTCTAATGGCGCGTTATATTAGCTTTCTCTTTCTAACCTAATTCGTAGAATAATTTGAAAATATTAACCATATGGTTCCGAACTACTTTTTTGACACTTGTCACTTATGTCGAGTCTGTATTAGTCTGTGGTACAGTGTTTGCGAATGAGAATGTTTACTATGATGCTAAACAACAAATTAAAAAATTTGCTGTGCTTGTTTAAACGAACAAGAAAAATGTCGTGTTTGAACGATTAGAATGAAACAAACGTTCGTTTTTAGAATAACAAACATAGTAGAGATTATAAAAATTACACCGTGTTATAGAATATTTTTAACATACACTGATCGCTTAGAATGTTTTTGTAAAAAAATATTTAAAAAAAAAAAATTGTTGGAAAACTTATTATCAATATGGGGCTGGTAAAAAAAACGTTTTGATGAAAAAGTAAATTATGCTTTGTGAAAAAATGTATTAGGATGTATGTATGTATAAGAAAAATATGCCAAATAATGATGTTAGTCTGTTTGTCTTTTTACACTTGCTCGCACACGCACAATCTTATTGTGTCGTTGAAACAAGTCATAAACATTGTGTTTTTTTTTTTAACTAAAAGTATTCCCAACAACAATAAGTACCGCTTTAAAGTTTTTTAAATTGCAAATATGTTAGGGTGAAGAGAAATATAAAAAAGGTTAAATAGTAGCGTAGTGAAAAATGTTCATATATATATACATTAGGATGGAGCTAATTAGATCTATTTCGAAAACGTCGGGTCGGTAAAGTTGCCTTTTAGGGTTGACATTAACACATTAAAATATTGATCCTGTGAGACAATGGCCTTGGCTTCAAAATCGGAGAGTTCCGAACAAAGTAAAAAAATATATTTTTTTTTCTTAAATTATTTAATATTCGGACATTACTTAAAAAGTGTTTTTATGGTAAAATTTTTTTTTGTCTGTAAAAATTGTTTTTGTCTGTAAAATTTTTTTTCTTGTTTTGCAGAAAATTATTTTATTATTTCTTGTTTTGCAAAAAATATTTTTAGTTCGTTTTTTGCTAAAAATATAACGTCATGTTGGCTCAGTTTTGAAAAGATGTATATTTTTATTTGTCGTTTTATTTAATTTGACCTTTAATGCAATTTGAAATTAATTAAAAAAAAATAAGTTGTTTTTAAAGAACATTTTTTTAATTTCTTTACAGAAAAAAAATGTTTACCACACCCAAAAAATTTCATAGTAGCATAGTTAACAAAATCCATAGTTGTTTTAAATAAATTTCAAATCAACTATTTATAATCAATAACAACTATGTACAAAGTTGGTCACAACGATTTATTTAAAATTTGAAAGTTTGAAACTGTTTGAAAACAGTTCAAAAGGAACAAAAAATTAAAATTGTAAAAATAACAGAAAAGTGTCAGAAGTTAAAAAAATAATGAAACAATAAATAATTATAATTTTAAATTGGTAAAGTCCACCATGGAAGAGGAAATTGAATTGCATCCAACAAACTTTAAAAAGGCATATCAAAAAACAGATTCAATGGACATCAAATGTATGGTATGATACAAGCGTATGACATTAATTGTGTACATAATTTTAATAAATAAATTTAAAAAAATATATACCAAAATATTGCATTTTTATTTAAAAAAAGAGCATTTATTATAACTACTTCTAGTATTACATAGTAAATATCAACTATGTCTGATTTTTAATAAAAACAACGATTACATAGTGATTTGCCACTATTTCTACATTTTATGAAATACGTCGTTGTCAGTAACTTTTTCCATAGTTGATTTGTTTATTTGAAAGAAACATAGTTACCAACCACTATGTCACATCAACTATGGCATAGTTGGGGCTATTTCACCTATGACATAGTTGAAAAAATAGTAATCATCAACTATGTTATTTTTTGGGTGCATAAAAACACATTTCAGTAATTTCGGAATATAAACTAAAGGCTGGGTTAGCTACCCGTAACTGTCCCCTTACGTAGCGTAGTGATCAAAATCAAACAGAAAATCACGGTCTGCAAAGAAGAATAATTGCACTTATTTGTTCTCATACAACGAAAATCTTTCTGCGCTAGTTTACGGTTGAGGGTGCATAATATTTTATTCAGCCTTAATATTTTGAACAAAAAACATTAAAATTTTTTTTTCACCGACGTTTTCGAAATTCGAAAAAAGCATAATTTGCTCCACCCTAATGCACATACAAAAAAATAGACAAACTTTCGGTATTAGCAGAATAGTTGAAAATTTTGTAAAAAAAAAATGTATTTGGTCACATATTTCATCATTATAGGTACTAACATTTTCTGCCATAAAGCAAAACATTTTTTTTAGCACAATGAACATTATTTTTCGAAATAGAAAAAGAATTTTTCAATCCACCCTAATATTTATTTTTATGTATTAAAATTTTTTTATCCACTCTTATTTATAAATTAATTTTCCCCATAATTATTTATTATTTACCCTTCATTTATTCTACACAACAAAATGATTATTTTAATTCGCGCTTGCATACATACAAATATTTTTTTTATAAAAGAATTCCCCCAAATAGCCAAACAATATTTTTTTTTTTATAAATATCATTCTATTTACACGCTTCAGAGTACAGTATTTTCAAATCATTGGCTGTCTATGTACTCCCTATTTGGTTCATTCGTGTTACGAATGTCGTTACACTAGTGTGTGTAGCTTTCTCTTGCACTGTGAGCATAGAATGAAAAACTCATTCGTTTTGAACCATAAGAATAGAATATTGTCCACATTCTAAATTTTTTAGAATGTCTCTAAACGCATTTTAACACCATCCGTGCACATGTCTGATTAATACATTCGTCGATGCCGTATTTGACTTTTTTACTTGATTTTAATTGTTGTTTGCCCCGAAAACTGCTTTTTTGTCGTTTTTTTTTCAACCGCGTGTGGAGGCAAAAGGTGATTTTAGATTTTTATAAAAATTTTATGGAGTCATTTTGACTTCAAATAGTAAGTTTTTGGACCCCTTCAGCTAAATTTTTTTTAATTGCAAATATTTGCAGTATTTTTTTGGAATATTTTGCAGTATGATGCTTGCTGCTTTATTGTGAACAAACACACAACTGTCAAATATAATAAACTTGGAATTGGGTACGTTTCATTTCATTCATTTATTTTGGCCAGAGAAGAGTGTTGTTTGTTATTACTTCGCCTAGAATAGTAAATAGAATTCCGAGATTTTACACAAAACAAACGGGTGAAAATAAAAGAAACAGAAGAATAAGAAATACACTCATATAATTTTTTAAGTGCAACACCCTGATGGCATTAAAATTATAGAAATCTAATTGAATTCACAAGAAATTCTTTTAAAATTTATAAAAAAACGAAAGTGTAAGTGTTAAAATAATATGAATCATAAAAATTACGTAAGAAAACATAAAAAATTAGTGTGGAAATATTAAATAAAAATCAAAAAATACCAAAAAAAAAAAGTTAAAAAATAAAAGAATAAAGAAACACAGAAAATTGATGATGATTTCATCGGATCAAAATACGAAGAAAGATCACGAAACAGAAAAAAAAAATATTTCAAAATAGTTAAGAAAAAGTGTAAAAGAAACAGAAAAAATATTAATTTAAAGTATGAAATCAATAATTATTACAATTATTAATAAATACCATTAAAAATTTGTCAGCGGAATCTCAATTTGATTTGTGTATGAATTTTTAACACATACACACACTGCATAGTGGTGCTGCCGATATTGAGACTCCGCTGGCCCACAGAACAAGTTAAAACGCCCACGTTCCTCCATTGATCTACAAACAAGATCATTATGTTGCTGTTGTTTGGTTTGTTGGTTGTTTTTTTATCTTGGCTGATATTGCTACACATACACAAAAAAAAAAAAAACAAAAAACGTATCTTCCATATGCAAATCCATTAATGTAAAAAAACATCTCTTCCTCCATTGAAATGTTTATAATTGTATTTTGCTGCATATCGATATGATTAGACTGAATGTTTTTCAATGATCATTTCATGACAGATGTGTTGCTTGCTTGATGCCTGGCCCTGCTTGCTGTTTTTGCGGGGGCTATTATTAGATTTCTCCATTGTAGTTCAATTTTTTTGTTTATATATATCTACTTTTATCTATTTTTGGTTTTAAAATTTTTGTTTCTTTTATGCATTAAATTTTGAATTAAGGGCAGTTTACACGTTAACTACCCTTGACCACCCTTATCTCCTATTTCCCAGTATTAGTGATACAATTTGCCGGGTTTAAATAATTTTGTATGAAAAATTATTTGAATTTGACAATTGTTATCCCCCAATACTGGGAAATAGTAGATAAGGGTGGTCAAGGGTAGTTAACGTGTAAATCAAGCTTTATGCAGGAGATTCTATAAATTTAAACACAGATAGCTTAAATTTATCATATCTCCTAGATATTCAAAATTTAACTCTATATGAATCATCATAAATTGACTGTGTATGACCTTAGTATATTGTTTTCATGCACGTTCTCTTATGTTTTGTTCATCTGGCACGTGAGTTCCCCCATTGTTCAAGTTGTTTTCTTGAAGTATTTCAATTGACTTGGTTAAAGTTTTTTTTTTCAAAAAGGGGTGGTTTTAATTACCACATTACCATTTAATATGACAACAATGCTATGGGTATCTTTAGAAAATTGTTCAAAGATTTGAAGCATATTATTCCAATTAGAATTATTATTAACCAATTCTATGCGTAAGACGAGTGTACTCGTCCAGTCAAAAATTTTGATTGGTTTTACACCATTTACAAGTGTAGTTCGAAAACGATAATTCAAAGATTATAATTCGGGGATTACATTTGCAATTCGAAAATTCCATTTGTAGTTCAAAAATTCTCATTATTTAGAGATTACATTTGTAATTTGAAAATTCCATTTGTAACTCCAAGATTGCTTCATCCGGTCCAATTTTGCATCTTTACAAATATGTTGATGCTTATTTGACTCTGAATGAAAAAGTTTTTTTTTATTGAAAAACTATCTAAAATTTTTAAAATTTTTCTGTAGAAAAAATATCTTAAAGGTTATAACTTCTATAGAAAAATCTATAAAAAACAATCCCTCAGAAACTAAGAATTTTTCCTAAGAAATACTGTTTCAGAATCTGCCAGGAATTTTTCTTATGGAAATATTTTCAAGAATAAGAATCTTTTTAATCTTTTAGAATCTCAAATTTAATCTTTTAGAATCTGAAAATTTTTATATAGGAAAGTTTTATCAAAATCAATGATCAATGAACTTTTCTATAGAAAATTTGTATATTAGATCTGAGATTTTTTAGTATAAAAAAATTACTCTGAATCTAAAAATTTTTCTGTTCGAAGATTGTAAGAATTTTTGTATAGGAAATTTATCTTCAAAACTGCTAATTTTTCTGTTAAATGTTTCTTTAGAAATATGTCTTAAGACCCTAATAATTTTCTATATGAAATATGTTTCAGAATCTGAAAAACTGCCTCAGAAAACCCTATTTTTGTAGAAAATTGCTATAAAATTTAAGATTATATTTTTAGAAAAGTGTACAAAATTTCTTTATAATGTTTCTGTTCGAAAAAGTTCTGAGAATCAGAGAATTACTTTAAAATATGAGAATTATTTCAAAGGTTTTATATAAAAAGTTGATCAGAATTTGGAAATAACTTAAAAAAATACTAGTGGTATTCATTTAACCGTATAAACACCTCGTATACCGTATATATCTGGTTAGTTTACACAATTGTTGTCAAAAATATTTTACGAGGCCTGATATATTTCGCTCCTTTACTTGTATAGTGTCACAACTCAAAATATTTGATTTTGCAGAAAACACGTTTAAAGTTTACTATTGAAACTGGTTTTTAATTGAAAAAGGCCGGTACATAGAAAATGTAATAATGGCGTGTACTCTTCTCAAACGGTGAGTTTAAAAGATATTCATCCTTATTTCTAAATACGCGCATCACTTCGACGTCGAATGAGTTTCACTTTCGACGACCGAGTTTCACCACATTCTACAATACTTCAGTGGTATCGGTGAAGGAATATCGATTAATTTTTGTCATCACTAGCAAAACACAAAAAAAAACAAAACATATAAAATAACATGAATTGTAAATTAATTAAAATTATATTGCGGGTCATATTTTATATTTATTTTCAATCTTACTATAATATATATAATTAAAAAATTAAGAATAAGTATTTTAAACTTCAGAAATTAAACAAAAAATCGCCATAAACAAAAATCCGTCCCTGTGTGGCACAGTCCGGGAACAAATGCAATTTGCATTTTCATGGTTTTTATTCTGCCGGAGACATTTTTATTACATAATTTATACAAAAATAAAACACTTAATTGATATTTAAAAGAAAATTCTATGAGTTTTAATGATTTAGTTAAAAAAGACACAATTTTCTATAAAAACGCGCCAAAAAAGATGTCGAACAAAATTGTATGAATCTGGCGTCGAAGACGAATTGAGGAATACGTCGAATGTCGACGATAACGAAAAAACATATGTTTTTCGTCTGTATCATCTCCAACGTATTCAGGAATACCAAAAATTACCTTCGTCGCGTTTTAAACGCGTTTATGACAACAGGAATAGCCCCGATTGTTTTTCCTTGTCTGTTTGTAACTCTAAGTTTGCTTCTACCGGTACAATGGTGTGTCCTAGAGGGGTTACTATTGCGACTGATTCCTAAAGATACAATGGAAATTGAAACCACGACCTCCTGTTTCATAGCTAGCACGCTACCAACTAAGCTACGCGGCCCCCTAAGTGGGCTCCAATAAAAATTACGGAACAACTCTATTTGGCTGGCATTTTCACAAATTTATTTTTTTACTTTTTGGAAGTAGCCCTTATTGGAGGAGAATCCAACGAAAAAAAAAATAAATTTTCGAATTTCATGTCGTAATACCTGCCAAACTATTGTGGAAAAATTTTGCAAGATCATCTTCAGTCGGCAACCTGCGGGCTAAGTTGGAAAAAATTACGTATTTCGACCAAAATCCGTCCAAATTTTTTGACCAAATCCGGCAAATTTTGCGTACTTTATTGGAAAAATATTAAAAAAAAAAAATCCAAAACCACGATTTTAGTCCGCAGATGCTGATTTTTAAACATAAAAATTATTTTTTTATCCAAATTGGTCTCAAATGTTGGAAAATGTTAAGTGTGTTATCCAAAAAATATAAAAACTCGATTTTGTTTCAAAAATGCTTATCTGCGATTTTGGTCCACAGATTTTGATCAACATTTTCGGACCAAAATCGTGTTTTTAAATTTTTGTAATTATTTTCAGATAACAAACACACTTAACATGTTCCAACTTTTGGAGACCAATTTGGATAAAAAATAAATTTTATGTTTTAAAATCAGCATCTCCCAGCAAAAAATAAACGAAGTGGTTCAAAAAGAATTAGTGGTTTCACTACATACAAAGTAGCGATAGGTGCCGAACTTCATATTCCGTAGGAAGTACTTTTAAAATCACTTCCAAAAATGCTACAAAATAACAATAAAAACATCTTTTACCAGTTCTTTACTTAATGATTTTGAAGTACCTTTTTCATATGTTATTAGGAATCAAATCACCACAACATATGAACTTCTTTTTCAACTGAAACAATTAGAATGAGGGTGATACACGAAGTATGTAATTTTTTCTACGTCCATCTTCAAATAGATTTAGGTTTTGCAAAAATGGTGACAAAATTTGGTAATGGCATTTTATTTCTCTTTATTTAGAGCTTAAAAAATCGAAAAGACGAAAATCGATTATTGATAAATTTTTCAAATTTCATATCTTATATCAAAAAAAGTTGGTCCTAAATTAAATAAATACATTTACGAACTAAAGCGGATGTTGCTGCATCATATTATTAATGATTGTTTAAGCTTTTTAGAAAATTGAGGTATAGGCTTGTGGTCAAAACAAACTTGTGAATCAATTCGCCGTGAATTTTTATAGTTTTGTGATCTCTATAATTACTCCTTTTTTTAATTCGAAGTATATACGTTAGATTACACCGCTCTACAAGAAAATGCGTATTTGGTTCTGATATCTGATAATTATCAATAAAATTAATTTTTCTATCATGTAAGGTTTTTAAGATATTCGCGTTTTAATATTGAAATATTTGGGTCTCCTCTGTAACGTAACGTATAAATCACACTAAAGTTTTCAAACGCGAATATCTCAAAAACAGAACATGCTTGAAAATTGTGGATTGCAGTTTTGGAATCAGGAGGTCCATTTTATATGAAATCAAGTCCTATTTCGTGGAAGCAACGTAAGAATACGTAACAGTGGACCCCTAAAAGTGTGTTTTTAATTATTAACAGCGAATATCTCAAAAACGGTACGTGCTAGAAAAATTTGGACGGTAGATTTGGAAGCAGGAGACCAAAATCTATAAGTTAGAAATTTCACTGTTTTTAGTGTAAATATTACAAAAAAATACTCTTTCAATTAATCTTACAAAAATAAGTGAACAAAGAACTTCTAATTTAGAAGTTCTAAATCACCAAATAAAAATGACATAATCAAGTTATATTAACATCCGGATCACTACTTCAGAAGTTGTGATAAAAACACTAGTGATATATGTTATACTTAAGTGTCAATCTTTCGCCACTGAAAAGTGGCGAAAAAAAGAACATACTTTGTGTGTCACGCCCATATTAAATTCATCAATGTTTCAGTTGAAGAAGAAGTACATCTGGTTCATAAGTTGTGGTGAATTTTGTAGTGAATGGTAAGCTCTTTTTTTGCTGGGCTGTGGACCAAAATCACGGTTTTGGAATTTTTTAAATATTTTTCCAATGAAGTACGCCAAATTTCCGAATTTTTGAGCCAGGTTTGTTCAAAAAATTCGGACATGAATTTTCAAATTAAGTTAAAATTAAAATTTATCTCAAGCTCTATAAAAGGAATAACAATTTTTTAGATTGTTTTAATAAAAATTCTTGAATGTAGAAAACACGCGCCATTTTTTGCAAACTTTAAATAGCTACATATCAAAAACCGTTCGATCTGGGACAAATTACTTTTGCACCATTTTCAAATAAATTTTAAAAAATATCAGTTGAAATTTGAAAATTTCATTTGAGTATATAAAAACTAAATTTTAAAAATTCCGGCTCAAATTTAAAAATCATTTTTAGAAATAAAAAGCATCAATTAAAATTTTAAAAATTCTATTTGAAAATGTTTGGAGTAAATTTCCACAGATATTAAATTTGTGGACATTTGTTTTGAATATTTATAAAAGATTGATACCATTTTTTAAAAAACATTTTTGAATTATTAAAAAAAAAACAATTATCATAATAACACAGAGATACTCAATGACAACCAGTATTACATTTCCGCTTAATTTGTATGAATATGTGTATAGAAAATAAATATGAAGAGATCAGTGAATCAATATATAAACAATAAGCGTTACTCATAACACTGTGCAACAAATTTGGGGTCACCGAGTGTATCTTGAATGGGGCAAAAAAAAAAAAAAATGAAGTATACCAATAGAACCCCAAAACCCCAGAAGAGTTTTGAAAACTTAGCTCGAGCACTTTTTTGATGGCCCACTGAAGTTTTCCAATATTTCTTCAAAGCATTTTGAATAAGTCAAAAAAAAAAGTATTAAATCTAATTCTGAGGTTAATAATGTTAAAAGATGTATTCAGTGAAATTTGGAAAGCGTATTGCACTGTTCGCAAAAAATTTTGGCCTTTGGCAACTCCCAGTGAAATTTATTATTTAACATTATTTAGCTCATGAGCAGATTTATAAAGTTTTTTCGACTTATTGCGCAACTATGATAAAAAAACAATTTAACAGGATTTGATATCTTTTAAATTATTTTTCACTTTTTGCACGAAATTTTGTCTTTGATAACGCCTAGTGAAATTTGATGCAGAAAATTTGTGTAGACCGTTTTAACCCATTAAACGCACGTTTCTGTGGTGTTTTTTTGAGAATATTTGAAAAAAAGGACCAAAATGTATCCTAAAAATAGGAAGTAGAGGGTTAATATTTTCTAATTATGTTTTTTATTTCGTCTTATTCGAAACGACTTTGAAAACTTCAGTAGTCCATAAAAAAAGAACTCGAGCTAAGTTTTCAAAACCCTTCGGGGGTTTTTGTCTACTATTGGTATACTATTGGTATACTATAGGAAGTAGTGTTAATATTTTCTAAGAAAAGAACCGCCATCAAATTTCTCTGCAGATCTCTTAACACTTTTACCTCAGAATAAGATTTATTTTTTTTTACTTATTCGAAACGACTTTGAAAACTTCAGTATAAAAAATATTTCTCGAGCTAAGTTTTCAAAACCTTTCGGGGGTTTTTGTCTACTTTTGGTATACTTTAATTTTTTTTGTCCCATCCAAGATACAAAATTGTGTTGCACAGTGTAATACGAAAGCAACCAACAAAGGTATACAAAATGCAATAATAACAAAGAACCAGTTGTATAAAATCAAACACGATAAATATTTTAATAAATATTTTAACGATTTTCTTCTTTGTTTTCTCTCTTTAAGTTTTACTACAATCAAACTTAATTGAAAACTAAAGAACATGACCTACATTACTTTTACTACTTGTTCTTATTTTTATCCATTAAATCACAATATGTATGTGTATTTTATTTTAATGATAGTTTAATGTTGCATTAAATTTGTGTCTTCTCCCTTATCAGTGTTTTGCACACCTTTATTAGTTTTTTTTTTACCTCATAATAAGATTTCGTTTCCTTCCTCTGTCATTATTTTAGTATTTCAAATTCTAACTTTCTATGTATGTATACAGTGTTGTCTGGTTTCATTTGGCCAAAAGATTTGAAAATAATTTGATTTTATAGAGGTTTATTTTTTTTACAGCAATATCCCAGCAACAATTTTGTAAGAGTTCATAATGGAATTTCCTGTATTCGCCATTATTTTAGTGGCTTAAATTCTAATGGGCGTATTCAGAATGAAAATCGAGTAACTAACGGCCGTAACTTTCGATGCATACAGTGTTGTTTGGTTTCATTTGCCCTGCAAACAATAGGGCGATATATCGCCGAAAAGATATTGCGGCGATACGAAAATTTATCATTTCAATAAAATATCAAAGTAGTATTTTTATTATATCGCCGTTTTCTCATACGAACGATATTTTGGCGATAAACAAAAAAAAAATATTGAACATTTTTATTTCTTTGTCAATTTAAAATAAAATAATTTATCAAGCACAACAAGAAATCTTTGAAAGAATATAAATTTGACCGAAAAACACAAATGCGCGTTCAAAAATAAAATAAAAAATTCAGCGAATGTTGCGGATATATTTTTCAGATGAATGCAAATATTTTTAGTCCTGTTAACATGACCAAAATATGAATGAAAAAAAATAATGTCTATTTTCAGCTTCAGGGAATCGATATAGCTGTATCGCCGGTTTATCATTTTGGTGATATTCCGGCGATACATACAAATTTATTATTTTTCGTTTATACGATTATCTGGCGATATTGCCCATGTATCGCCTAGACGAATCGTTTTCGTATCGCCGGGATGTATTGCCGTCGGGTAACAGTTTCTCCCGAAAGGTGTATCGCCGGCGATACGAATTCGATAATTGCCGCAATAACATTTATCGTATCGGCAATACAACCGGCGAATCGATGTCGTATCGTTTTGTTTGCAGGGTGGTCATAACATAATTTCGAAAAATTATTTTGAAATTGTCGTTTTTTTAATTGTCCAAATTTGTTTTACAATTGTCCAAATATATTTAAAATTGTCCAAATGTATTTTAAAATTATTGAAATATATTATAATATTGTCCAAATGTATTTTAAAAGTGTCCAAATGTATTTCAAGTAGAAATGGGCACGATCACGCACGAAATTTCTTTTTGATGCTTACGTTCACGCACGCTTACGTGAGTAACTAAAATTTTTCTCACGCTCACTAGACTCACGAAATTAAAATAAATAAATTTTTATTTTACTTTTTTCGATTTCTTGCACAAAAAATAATTTAAATTCCTAAAAACAACCATAAACATTTGAAGGGCTTACTTCAAAAATTTGATAAGCAACATTTTATTTTTTGGTGTTTTCCGCCTTCTACTGATGTTCCATTGACAAATTTTTGGCAGAAATCTTGCATAAACCCTTCGTACAAGTATTTTGAAAATGAAAGTTCTGCAAAAGTTCTATTTTCTACATTATTTCAAAAATTGCAAGCCAAAAACCACCATAAAATGAAATGTTGCTTATCGAGTTTTTACAATAAGCCCTTCATTTATTTAAATCACAATTTGGTATTAATAACCCTCTAAATTTAATTTCATGACAATTGAATGGTTCATGCGAATAAGGACGAATAGACCACTTTTTCGCAAACACGTTTTTTTGCATAAATGCATTTTATTAGCAGAGCCCTACAATCCTATGCAGAAATTTTGGGGAAATTTCGACTTTTAAGGCTAAAAAAATGACTTTAAATGTGCAATAATTCGTATATTTTTATATTTTTGTTTAAATTGGAAGTGAACTAACGCACAATTTTGATTAAATACAACACAAAAACATACAAAAATTTTACTTTCGGTAACAATGTGTTAAAAGAACATTACGAGGAACAAACCACACTAATTATATTGGCAAAAAATTTTACCGTTCTTAAGTTATAAGACTTTAAAGTGTGGAAAGCAAAAAGGGCGAATATCCATCCTTAACAAAATATTATATAAAAATTATTTAGCTGCGAGTTTAAAATTGATATTAGCTAAAATTTGAAATTGTACACAAAAAAAACAATCTTAGCACATACAAACAAATTAGTGTTAATAGTGCATCCAATATCAGGAATAAAAAACAAAAATTTTTTCACGTCCTTTTATGTTACATCGTAATATGCAGTCAAGGGTTAATATTATAATTTCTAAAAATGTATTTAGTGTCACAAAGAATTACTACTGCATCAAAAGGCAGGAATATTAAAAAAAAAATTAAAAAAAAAAATTTTTTTGCATGTCCTTGCAATCCTTAAATAGTGTATCCTCGAAGTCCTTAAAGTGTTACAAACAAATACCAACCATAGTTCGTCAAGTTTTGCAAGTCTCGTGAAAATGTAGTCAAAATCTGCTGCAAAATAACACATTTTTATTCAAATTTCAATACATTTTTTTGGATATTCGCCCTTTTTCCATTTAAGCAAAAAATTTAAGTCCAATTTTTGGCAAGTTCTCTTTCGAATACCTTACTAAAATTTTGTATATAGGTAGATGTGACTTAAACCTTTAAGCTAATACCAAAAAGTTGACAAAAATATTATTTTTAACCGTTTCCTGCGTTTTTATTGTCCCCTGTAAAATTCTACAAATGGTCTATTCGTCTTTATTCGCATGAACTATTCAATTGTCAAAAAATTAATCAGAAAATTTGTCAGAAAATTAATTTTCTTAATTGTTTTCTGTTTCAGACAGCACAAAACAATCACGCAAACTCACGACATAAAAATTACTCACGTACGCTCACGCACAAAACTATTTTTTCTAATCACGCGCACTCACGATCACGAGAGTAAAAATAAATTTCACTCACGATAACGCGTGAATCACGTAAATCACAAAAAATTCGTGTCACGCGCGCGTCTCTAATTTCAAGAGTGTCCAAAATATATTTTAGTGTTTAAATTCCAACTTTCTATGTATATGGTGTTGTCTTGTTTCATTTGGCCATAAGATTTGAAAATACATAATTTGATTTTAAAGAGGTTTGTTTTTACATCAATATCCCAGCAAAAATTTTGAATGATTCTTAATGGGATTTCCTTTCTTTGACGTTATTTTAGCGTCTCAAAATAATAAAAGTTTTATGTATGTTATGTTGCCTGGTTTCATTTGGCCATTACACTATTTCCAAATATTTTTAAAATTTTTCCAAAATGTGTTTAAAAATTGTCTAAACATATTTTGTGTTTCAAAATTATCGAAATATTTTTTTAAATTGTCCAAATGTATTCTAAAAATCTAAAATTTTGTATGAGTTTTCAATGGGAGTAAAAATTTCAATAAGCGATTTTGTATAAGGTGTGCCACACTAAGTTTCCAACTTACAAATTTTATTCGAATATATGAGTGGTTCCACACTAAATGTCCAACTTGAAAATTTTATTCGTATTTATTTCGACCTTTCTTTTTTGATTATCAATTCTGAAGTTACTATTTCGATATTCTTAAAAACTAAATACTATTTGGCGGTTTTATATGAATCTCATTTTTGAAAATGTTTGTACTCTTCGATTTTTTTGAAATTTTTTTTTTAAATTTCTATCGATTCTACAATTTTTTTGCCCAGGAGGATCGTGGGATAACGATTATTACTATTTTTTAAAATTTTTTGAAAAAAATTTATTGTAATTTTCGAATCTTAAAATCATTTCTACTGCTCCAATGGTGCGTCATAGAGGGGTCATTTATAAGACCGACCCCCATTAATTTTTACGTATTAACATTTCTTTGGAACAAACTAATACCCTATCTCCAATTTCTAAGGGGGCTCCTACACAAAGCGACATTTGTTCAAATTTGCTCCAACCGCTCTAACTGCCATGATAGTGCCCTTAGAGTAACAAAGTGTATGCTCGACCCACAATATTTTTTTAGTAAACATTTTCTCTGAACACATCTACCCTCTATCTTTAACTGTTAAGGCGGTCCCCATACAATTTTTTTTATTTTTTGTAAATTTGTTTTATTTAATCAGCTTCTACTAGAGATGGGCGCGTGAGTGGATTTTGACTCACACTCACTCACGCTCACGCAAAAAATAATCGAATCACTCACTAATCACTCACGCAATTTTTTATTTTACTCACGCTCACTCACATTCACGTGAGTAATAAAAAACTTACTCACGCTCACGCGTGACTCACGCCAGATTCAATCACGCTCACGCGTGAGTCACGCAAAATCTACTCACGCAATAAAATTTTCTTACAAAAAAAAAAAAAAAAAATCCAAAAAAAATTTTTTTACAAAAAAATTAAAAAAAAATTTGGCAAATCAAAAAATGTAATCACGCAAACTCACGCAAAAAATAAATGACTCACTCACTAATCACTCACTCAGATTTTTTTTCAACTCACACTCACTCACAATCACGTGATTGAAATGAAAATCACTCACACTCACGCGTGATTCACGTAAATCACGTGACCAGCGCCCATCTCTAGCTTCTACCGGTCCAATGGTGTGTCCGAGAGGGGTTATTAGTGAGACCGACTCCCATTTATTTTTAACCTACAACATTTTTTTAAAACATACCTACGCCCTATCCCCACTCCCTAAGTAGGCTCCCATTCAAATTTAAATTTTTATAGAATTTGCTCCAACTGTTATTTGTATGGGAGCCAACTTAAATAGGGGTCAGTCTCACTAATGACCCCTCTCGGACGCACCATTGGACCGGTAGAAGCTGATTAAATAAAACAAATTTACAAAAAATAAAAAAAATTGTATGGGGACCGCCTTAACAGTTAAAGATAGAGGGTAGGTGTGTTCGGAGAAAATGTTTGGACTAAAAAAATATTGTGGACCCACAATATTTTTTTAGTCCAAACATTTTCTCTGAACACACCTACCCTCTATCTTTAACTGTTGCTCTAAGGGCACTATTAGGGCAGTTAGAGCGGTTGGAGCAAATTTTAAAAAATGTCGTTTTGTGTGGGAGCCCCCCTTAGAAATTGGAGATAGGGTATTAGTTTGTTCCAAAGAAATGTTAATACGTAAAAATTAATGGGGGTCGGTCTTATAAATGACCCCTCTATGACGCACCATTGGAGCAGTAGAAATGATTTTAAGATTGGAAAATTGCAATAAATTTTTTTAAAAAAAATTAAAAAAATAGTAATAATCGTTATCCCACGATCTTCCTGGACAAAAAAGTTGTAGAATCGATAGAAGTTTTACACAAAAAAAATCAAAAAAATCGAAGAGTACAAACATTTTCAAAAATGAGATTTAAATTTTAAAACTTAAAAATCCCATACTAGAGCGCTTTAAGAATTTTTTGGATTTTTTTTTTAAGGTACGTAAAAAAACAAAATTTTTTAAAAAAAAAATTTAAATTTGGACTATTATTGAAGAAGTTATGAGTAAAAGAATTTTGGGTAAAGGAACAAACTACCAATTTTTAAAAATTCGATATCTTTTGAACGGGCCATCAAAAAAAATCTGAAAATTTACCACGAAGGAGTTTTCGAAGGGTACTAAAAACTGTAAACAAATTAGGAAAATCTAAAAAAAAAAAAATTTTAAAGTGTCCGATTTGACATGGAATGCCCCATATGTATTTTATTACTCCAACTGAGTTTTTTTAACGTTATTAAAGATTTTAAACTCATAAAAATTCATTAAATGAACATAATATTGCAAAATTTTCAGAATTTTGCAAGGAAACAACGAAATTTTATAATGCAAATATGATCTACAGATTGTCCCCTTTACGACGGTACCACACACTTATTAAAAATAAGCGGTTTATTTAATGCCAAGAATCGTATAGGTTTGCCCCAATGTGCGATGTAGGTAGCAGGTCTCACGGTTTAGTTATAAGTAGGGATGAGATTTTCATGCACTAAAAAATCGAAAATATGCGCTTAAAATATGCACTAAAAAATTTAAAATATGCACTAAAAACCCTAAAAATATGCACTAAAAAATAAAATGTGTGCAATAAAATTCTTGTTTTCATTCGAAAAACTTTTTAAAAAAAGCAAAAAATAACACCGGGCTTAAATAGTAACATTTAAAACTTTATATAAGCAGGGTTTTTTAGAAATTAGGACAATCTATAAAAAAAATTAAAAAGCAAAAAAAAAATTTCTTATTTTCAAAATAAATTTTTAAAATTTAAACTAGTTTTTTGAAACAAATAAATTTCAATTTGTGTTTTTGCTAATTTATATCAAAATATGCAAAAATATGCACTTAAAAGTTGGAAATATGCACAATATATGCACTTAAAACCAAAATATGCAAAAATATGCATTTTAACCAAAATATGCAAAAATATGCTAAAACAAATCGATGCCATTTTAAAGCAAATTTCTTGATTCGGAAAGATAATTGGTCAAAATCGTTTTCAGACTATCGACAAAAAACATGCATTTGCTTGGAAATCTCATCCCTAGTTATAAGGTTACATACGATTAGTAAACAAATCCGCCATGTCAACCGTTTGACAAGTTTCGGTGTTTTATTATGATTTTAATTATCTTAAATTTTGCACACTTTTGCCACCCAAAATTTGTTAAATTTTTAAGAATTTAAAATTTAAAATTATATTTTTTATAAACATTCACAAATTATACAAAATTTTAAACAAAATTAAAGAAAATTAAATTGAAAATTTTTTCAATTCCTTTTTGTTTCGACATTCTATTTTTTTAGTACACACCGATTTCTGTCGTTCTTCTCAATCCTTTATATATGTCATTCGTGGCAGGTCTTTATTTTTTTTGGAAATTTTCAAACAAAATTTAATTTTTTTATGATTGTTTACAACAACCACATGGAAAAAATTGAGTTATGATTGAGTTATGACTTTTTTTGTGAATAGGCCCCTAAATATGACCTTGAAGCACCTGCCCAGATATATAAGTTGTATTCCATTTTGAAAAACTTTGAAGTTTTCTTTTAAGAAATTTTATGTCCAAAAAATTTTTAAATCCAATGTATGCAATGAGAAATTTCTACACAGCGTTGTATTTTTTGTATACCCATTGCTTTACCAGTACATTTGTTGCAAATTTTTGAATCCTCAAGTATGTAATGCGAAATTTCGACAAAGTGTAGTATTTTTTGTATACCCAGTGCTTTACCAGTACATTTGTTTTTATACTATTCGATATTTCTGCAAAGCGTTGTATTTTTTGTGTAGGCCATGTTCTGCCAGTACATTTTTTTTGTACCTTTGCAATATTTCTGGTTGGGCATGTGTTTAAAAGTTAAATGTAATGAAAATCCTTCCAACAATATCCCTATTTGGAACTAAATGCAATTGTTTAACATTTTTGCTGGGTTATTCCTTATTATGATTTCATTTGACCAATTTTACCCACCATCAGTATAATTATTTTTTTTTTTTTTGTTAAATTTATTTAAACAGTTTGTTTTTTGAATGGATGAGTCATATTTTTTGTGTGTATGACTGAATGTTTCATATGAAATCTTGATGATTTTACTATACGAAACAGAAGAAAAAACAACAAAAAACGTCAGAAGCAGCGATAGTGGCCGCCGCTACCCAACAACCACCTAACACTAAATGCTATATTTCATTTTATAATATTTTTTTTTATTTTTTTGCTTTGTATTTCAAGATTAAATATTTCTTTTAAATTTGCAATAAAAAACACTATACACACAGCTGTGTTTTAGTATTTAATTATTATAAAAAGTGTAAACGAACTTAACCATTTCTGAGCAATCTGTTGTAAGTAAATTTTAAAATATACAATTAAAAAACTATTTTTGTGCACAATTAAAAAAAAAGTTTTTGAAGTTTCAGCACATTGTTTTTTATAAAATTGTACATTGACGATATTAATACCCTATTCACACGTACAGTTTTAAATCGTTTTTAGCAGCAATATTTTTAGCACTTTCTTTATTCTATTACAGTATATTGACAAAAATGCTAAAAATAATTGCTAAAAACGGTTTAAAACTGTAAGTGTGAATAGGGTATAACGTAACAACATTTTCCCCCTTGCAACAGTGCAAGATTGCAACTTAAAATAAAAAAAATTTATAAACTTTTACATGTTTCTATTGCTTTTTACCTGATGCGTGGTTTCAAGAAAAAATTCTCACTTTACTGCGATAGTACTATTATTGCTTCTCTTTACAAAATAACAAGCAAGTTGCTATTGTGATATTTTCTATTTTTGCAAGACTTAAATTGCAGTAGTGAATTTTAATTTTGTTGGAGTCACCGTCGAAAAAAGTTTTATGTGTAATAAAATTTTTTAACTTGTTTTAATACCATTAATTTTGCACCAAATTCCATTTCCCTGGAAGGGTGCTACAGCTTTCCCATCTCGGTGAATGTTTACGAAGTCATTTATTAACACTTAAGTAATAACATTTTATTATTTAAATTTAATAAAGATTATTTCGTATTCATATGGACATCGTAGGTCTATGTCTTCATAAATACCCCCAAAATTTACACATTTTCGTGAAAAACGTATTTAAGAAAGCAGAACTTTTACAAGGTTATGCCACCGTTGGATAGGCTTTAAAAAACCTTCTCATATTTAAACATCATATAGTTTCTTAGAAAAAAATGGCTGAAAAATCAAAAAAACTTTTTTTCGCCATATTTTTACCAATGTTTTGAACCCTTAAATCCCCGATATGGCCGATAAGCCGAGACACCCCAACCTTAGAATTGTTCCTTTTATATATATGTATTTTACGCTTCATGCAAATCAGTTCATATGGGTTGAGATACTTCCCTTGTAAGTTAATTTTTTTTTAAATTTTATGTCGGCATGTAAAGTTAAAATCTGTTTTATTACGAAGAAAGTTATAGGTTTTTAATAAAATCCGTTAAAAATTTTGTTATTTTTGTATAAAACTAAATTTATGCATATTTGTTCAAATGCATGTAACTTCTAAAATTTTTGATGGATTATATTCAAAAACCTATTATTTTCTTCGTAATAAATCACACTTAAACTTTACATACAGAATTTTTTTTTTTTTTTTAACTTATTCAAATTAACAAAGAAATTATGTAGGTTCACTTTGCGTTCTTTCCTTGTAAGTTACAGAAAAACCCAACGATAAAATTCAGTTCTGATGGCGGAATCGAATTCAGGAGGTCAAAAGTGGGTCTAGTTTCTGTGTTATTTAAGTGTAATACAAATTCGTTCCAGACTTTAGCGACTAGCTCTTTTAAACTGTTTGTGCTTTCCGAATTCGATAACACAGGGCAACACTTTTTTTTTTGCCCGGGTTCTGATAGCTAGTTTAGGGTAATTGGGGTAAGCTGATTTCAAATCTGGCTATTGTTTTTTTTGGATCAGCTCTAGTTTTCGAGATAAAGCCTAAGGAAACTTTGAAAATAGTCTATTTTTGGCATGTTTGTGAGTCCATATTTACGAACACTAGTCTTACATCCAAAAAGTGAATGACGATATTAGGTATGTTGGATATGCTGATTCCAAAAATGCTCTTACTTTTGTTGAGTCATATTTAGTTTTTGAGATATCGCTAAAATAAAATTTTTAAATTTATGTCCTCTTTAATTTTGTCTGAATATTTATGGCCTTTTTAATAACTCGAAAACTAAAGCTGTCAGAAAAAAACGAATACCAGTTTTGGAATCCTCGCATCCAATATAGTTAAGTTCATGTTTAAAACTGAGGCTCTAAAATTAGTTTTGGAAATTATAGCCAAGCAAAGTTGGTAAAAAACGCACTTTTTTGACTCTTTAACAGCGATTAGCTCCCGAACGCGAGCTGGTGGAAAAAATTGGATAACAGATTCGGAATCAGCACACTAAAGTCCACCTAAATCAGTTGTCAAAGGTCAGGCAAACTGAAAAAGTTTAACTTTTGTCTACCTGTGTAATTGATGCAATAAAATTTATCGTCTCGTCAATGTAACCGGGTAAAGAAAATAAACCAAAGTTCAGACATTATCTTATACATATGATTTTAATACATCTTTATGACGATTTTTTTTCTGCTTGCAACGGTATCGCTCGAAAAATGTTAAAATAATTTTTTTAATTTTCTCTGGACAAAAAAAAAACAACACTTGGTCGCGACTTTGTTTCTTTTGTAAATAATAATTAAGTTTTGTTTATTTTTTTTTGCGTATTCCCTCAATTCTCTTTTTTAAATAATTGTATGTATTTCACACAAAATTTTTACCGGTTTTTTCATAATAATTGTTTGTATGTATTTTGGATGAATTTAAAAAAATATTTTTTATCATAAATGACGTCATTATTTAGTGACTAAATTATTGTTTTTAGTATTTTGATTAAACAATATATTAATTTTTTATTGTTTCCATTTCAGTCTACTTTTAGATTTCGAACGATTAACAAACGAATATATTTAGCATTTTATTTACAAATTTGCCAAAAAAAAAAAAATGATATCTTCCAATAAACGCCTGCATGTGCTGGCGTTTTTAACTTTTGTCTTTACCTGTTTTGTATTTTCGGCGGAAGCTCAACTTGCTGGTAAACTTATACAAAATCCCTGTGTCAACAAACGTAATTGTCATGAATGTATACAAACACAAAGCTGTGCGTGGTGTATGCAGCCAGATCATGGTGATAAACCAAGATGCTTCCAACATAGTTATTCAAATGTCTGTCCCGAAGAATATATCTGGAATCCAGATACAGTACAAAGTTTCACAATTAATCGTGAATTAACACGCGCCGGCTATGCTGCTGGTCAAGCTGGTGGTCAAATGTCTTATGGTGGTTCCTATTATGCCAATTCATCATACAGTAGTTCATCGTCAGGTTCATATTCTGGAGGTTATGGAGCAGCGGGTGCAGCTGGAGCCGCTGGCAGTTTTAGCAGTAATGATATTGTACAAATTAGTCCACAAAGAGTTTCTTTAAAATTACGCATAAGTAAGTTTTATAAATTTTGTTTTCAAAATAACTTTTTTGATTTGCAAAAATTTTTTTAAGATGAGGTCCATAGTTTAAATATGCGTTATTCACAAGCTGAAGATTATCCAGTTGATTTATATTATCTTATGGACTTGTCAAAATCTATGGAAGATGACAAAGAAAAGTTATCGGCTTTGGGTGATTTACTTTCCGAAACTATGCGTAATATCACATCAAATTTCCGTTTAGGTTTCGGTTCGTTTGTAGACAAAGTTTTGATGCCATACGTTTCGACTATACCCAAAAAGTAAGTTATTTGTTTTATTTTATGTTTGTTTAGTAAACTATATTATATGAATAGTTTATTTGTTTTAATTAGTATATTATATACATATATATATCATATACATATTTGTAGGAATTTTTATTATAATTTTTTTTTTAAGATATTTATATTTGTAAGTACATATTTGTCACCACATATAAATGGAATGAAAGTAATTTGAATTTTTAATTCACTTCATTAATATTAAATTTATATTTGCCCAGAGGAGCTTTGCTTAATGTGATTCCATTGTATTTGTAATGAATTTTACAAACTATGTGGTGTATTCAAATAAATTTGATTTGTTATAATCAATATAGTATTATTAGAAATTAAGTTCAGATTAAAGTTCAGACTCTTATATTGAAAGCTATTTGCTAATACTTTTACCAAGATAAGTTTTTAGTATTGAGCTATTATATTTTTTTATAACACTGTGCAACAAATTTTGAGTTATCACCATGAGCCTCATTGGCTCCAATTTGACGACACCTAGTAAAATTTGATGCACAAAAGAGTGGAGCAAAGTTTCCTTTTTTTATTTTCGAAATCATTGGGGTCGAAAAAGTTGCCTTTGTAGGTCAATATTAACACACAAAAATATTAAACCTGTAGGGCAATGTCTGGGTTCCTTTTTTGACTTAAAAATCTAAAATTTCCGAAAAAAGTGAACTTTTTTTTATTTATTAACTTTTTTGCTTAAAATATTAGTTAATATCACAGTGCAACAACCAAAATCGGAATGGGACGAAACCAAATGAAAGTTGACATTTTCCATAACAATTGCTGTGTTTTTCAATAGGTGGATTTGTTTTCGGATTAATCTTATTTAGTTTAAAATAAATATTTTAAAGTGCCAAAACAAATTTGAAATATTTTTTTCCGTAATCTACGATAAATTAGCAATTATAATCCGAAAAAATAATAAAACAAATTTGGAAAATTAAAAAAAGTTATTAATAAATCAAAATTAATCCAATTAAATTTTAGGATTTAATAAGTCCACTTTGGATTAATTTTGATTTATTTATAACTTTCTTCATTTTTCAAATTTTTTTATTATTTTTTCGGATTATAATTGCTAATTTACCTTAAAATACGGAAAAAATATTTCAAATTAGTTTTGGTATGTTAAAATATTTTTTTTTAACAAATTGAGATTAATCCGAAAATAAATCCACTTTTTGAAAAACACAGCAAATGTCTTTTTTAATTAGTGCTGGATTTTTTTACACGTATTTGAAGTTGGTGAACTATTATTGTAATTGCTTGAAAACATTATTAAGGGGCGTATACTTAATTTTGTAATTGCCTTTAAACAACAATCATACGCAACGATGCACAGTGGTTTATTTTTAATAATTCGCCTTTTCAGTAATTACTAGACCGATTGCAGTGAAATTCAAACCGGTTATAGCTAATAAACGTAATTTCGAGCATAAGTTTGGACGCTGGAACCCACATGTCCAATAAGGGACCACCTGGGGCCACTAAAGTACGACATATTTAGTATACAAAAACTTTAAATGCTTTAAAATTACCAACTTCAAATGCGTGTAAAAAAAAATCAAGACCTAAAAATAAGAATAGATTTTTTAAATAAAATAATTGATTATTCTAAAAAACAACTGATTGTAAAAAAAATTACTCCAAATTGGAGTATATTTTTTTATTAAGACAATTTACTCCGAATTGGAGTATATTTTCTATCAAGAAAATTTACCCTGAATTGGAGAATATTTTTTATAAAGAAAGTTTACTGCGAATTGGAGTATATTATTAAGCAAATTTACTCCGAATTGGAGTATATTTTCTATTAAGAAAATTTACTCCGAATTGGAATATATTTTCTATTGAGAAAATTGACTTCAAATTGAAGTATATTACTCCGAATTGGAGTATATTATTAAAAAAATTTACTCCGAATTGGAATATATTTTCTATTGAGAAAATTGACTTCAAATTGAAGTATATTACTCCGAATTGGAGTATATTATTAAAAAAATTTACTCCGAATTGGAGTATATTATTAAAAAAATTTACTCCGAATTGGAGTATATTATTAAAAAAATTTACTCCGAATTGGAGTATATTTTCTGTTAAGAAAAGTAAAAAAATCAATTGATAACTATGATTATTAGTGTCCGACCGAATACACCTTTTTTGGCCGAAGCCGAAGCCGAATCCGAATATTCGGCCAAATTTTCACTATTCGGCCAAACCGAAGCCGAAGCCGAATATTAAAAAAAAAAAAAAATATTTATGTAGTAAAAACAAAAAAAAATAAAAAATAAAAGTCGACTCGGCGGGATACTCAAATGCATGAGAATGCTGTCTAGAATGATTTTATTTTAAGCAAAAAAATTTTTTGGACATTTTTGTAAAAAAATATATTTTAGAGTGGAAATTTTTTTCTATCGAAAATTTTTTTTTGAATGTAAAAAATGTTTTTAGTTGCAAAAACACTTATTAAAATGTTTTTGTGGCTTACTAATGTGATTCAAAGTTAGTTTAGTATGTTTTTCAACACGTGAGCACAAATATTATACAATTATTTGGTATTCGGCCTATTCGGCCAAAATTGTGGCCGAAGCTTAATAGTGTCCGAATAGTGCTTTTTGGCCGAAGCCGAGGCCGAAGCCGAATATTCGGTCGGACACTAATGATTATTATGACAAATTAGTGTGACAAAACTTTGTCATGTTTTTTTTTTTAATTTAAAAGTAGTCAGAACACCCCTCTGTATTTAAATTGTTATTTGAACCATTTATTATGAAAGTCGGCTAAGTCCATTTATTTTTTTTAGTTTAAATGTTTTTATTTAAAGACCATAACATTAAATATATAATAAATATCGGAATATATCAAAATGTAAACCTTACGAATTGCATAAGATAAATAGACTTACCTCACTTTCATAATAATTGGTTTAATCGTATTTATGTTTTTTTTTTTTTTTTGTTAAATTTTTAATTAATGCTTTGTTTTTATGCAACTATAAATATATTTCTAAACTTAAGTTTTTTTTATTATTTTTTACATTGCTAATTTATTAATATTTCTTTTTTTTTTATTTATTTAAACCAATCCAAACCCACTAACACCAACTCAACAAATTTTAATATAAAAAATTACTAATCGAACCAAAAACTCAATCATCACTTACAATATTAAATAAAATATAAAAATAAACTGCACCGCAACAACAAACAGACTTGAACATCCCTGTGATAATTGTGAAGCTCCTTATGGTTATCGCAATCATATGCCCTTAAGTACAAATACCGCAGAATTCACTGTAAGAATCAAAAATCTTAAAAAAAATATGTATTTTTATATATGATTATTGTCATTACATTTACACATACACTACTATCTTCTTGATTCTTATGCGCATTTATGTTAGATGTTTTTTTTATTTGTATAATTAATTTTCATAATTATTTTTTTTTTTGTTTTAACATTTTTTTGGTTTGTTTATTGTTGTAAATAATATATTTTGTTGCATCCTCTTTTTTCTGTCTGTATATCATTTATGGTGTGGCTTTGTTTCTAAATATTTATTTATTTTAAGTTGTATTTTTTAAAAATTATTATTTTTTTAAATAACGGTAAGATATGTTGTATTTCATAATATCACATAGACAAATTAGGTGTTGTTATAATTTAGGATTTTTTTCTTTAGAGTTAAGTTAGTTTTACTACATACATATATTTTTTTAAAGTTATGTGTGAATGAATAATCGTTTGTCAAAAACCAATATTAATCAAATTCGCTGAATTTAATTAATATGAATTGTGATTAAACAATTTTTCATTATTTTGGTTAAGTAGAATTCTGTCATAATTTTAAATTAGTCATACAAACCTATCCAGCCAGTAATTGTTTTTGGTACAAAATATTACAGTATAGCGCTGATCTAACACTCTCACTTGTAACAATTTAAATTGATACTTTTTTTATATACTCCACACGGTGATAGCAGAGGGTTTTTATAAGTTTGTTATTCCGTATGTAACTCATCGAAAAAAGTATTTGTTCAAAAGTTATGAACGAAAATGTAGGGGAACTTCGAAAATTTTAGCACTTTCAACATAACATAAAAATGAAAAAATGCTTAAATAAGGCTGCAGGTTCACACTAGGGTTATAAAGTCGCAACCAAAAGTCGGGTTTTGGACTTAACGATTTTTTTTTTTCAATTTCTAAAAAGTCGACTTTTTCAATTTAAAAAAATAGATTTTTCGATTTTTTTTAAAATTTTGAAATTTATTTTTCAAACACTTTTTTACAATTTTTTTATATTGAAGAATTTCAACCTCAATAGACACAAAAATCACACTTTTTTACTTGATCACCTTAGATCTAACAAAATTTAGAATATATATATTCTCCAGACGATTATAAACAAATCCTTTTTTGCTCCAGACGATTATAAACAAATCCTTTTTTGCTTTTTGTCAAATTAAATGTAGGTCGCGTTTTATCGCTGTTCAAAGTTGTGATTTTTCAGTAAAACTATAAAAATGCATGAACTTTAGAATATCATATCTATTGAACGCGTTATCCGATTGTTATACTTTATAAAAAACCTCACATAAATTTGCAAAAAAAATAATAAACTTTTAAAAATTTCCTTGATTAGCGAACATCTCAAAATGCATATCTTCCATTTTCTGTCCAATTCAGATTGGGACAGAAATGGGTTGATTAGATATCTGTATTTTATTAAAAAATCCTTTGATTTTACTTGGGATAACTTTTTTTTTTTTTTTAAATACAATTTTTAAAAATTTGTTATCCTTTTTGCTAAATAACATCTACTTAAGTGTAGACTATCATAAAGTAGGCGATATAAGCTTTAATGTAAATATCAAATTTATGACAATCGGACAACGCGTTCCAAAGATATGATCTTTTAAAATTCATGTATTTTTATAGTTTTACTGAAAAATTACATCCTTAAAGCGATAAAACGTGAATTACATCCAATTTAGCAAAAAGAAGAAAAGGATTTGTTCATAATCATCTGGAGAATATTTGTTCCAAATTTGATAAATTTTAAAGGACGCGTGGTAAAGTGGTGTGTCAACACTTAAAATAATCACTCATTATAAAGGGTATTAATAAATTGTTCACATGGTCTTTAAACAATTTATTATGGATATTTAGTTTAAATGCAACGAGTATTGAAAAATTATCTTTTCTTTGAATCATTGCTTTGCCAAACATTTAAATTTTGTACCATTTACTCTTTCTAGCTGGAATTATGTTTAAAAATTATTTATTCATTTCTCTGTCACTTATTGTTTTTCTTTTCTTTCAAAATTTTCTTTTCATTTAAATCTCTCTTTATAACGTATAATTATATATAAATCTGCATATATCAATATATAAAAACATATATTAAAAAAAAATAATTAGCATGATCGAACCATGTCCAGGCTGTGCTGCACCTTATGGTTATAAAAATGCTATGCCTTTAAGCATGGATACAAATCGGTTCTCAGTAAGTTTATGTTGTCGTAGTTAATCAGGGTATTCACTTTAGAAATTTTTTAACCTTGCAACAATGCAAGATTGCAACTTTTTTTAAAAAAGGTACAATCAAATATTCGAACGTTATTTAAATCGTAATATTATTGCTACTCTTTACAAAATAACAATTTTGTTATAATTAGTTATAATTTTGACATTTCGCAATTTTGCAAGACTAAAATTTCTGACGTGAATTCCATTAATATAAAATTCAATATATATATTTTTTTATTATTTCTAGTTTTTGCATGAGTTTATTATATTTTAATAATGGTTAATGGTTTCTTAAGTATGTAATTAACAATTGGGCATTAATAAGGCATGGGTATTGGTGATTTGAGTGCATGTCATTTTTAAAATTCTCAATTGCTACTCTTTTTTTCATTTTAGCACGCACAAAAGTCAATAATCATTTTATTCATCTTTCTTAATTTTATAATTGAAGGTACACTCTTGTTAAGTTCTTTTTTTTTTAAATTGTCTTGAATATTAACTTTATTAACAATTGGATTTGTTTTTGCTGAAATATTTTAAAGTTCTTTAAAACATACATATTTGAAATATTTGTCTCAATTTTTTTTTATATATTTGTTATCTTTTTAAATTTTTTATCACCTTTAGGAGTTTAATATATAAATGAAAACAATTGTGTTCACAAACATTTTTTATCAGTTTTTATGATAAGCTTAAAGATAAACTTACTTAAATACTGAATGCTATTTATATTTTTTTAATGCAGATAATTGATAATTGTACAATAAATGCATTGAATTATTTTATATGTACATTAAATCGTTGAAAAAAATATAAATTTGCAAAACAAAATAATTTTGTCTGAAATTAATGAATTGCTGAAATTCAGTTGACATTTTTTTGAAACTCAGTTGACATAACTGAATAAACTCTTAAATAAATCGAATATACAAATTACTTGGTGAAGACGAATTATTCGTATACTCACCATACATAATGTAATCATTTGGTCAAACTCAATCAGTCTTGACTTTTTAAAACTTTATTTAACATTTTCAGAATTTCAATTTCTGAATGTTTTTGGTATTTTTTAATTGATATTTTCTGAATTTCTAATATCTTAGAGTAATTTCCTTTAATTGGAATGTTTAAAATTTCGATTGAACTCTTTTGAATTTAAATTAATCTTTTTCGAATTTTAATTGACCTTTTTCGAAATTAAAACTAAAGAATTTGAAATTTGAAAAATATCACTGTTCGACACAAAAAACCTCTCAGTGAAATGTCTAACTGGTCCTTATAGACTTTGGTCTTTAATTTCCAAATCTGCCATCCAAATTTTTCTAGCGGTTTTTGAGATATCCGCTGTTAAAAAGTAAAAAAAAAAAAAAACAATATTTTAACACTTTTGGGGGCCCACTGTTTCGTATTCTTACGTTTCTTTCACAAAATAGGAGTTGATTTTATATAAAACGGACCTGATTCCAAAACTGCAATTCAAATTTTTCTAGCATGTTCCGTTTTCAAGATATTCGCATTTGAAAATTTTAACCTTGGAGTTTTAGTTTTTCAGATTTGGAATCAGAGGTCTCATTTATACTAAATCAAGTCCCAATTTGTGTGAGAAACTTAAGAATATATAATATATAAGAATATACGTTACAGGGGAGACCCAAAAAGTGCTAAATTAGTGTTTTTTTTTTAATATTCAAACGCGAATATATTAAAAACCCTAAGTGATAGAAAAATTTGGAAGGCAGATTTGGGATTAAAATCCATTTAATTCACGTATTCTGATTCATGGGAGTGCGAATTTTTATTAATTTGTTCAACAGTGTATTTAATTGATACACATTTGAAAAAAATACATATTGAACTTCCAATATTTAAGTTTGTCATACCGTTTGTAACTCCTCGAAATATCGGTGTTGTGATCCTCGACCGATTTTAAGTCGATCTAGCGATGTCAATCTATCCGTTCAAATGACTACCACGACCAAAATTTTACACATTAATTACTGTGTTGTTATTTTTTTCAAAATCTTGTCCAAAACAAGTACTTATTTTAAACGATTAAAAAAAATAGTTTTTCCAAGTCCCGGACACAAAAATATATTTTTTGCGTTTTGGATTAAAAAAAAAATAACAAAAATGCATTAGGAAAAAAATTATATATGCATTAGAAAAAAAAATTATATATATGTCCTTTATTTATTTAAATATGTACAGTACTTATACCCTAATAAAACAAGTATATGGGGCATTCCATGTGAAATCGGACACTTTGAAAAACTTTTTTTTTAGATTTTCCCAATTTGTTTACAGTTTTTAGTACCCTTCGAAAACTCCTTCGTGGTAAATTTTCAGATTTTTTTGATGACCCGTTCAAAAGATATCGAATTTTTAAAAATTGGTAGTTTGTTCCTTTACTCAAACTTCTTTTAATCATAACTTCTTCAATAATGGTCCAAATTTCAATTTTTTTTTTTTTTAAATTTTGTTTTTTTACGTACTTTCTAAAAAAAAATCCCAAAAAATTCTTAAAAGCGCTCTTGTATGCGATTTTTAAGTTTTAAAATTTAAATCTCATTTTTGAAAATGTTTGTACTCTTCGAATTTTTTTAAAATTTTTTTGTGTAAAACTTCGATCAATTCTACAAAGTTTTTGCCCAGGAAGATCGTGGGATAACAATTATTACTATTTTTTAAAATTTTTTGAAAAAATTTTATTGTAATTTTCCAATCTTAAAATCATTTCTACTGCTTCAATGGTGCGTCATAGAGGGGTCCTTTATAAGACCGACCCCCATTAATTTTTCCGTCTTAACATTTCTTTGGAACAAACTAATACCCTATCTCCAATTTCTAAGGGGGCTCCCACACAAAACGACATTTTTTAAAATTTGTTCCAACCGCTCTAACTGCTCTAATAGTGCCCTTAGAGCAACAAAATGTATGACCGACCCAAATTTTCTTTTAGTCCAAACATTTTCTCTGAATACACCTACCCTCTATCTTTAACTGTTAAGGCGGTCCCCATACAATTTTTTTTATTTTTTGTAAATTTGTTTTATTTAATCAGCTTCTACCGGTCCAATGGTGCGTCCGAGAGGGGTCATTAGTGAGATCAACCCTCATTTATTTTTACCCTACAACATTTTTTCAAAACATACCTACGCCCTATCTCCACTCCCTAAGTAGTGATTTTAAGATCGGAAAATTACAATAAAATTTTTTCAAAAAATTTTAAAAAATAGTAATAATCGTTATCCCACAATCTTCCTGGGCAAAAAATTTGTAGAATTGATAGAAGTTTTACACAAAAAAATTTCAAAAAAATCGAAGAGTACAAACATTTTCAAAAATGAGATTTAAATTTTAAAACTTAAAAATCGCATACTAGAGCGCTTTTAAGAATTTTTTGGGATTTTTTTTTAGAAAGTACGTAAAAAAAACAAAAATTTTGAAAAAAAAAATTTGAAATTTGGACCATTATTGAAGAAGTTATGATTAAAAGAAGTTTGAGTAAAGGAACAAACTACCAATTTTTAAAAATTCGATATCTTTTGAACGGGTCATCAAAAAAATCTGAAAATTTAACACGAAGGAGTTTTCGATGGGTACTAAAAACCGTAATTAAATTGGGAAAATCTAAAAAAAAAGTTTTTCAAGTGTCCGATTTCACATGGAATGCCCCATATACTTAAATATAATGTTCACGAAGAACATAGGGCGTTAACGAATTCTCTCCAACTATTTCTGTCTCGTGCAAGTAGTTTGATTTGATTCCAAGTTGTTTGATGCTTTAATGCTTTTAAAAAAAAAATTTGTAAAAACTCCAGGACTTAAAAATGTTTTGTGTCTGATTCTAAGTTTAGAAAAAATTTTAGAAATTTTTTAAGTCCCGAAAAAAAGTTCCCAGAAAAAATTTTTGGAACAAATTCCTGGTTCAAAAGATTCTTGAATATATTCTACACAAAAATGTTTTGAATTTTTTTTTACGTTTTGGAGTTAAAAAAAAATCATAAAAAATGCTTTTAGGAAAAAAGTGATAAATTTTAAAAGTTCCAAAAAATGTTCGGAGTCCCAGACACAAAAATATTTTGGCAATTTTTTTTTTTAGTTTTGAAGTAAAAAAAATAAATCATTCAAAATGCTTTTAGAAAAGAAAACTTCTAAGTTCCGAAAACAAATTCTTTTCGGTTCTAAAAAAAAGCATTCTGAAAGCACTGTAACAAAAAAAAAGCGTTCTCAAAACGCTATTTTCAAACGCTTTGCGAGCGTTTTTGAAAAGTGTTCTGAAAGCACTATAACAAAAAAAATCAATCTCAAAGCGTTTTTTTGTAACGCTTTGCGAGCGTATTCGAAAAGCGTTTTCAGAGTTCTTTAGATTTTTTTTGAAAAAAATTTCTAAGTTCCGAAACTATTTTTGAATAACAATTTTTTTTTGTTTTTTAAGTAAAAAATATCAAAAATGTTTTTAGAATTTTTTTGTTTTTAAATTTTTTAAGTTTCGAAAGTTTTTTGGAGTACAAAATTTTTTTTTTCGGATTTCACTTTGTATCAAACAAATTATTATACCCGAACTAAACCAGAAATTCTTTACTTTGGGTTTTTAAAGCGCTTTGATGACTTTAAAAAAACGTTCTCAAAGCACTTTTTTACATCGCTTTTAAAGCGCTTTAAACCTAGCGTAGATCGATGTTTTCATTCGGATCATCTGAAGGCGCTTTCAAGTTGGTATACAAAACGCTCGTACAACCGTCCACAACGCTTTCACAACGCTTTTGCGATTGTATTTTTCTGACTGGGATGCTTTCAATTGTATTTGGTTTGGTATACTGGCCAAATTTCGAAATCTTTTTTATTTCTTTCTCACTAGGTTGAAATAAATACGAATATGAATATTTTATGTTTGTATACCAACAGTATTAACTAATTTTCTAAAGAATTCTGATGATCTGGAAATTGGAAAATCTCCGAAATGATCGTTAATTCATTACTGAGAATCGCCAAATTGCCGCTGCTAAATGTACGCCGTTAAATTTAAAGTCAATCAATACGGTATTATCTAAAAAAAAAATCCCAAATTTCCCTATTAACCTTTAATTTTGAAAAATTACTACTCCTTAATTCCAATTAAACAGGACAAATGGATTTAAAAACTAAAAGCTTTTTAATAGTTTTTTTAACAAAAAGAATTTAAAAAAAATTTAATAAAATTTTTAAACCAAATTTTTAAACCTAAATTTAATTTTCTACAAGAGTGTACCATAACCAGATAATTTAAAAATGTGATATACAACTTAAAATTAAATTATTAATAATGGTTTTATATATAAAAACACAAACTATAGACCGAAGTAAAAAGAGCTGCTGTTTCTGGTAATTTGGATGCACCCGAAGGTGGTTTTGATGCCATAATGCAAGCCATAGCTTGCCGTCAACAAATCGGATGGCGTGAACAGGCTCGTCGTTTGTTAGTGTTCTCAACAGATGCTGGTTTTCATTATGCTGGTGACGGAAAGGTAATTGTAAATTTCTTTGTAATAATTGTAATTTTTTACATAAATTTTCTTTATTTTTAAAAGCTTGGTGGTGTTATTGCTCCCAATGATGGTGAATGTCATTTAAATTCTGAAGGTCTTTACACCCATTCGGTTATCCAGGATTATCCTAGTATTTCGCAAATTAACCATAAGGTTAAGCAAAATTCTATTAACGTTATATTTGCTGTTACCTCCAGTCAACATTCAGTTTATGAAAAATTATCTCAACATATTGAAGGTTCTTCCAGTTCGATTTTATCCAATGATTCTTCTAACGTTGTCGATTTAGTTAGAGAAGAATATAGCGTAAGTTTTATACAAGTTTTTTTTTAATGATTTAAAAAAAATTTAAGGCTGTGTTGTTAATGCTTTATATCTTTGTCTTGATTTGTAAAAACTATTAAACTTTTATTTCTCTTACAGAAAATTTCTTCTTCGATAGAAATGAAAGATAATGCTAACAGTTATGTTAAAATTACTTATCATTCTGCCTGTTTAACTGGTGGGGCTGAAATACCCACATCAAAATGTGATGGTCTTAAAGTAGGAGATGTCGTTAATTTCACTGCCCAAATTTTGGTAACTTCCTGTCCCACTGATCCTGCCGAATGGAATCAAGTTATTCAAATATATCCCGTGGGTATCAATGAAAGTTTAACTATCGATTTGGAAATGTTATGCTCGTGTCCTTGCGAAAAGCCCGGTTCAACTGGCTATCAAATTAATTCACCTCAATGTAACAATCATGGTACTTATATGTGTGGCATCTGTGAATGTGATGACATGCATTTCGGTCACAATTGTGAATGTTCGACTACAGACTTTCATTCGGAGAAGGGCAAAGACTTGGGATGTCGTGCTGATAATGTAACAACAATTGATTGTAGTGGTCGTGGTACTTGTTTGTGCGGTGTTTGTGATTGCGAAAAACGTTTAAATGATGAAGTGATTTCTGGTCGCTTCTGCGAATGTGATAATTTCTCTTGTGATCGTCATGAACAAAAATTATGCTCGGGTCCAGATCATGGTGTGTGCGAGTGTGGCAGTTGTGTATGTAAACCAGGTTGGACGGGTTCAGCTTGTGATTGCTGGTCTTCAAATGATACTTGTATTCCAGAAAATGGCGGTGAAATATGTTCCGGACGTGGTGATTGTGAATGTGGTGTATGCAAGTAAGTAAAATTTTAGTTTTCTAATAATATTGAGTGATTCAATAAAACAGACAGAATAATTAAAGGGCTTATTGTAAAAACTCGATAAGCCACATTTAATTTTTTAGTGTTTTTTTATCTTAAAAGTTTTAAAATAATGTAGAAAATAGCACTTTTGTAGAACTTCCATGCTCAAGATACTTGTATGTATAAACAGCCGTATTCAAAATGAAGTTTTAGACACGGTTTGTTGTCCCTGAACATCGAGTTCGTAACTAAAATGTTTTTAAGGCTTGTACACTGTTTGTTCAAGAGTCTATTCAAAATGATTTAAGTTAAGTCTGATTAATATAAAATTTATTTATTTATTTATTTTATTTATTTGTTTATTTATTTGCAATACAATAAGCCTTTAAGGCCAAAGACGTATTGCTGGATTACTTCATTAATTATAACAATAATTCACAAAAATTTCTTATATTAAATATAATAAGTAGATATAAAGAAATCCTCTAGTAGGATAAAAAATATTTAAATTGTACACTTTCGACTCTTGGATATGGTAAAGACAAGTCATAATCAGCGTTTATAAGTCCCGATCGGTGAAAGCCACAAACCCTTGAGCAATTTTCCAAATTAAAGCAACTTTAATATGGATGACCTTGAATGTTTCTACCTTGAAAGTGGAATAAAAGTTCTTTCTTGAATACATTGTTTGAAAAAGCAAACGTTTTTAAGGAATATGGCAAAAAATTCCAGTCTCTGGCAGTTCTAATGAGAAACGATCGTTCATATAGTGAACATGTAATAAGGGGTTCAATAATTTGAGGGTTTCGATTGACCTGTTTTAGTAAATCACATAAGAAAGAAAAAACACAACAAAAAATATCTCAAGTTGTAGAAATTGTTAAAGAAAAACGAAAGTTTTTAAATAATTTAAACTCTTTGCCATATAATTTTTTTTGACATTTCACAAAATCAATATAGCGCCAGTTAGGCAAAGGATGTTCAATGGATATTCAAAGTTTAAAAAAAATGTATTTTGAATATGAAATCCATAGACAGTATCTAGACCATGTCTAGATTTTCATTTAGAATACGAGTTTAAGCAAGACTTTTACCAAAAATCTGCCAATTGAACATTAAAAGAAGGGGAAAAACACAAAAAAATAAATGTACCCAGCAAAATTTTCGGTTGCAAAGAACCGATTGTGGAACAACTTATACTTCCCTAGAACCTGTTCTAATTCTTGTGCAACACCGATTCTTTTTACAAAGGGATTGTCCCAAAAGCAACAGGTGTTTGTAAGCAAAATTGGAACACATTTTTGTTCTTCGGAATCGGTTCTAGAAGTCATATTTGGAACAGAAATAAGAATTAAAGAAACATTTTGAATTGCATTAATTTATTAAAAAAAATAAAGATAATCCTATATGACATCGTATATTAATTTTTTTTAACGCACATGCATCCTTTTTCACGTCCAAAATTGCATTTTGGGCCTTGCAATAAAGATACACCAGAACAGGGATTTTCTGCAAACAAAAATGAAAAACTTTATTATATTAGTATTTGCCCCGACCCAGACAATCAAAATTTAATTTACTTACCTTCGTATCAACAATTTTCACGATTATATCCTGATATTTTCATAGAATTTCGTGTTTTTTCTTGGTGAAAACAAAAAAATTATATTTATTTTTTAATTTTTTTGACACATAATTTTTTTTTTTAATTCCTGAGAACCCAAATGTTATGAAATTTAGATTGCACAGAACAAGCTTCACAATAACATTCACTAAACTTGTTCTGAATAATTAAAGTGTAATAGTGTTTGATTACCGAAGAACCTGTTCTAGAACAAGTGTTATCGGAATCGGTTCTGAAAAATTTTCCTGGGTAGCTTATCGAGATTTTGCAATAAGTCCTTTATATGTATGTATATAAAAAAGTTTCTAACAAAAAACGTTTTCATTTGAGCGATATCAGTTCAAAAGTTATAAACGAAAATGTAAGAACACCTCGAAAATGTTGTTACATTCCACATAACCTAAAAATGTAAAATGCTTTAAAGCGGCATTTTGGTTGCTGTCAGAAATTTTTCAGTATATAAAAGAAAATGAAATGTTTTGGTATTTTTATCAATGTTTACAATATTTATTAAAATTTCTTTTAAAATTATTAGTCTTTTTAAACGTATTTAAAAAAAAATAGTAGTATTTTTTATTAACTTTTATTTTATAAATTGCATTATTTTTGAGTATATGTATTATTTTTTTTTGGTCCTGGTGATATGTCACGTCACCTATCGTGGACTAATCATTTTTCCTGCAGGAGTATTATATGGTTGGTAAATTGACCGACTATAGTTTTTATACCCTACACCACTCTGTGGTACAGGGTATAATGAGTTTGTGCTGATGGACTAATGTTTTTATACCCTACACCACTCTGTGGTACAGGGTATAATGAGTTTGTGCTGATGTTTGTAACTACCCGAAATATTGGTCCTAGACCTAGCTTCAAGTATACCGATCGACTCAGTATTACTTTTTGAGTCGATTTAGCGATGTCCGTCCGTCTGTCCATCTATCGGTTTAAGCACGATACAGGTCGCAATTTTCAATCAATTGACTTGAAATTTGAAACTTAAGCATCTTTTGGCCCAAGGACGAAGCCTATTGAAATTGGAAAAAATCTGTCCATGTTAAGACCTAGCTCACATTCAAACGCTCCTTTGGATTCGGCTTAAATGACTCTAATAACCGTATTATAATAGTTATCGCTTTGAAATTCAGCAGGTAATTTTGTATGCAAAAATCACCATTCCAAATTTCAAAGGAATCGGTTCAGTCCCCATACAAACCACCTTCCCGATATTCACATAATTCCCTCAAAATTCATAACTTGTACTTTAGTACTTTAGTAACCTAATCAAATCGGAATATAATTGGACCATTTTTGGACTTAGTCCCCCATATAAAAATTTCGACCAATATTCAGATAAATTGGTCTATTGACAAAAAAATAAACCAATTTCACTAAAATTTGATCTGTGTGTGTTTTCTACACTAAATAAAGATCTAACAAAAGACAGATACAATCGGTCCATGTTTGGACTTGGGACTCATTTTCCGGAAAACACTGGTGTAGGGTATCATATGGTCGGTCTTGACCGACTATAACTTTCTTACTTGTTTTACTTGTTGTTGCATGTTTGTTAAACAAATTCAATATTTTTATGTCAGAAGAAGTTTAAAGTCCCGAGCTAAGACCATAGAGAATACTCTATGGCTAAGACCTAGACAAAAAAATTAATTCGTAGCCGTGGATAAAAAATAACTTAAATAATGATAAAACTGTATTAGGTTTTGCAAAATAATAATTAATCAATTTGTGAGCTCATACGCATTCCGCCGAACCCCCCTCAAAATTTTGTTTTCTTTTTTTAAAATTTTGGAGGTTATAAGAGATTCTCTTACGTCTTAAGTATTTCAATAGATTTGTTTTTAACATATTCTGAATTTAAATTGACAACTTATATTACTAATCTTATTTCTATTTTTAGATGTAAATCTACCGAAGAAGGACGTTATTCTGGTAAACATTGTGAAAATTGTCCTACATGTGCTGGTCGTTGTCAAGATCTTAAAGACTGCGTAGAATGTCAAATGTATAAGACTGGCATATTGAAAGACGAGAAAAATTGTGCTGCTAATTGTACAAAGTTTACACCAGTCGGTGTTGAAAAAGTAATACTTGACGAAAAGAAAGAAGAATATTTTTGTACTTACTATGATGAAGAAGATTGTAAATATTCTTTCAAATATAGCGAAAATGGTGAAGAAATAATTGTGCACGCTCAGCAAGAACGTGAATGTCCACCAAAAGTATTTATGTTAGGTATTGTTTTGGGTGTTATAGCCGCCATTGTATTGGTGGGTTTGGCCATATTATTGTTGTGGAAACTATTGACTACCATACATGATCGTCGCGAGTTTGCTCGATTTGAAAAGGAACGTATGAATGCTAAATGGGATACGGTAAGTTGGAAGTTTTGTATTATTTTAAATATATTTACTTAATTTCTTATTATTTAATTTTAGGGTGAAAATCCTATTTATAAACAAGCTACTTCAACTTTCAAAAATCCTATGTATGCTGGCAAATAAAATGGGAGGATGTTGTTTTATAACGATCTAAATGTTTTCTATTAATATTTAAGAAAGAATAATTTATAATTGCCATAAAAACTAAAACAAAACGAAACTTTTTAAGCAATGTAATTTCTTTTTTTTTTTAGTTAAATTAATCTGTTTAACTGCCAATTTATAGTCGAACTTATATTTTTTCTAAAATCACTAAAACCAAAACTTAACTATCAAGCCCTCCATTTCTTTTATTTCATTTTTATAAACTTTTTCTATATATATTTTTTTTTTTAATTTAACAACTTTTTGACGAAACAAAAAAAAGTGTACTAAATATGTATGTGCCTCAAAACAATTAACTAAAATATTTATATATTTTACACTTAATTCTCTATTTTGTACTTTTTATAACAGTCTTACGAAAATTTAAGAAACAAAAACAGATTTTTTTCTAGTTCATAAGTAAAACTTAACGTAAGGTTTTTTTTAAATAATTTAAATTCAAGATGCCTTGTAACCAAATAGAAATTGGAAAAAACAGATCATAATTTTTATATGTATTTATATATAAAAAAAACGCAACAATATTGCAATATTTGCCCCCAAAAAACTAAAAAAATATTTTTAAATTATTTATTAAAAAAAATAATTAAAAATTCATATTTTATAAGTATTTCAACAGCAGCAACAAGAAAAAATGCTTGTATTCTTATTTGTTTCTTTTTTCTGTATTAACCACTTTTGTTTATTTCTTTTTTTGTAATTGTGTGTATTTCGATGTTTATTTTTCAATCTATAATTAAGTTTTTTTTTAACATGTAAGTTTTTCTTTTTTTTAAGTTATTATTGTTTAATTTTTTTAGTATGTTTTTTATAATTTCTGTAAATTTTTTTAATTTGTTTAAGTTCAGTCTTTTTTTGTTCATTATGTAATTTGTACTGATTATTATTAACAATAATAAATTAAATTTAAAATCCAAAAAAAAAAGTTTTTTAATGATTAAAAGGACTAAAAGATGTATAGTTGGCAGGACACTCCCGAAAAAATATTTAAAAAAAATGCATTTTTGATGCCAATGCAATTTTTGAATTCATTTTTTAAAACTTTATCTCGTTTAAATTTTTTTTTAAACCTGCATAAAACGAAAACAGCATTTTTTTAAATAATACCCTGTTCTCACTTACAGCTAAAAACCATTTTTAGCAACATTTTTCGTTTTATGCTTAAAAACCATTTTTATGACTCGTTTTACCATACATTTTTTTGTTGTAATATGTCAAAATAAAAATATTTTTAGCTCGTTTTAAATTTAAAACGATTTAAAACGAGCGGAATTCCAGGGGTTGAATTGAGTATTTTTGAATGTTCAGCGTTTTTAAAGCATTTATTAATATTGGCAACATTGTTTATTACTAAACCCAGGAAAATTTTTTGGAACAAATTCCTATAACAATAGATTCTTGAATATATTCTATGGTAATCAAAACAAAATTTTCTATGTAAAATTATTTTTCAAAAAACTACTTGCTCTAAAAAACGATTGCTTTCGGGACAATTTCAAACAAAAATCATTGATTCTGGAACGTGAAGTAGAATCGGTTGCAGGGTAAAATGATGCGTTCTGGAACCGTTTTTTTGGAACGGAAAATTTTGCTGGGAAATGTAAATAATACAAAAAAAAATCGTGCTATTTTTATCTTAAAACAATTCTTGAACATTATAAAAAGTTATATGTATAATTAATGAATATAATTTTCATATTTTAATTTCGTTTGTTGTTGAAATGTGTACATGTTTATCAGCTGATAATGCAAATGTCAAAATAAACACATAAAAACCAAAATAAAACGAGTGAAATTACGTGTGAACACCTTTTTTTAATTAAAACAAATGTCGTTTAAAACCGTTTTTAGATGCTCGTGAGAACAGGATATAAAATTAAGTACCGGTTTTTTGGGACAAGGTTTTTTTAATTTTTATGATTATTTCAAAAAAATACTTATATGTTTTTTTCATACAAATAACTGCATTCAAATAATAAAGACGCCTTAAAAATAAAAGCGCATGTCTTATTATTATAAAAATATAAATCATTAAATGCTAAGAAGCAAGAAGACCTTCGTGGACTATTGCGACTAGCATATTTATGAGGACGAATACTGGCGTTAATTCTGCCTTATTCGACCCATAAAAATAACTAAATACAAGAATCATTAATAAAGGAAAGCCTTTATTACCACCATTGGCTCCCAACGAGAACTCCTTTATTACAATTTCCCAAATTTCTTACTATTTTTTACTACGACTGGAAAGTTTTGTTTACTTTTTGTATTGCAAATTTCCAGCTGTAGTAAAATGAGTAAAAAATAGTAAATTGTAGTAAGGTAACCGAATAGACCTAATATATGTTTTTTTTATATCACAAATATTTTTTAAAACACCAGCCCAAAAAAAATCATTACTCAATTTTATGTAAAAAATGCTATATTTTCAATTTACGCAGGTTTCAAAAAAAGTTTTAAAAAATGCATTGAAAAATTGCATTTGCACCAAAATGTATTTTTTTTTAAAATATTTTTTTGAGTGCATTCATATACAAAATGACAATTGTAGAGTCAAATGCTTTTTGAATCGTTAAGATAATAATCACAATTGGAGCGGGAAGCGTTTTTCCGCAACTGTTCACATACGTTTTATATGACAACAAAATTCCGCCGCGTTTTTCCGCCAAACTAGATTCAATTCTATTTTTATGAGGACAATTGCGTTTTCCCGCTCCAATTGTGATTATTCTCTAAAATCAAATAAATACTTTCAAAGATATGGCCACAGCACAGACTAACACAGACTCGACATATATGACAGGTGTCAAAAAAGTATTTTTTAACCATATGGTTAATGTTTTCAAATTATTCTACGAATTAGGTTAGAAAGAGAAAGCTAATATAACGCGCAATAAGAAAAATGGATGCCAGATCGGTTTTTGTTGTTTCACTCACTCCTAAGTCGTAGAAAGTGTTGCCATGTTAGCGTAAAACGGACTAAAAACCGCTGTGTTTTCTCCTAAAATCGCTTAGTTTTTCCCCATTTTTTCTTATTAAACTCTACTGTCGAGTCTGTATTTAGTCTGTGGCCACAGACTAATACAGACTCGACATAAGTGACAGCTGTCAAAAAAGTAGTCTTGAACCATATGGTTAATGTTTTCAAATTATTCTACGCATTAGGTTAGAAAGAGAAAGCTAATATAATGCGCCATTAGAAAAATGGATGGCAGATCGGTTTTTGTTGTTTCACTCACTCCTAAGTCGTAGAAAGTGTTGCCATGTTAGCGTAAAACGGACTAAAACCGCTGTGTTTTCTCCTAAAATCGCTTAGTTTTTCCCCATTTTTTCTTATAAAACTCTACACGCAAAAAAAAACTTGTGTCGGAGTGAGCAAAAATCTGGCATAATTTTACCAAAAATATGCTAAAACTACAACCGACGAAGTAGTTTTCGTAATTTAGCCAAAACACTTATGTAAAAAATTTTGAAGAAAATGCTAATGCTATTTAAGTAAAAACTTGGTAAAATATACCAAAAGAGATATGGTGAAATATTCCAAAATTATTAGAAAAGATGACTAAAAATAATGCTAAAAATTACCACATTTATGCTAAAATAAATTTTCAATAAATTTTTGTAAAAATTTGTATATTTGTTGAATTTAAAATTTTCACAGAACAAATCCATATTAATGTAATAAATGTTGTGTAGGATTTAATTTACCACCGACCAACTGACCCTTTTTGTACAATTTTCTCGAGTGACTGCTGCCTACGCTTCTTCTTGAAGTAAAGGATCCGCTATAGCTTCACGAATTTATTTAAAAGCATCCTGTAAAAATAGAAAATTATTACAAAACATATATTTTTAATTTAAAAAATTGGTAAACCCCATTGGTCTCTTGGTAAGGAGGAACACTTACTTTGTCATTCCATTTGTAACTCAAAACAGGTATGGACTCCCTTGGCTTTGGGTTTTTAGGTTTTAATTTTATACCTAAAGGCAGGATTGGTGTCCACGCTCTTTATTGTAGTGAAGGATTCGCCATAGCTTCAAAAATTTATTTAGCAGTACCCTGTAAAAATAGAAAATTATTACCAAACACTAATTTTTATAAGGGTTCAAGTTGAAAAAATGCAGAAGAAAAATTGAATTTCTAAAAATTATAGACATTTCTGGTATTTCCCATACCGGTTTCAAACACTAAAAATCTATTAAACCTTATTGGTGTCTTCGGAATGCGGGTATACTCACTTTATCATTCCATTTGTTATTCATCGAAACATACGTCTGGGACTCCATTGGTTTTTCTTAATGAATGGTGTTTTAAGTGATGAAAGCAAAATTAACTTTAACATTCTTTTATCTTGCATTTATTTATCTTTTAGAAAACTAATTATTTATTTTTATTTATTAATTTATTTTTATTTTATTTATCAATTTCCTTTTTACGTTTTTATAACACAAAAAATAAACAAACAACGCACACAAAAAAAATGAAAATGGCGGTCTGTATTTGTTTTTTTGTTGTTTTCTTTCGATAAATTTTTGTGCAGGTAATTTGCGTTATTGTGCAAGCTACTTGGTTATTTTACATAAAAAATGAATTATGTTACTTTAACATCGACAAGCATAATATTAGCAAAAATTTGGTAAAAATTTTTTTTTGGTATGAAAAAAGTTTTACCAAGTAGGATTGCTCAATCTTACACAGATTTTTTTTTTGCGTGTACTGTCGAGTCTGTATTTAGTCTGTTACATACTTTTTTGATAAAATTACAGAATAAACATTAAGGCCTCTGTCACAGACTAAATACAGACTCGACAGTAGAGTCACAGACTAATACAGACTCGACATAAGTGACAGGTGTCAAAAAAGTAGTTCTGAACCATATGGTTAATATTTTCAAATTATTCTACGAATTAGGTTAGAAAGAGAAAACTGATGTAACGCGCCATAAGAAAAATAGATGCCAGATCGGTTTTTGTTGTTTCACTCACTCCTAAAGGTCTGAACAGAACAAGCACGGCACGGGGGACGGTTGCCGTTGCCGGAGAATATAGGCCCAAAACAATGACGGGGGACGGCGACGGCAAAAAATATCATTTGTTTGTTCAGTGGTGCTAACTTTTAATCAAATTAGAGTAATTTTACGGAAAAAAAATCGCTTATCACATAGTCAATGTGATAAGTTGGCACTACTGTAAGGTTGTTACACTATTGTGAATGAAAAAATAAAAAATTGTTATGAAAATGCGGCAACCCTGGAGTGTGAGAGGGAGGGAGATTGAGAGAACCCGGAGATAAAATAAGTTTTATTTTGTTGCCGTGCCGGTCACGGTTTTTAACTGTCAAATCGTATGGAAAAAGTCGTGCCGGGCTTGTTCTGTTCAGACCTTAAGTCGTAGAAAGTGTTGCCATGTTAGCGTAAAACGGACTAAAAACCGCTCAGTTTTATCCTAAAATCGCTTAATTTTTCCCCATTTTTTCTAATATAACTCTACTGTCGAGTCTGTTTATAGTCTGTGGTAGAGTTTTATAAGAAAAAAAGGGGAAAAACTAAGCGATTTTAGGAAACAACACAGCTGTTTTTAGTCCGTTTTACGCTAACATGGCAACACTTTCTACGAATTAGGAGTGAGTGAAACAACAAAAACCGATCTGGCATCCATTTTTCTTATGGCGCGTTATATCAGTTTTCTCTTTCTAACCTAATTCGTAGAATAATTTGAAAATATTAACCATAGTGACATAGTAATCCATCGACCGTTTTGTAGATCTGGCATCACCAAAGATAATTGGAAAATTCTGGCAATGCCAAACAAAAGTTCAAACGCAAAGCAAAGAGAGACAAAAAACAATCTGCATTCTCACTGTAAAACTGGTATCTTCCATCTCGCTCACATTTCGATTTGTGATAAAATTTCGTAAACAATACCATATGGTTTTTGTTTACTAATTTTTCAAACGCCATTTGTTGGACTACTCTATGACTCTGATATTAACCATATGGTTGAAGAATACTTTTTTGACACCTGCCACTTATGTCGAGTCTGTAGTAGTCTGTGGTTTAGATGTTTGTCCATCCACAGTGTGGATGTTTTTTTTTTGAGAAAATCGCATTTGAATTTAAAATTTCGTAACAATTTTGTAATTTGCTTGTATTTTCTTGTATTAACGTTGCGAATGAGTAATATTCATGCAAATAATATTACTCATTCGCAACGTTAAAACAAGAAAATACAAGCAAATTACAAAATTGTTATGAAATTTAAAATTCAAATGCGATTTTGTCGAAAAAAACGAAAAATATTTTTCTGATTTTTTTTTGTGTGGATGGACAAACATCTAAACTTTAAAAAAAAAAATTTAAAAAAAAGAAAAAAAAGTGGCCGGATTTTTGATAAATTGAATTTTTTAAAAAATGGAAAATTTCAGAACGGGTTCCGAAAATTTTCCAAAGAAAAAAATTTTATTCGATAGCCCATACAAAACTATATAAGAATGTAGATTTTTAAGATTGTGGTCCGTTTTAATGTGATAAATATTTTATCAAGGCAACTCGCCACAAATTTTACCATTTTTCCAATATTTGACCACGCCTTCTAAGCCCAGTTTTTGAAAATTAGAAAAACCAAAAACGCAATTTTCTTATGCCCTGATTCAGTATGTCGCACAAAGTGAGTGACTAGAAATTTTGTACGTAAAACAAAAACAAATTTGAGTTTTTTGTTTTTGTTTTTGTTTTCCGTATAAATTTTGTAGTCACTCACTTCGACCGAGATAGCGAATCGCACAGTTAGTTCCATATAGGGCTATCCAAACAACCTATTCAGAAATTTACGGGACACATGTTTTTCTGTAGCGGGACATTTGGTGTGGAATGCCTCATATGTATGTATATTAGCGTATAGAAATTTTTTGTCTGGCAGACAATATATGTACAATGTATTTTTGTATAAAAAATTCTATCTGTCAGACACTACATTTTCGTAAAGAATATTATGTCTACCAGACAATACACAGAAAAAAATAAAAATGAATTTCAATTACGAAATTCGTTGATTCAATTAAAAAATTAATTGATTTCGGACGTATCACGAAAATGCGCATATTAATTACTCATTTTGTTTGAAAATAGTTTTAAAACTTAATTAAATTGTTAATTGAATCAATTAAAGTTTTAATTGAAAATAAAATGGAAAACCAATTAAAATTATAATTAAATAAATTTAAAAAAAAAAATAATATAAAATTGAAAATCAATAATATAGATTTATTGATTCACATAAAATTTTTAATTGAAAAAAGACCAAAACTCAATTTAATTTTAAAAGTTGAACTTCAAAAAATGCCCTAAAATAAATAAACATAGAATGTTTTTGTTTTACATTATTATGAAATTTATTTTCTTTATTAAATATAAACACTTGGTATAGTTTTGCATAGAAACATTATAGTAGTATCACAGACTAAATACAGACTCGACAGTAGAGTTTTATAAGAAAAAATGGGGAAAAACTAAGCGATTTTAGGAAAGAACACAGCGGTTTTTAGTCCGTTTTACGCTAACATGGCAACACTTTCTACGACTTAGGAGTGAGTGAAACAACAAAAACCGATCTGGCATCCATTTTTCTTATGGCGCGTTATATCAGTTTTCTCTTTCTAACCTAATTCGTAGAATATTTTGAAAATATTAACCATATGGTTAAAGAATACTTTTTTGACACCTGTCACTTATGTCGAGTCTGTATTAGTCTGTGGTAGTATTTTAAAATATCAATAACTATTTAAAATTACATTTTTATTTTTAAATCTTGTTATTGCATGCATTTTTGTCGCCTTAGTAAAGTTGAATCAAAAAAAATTGTATTATATTTCAATGTGCAAAACACAACTGTACACATTTTATTATCAAAACAATTTATCCGCAACGACCGCTCGCCTTAAAGAAAACAATAAAACTAAATTTTTTTTGTTGCTTTTATGTATTCATTGGCTGCTACCACCAAAATATACAAAACAATAGTTCAAAAGTTTTTTTTTTGTTTTTTGCATTTTATTTTTTCATTTGCTACTAACACTAATGCATACAAAACCGGTTTCGTTTGTTTATTTTATTTTTATTTTCAGTAAAGTTAAGAATTCAATTAAAACATTAATTGAATCAATTAAAATGTTTAATTGAAGTTAAATTTAATATCAAATCCATTTTTAATTAAAAAAAAAATCACGATATTATTTTCTGTGTATATTTTCGTATAGAAAATTTTGTCTGCTAGAAAATATATTTTCGTACAACAATTTTTTTCTTCCATGCAATATATTTTCGTATAGAAATTTTCTTTTTTTTCCACCAGAAAATTTTTTACTGATAACCGAAAATAACCGAAACCGATCGGTTATTAAATTTTTCATAACCGAAACCGCGGTTACTAAATTTATCGGTTATTCAGAAACTCTACATACAAGCAAAAAAATTTTTTTTCGATTTTTTATTTATTTTTTTTATTTTTGAATGTTAGTGAACTTTATTTGCTTATTAACGATAAAAAATTCATTTCGATCGGACAAGTTTTTCAATTCCAGAATGGACTTCGAAACAAAAATTTGAGACTGGTTGGGTGCTTACTCTAAAAAATTTTCAAAAAAATTTTTTTTTTTAGTTTTGACAAGCATACATTGAAGATGTTTTGTCGCTCTTTAAGATAGGTTTTCTTTGTTTATTAATTTATTTTTTTGTGACATCATAATTTTGGTCTTAAATAGGGCTAAAACTTTATTTTAGCAGTTTTTGACCCCAATTTTAGACCAAAATACGATGTCACCAAAAAGAAATTAACCCCCAGTTTCTGTAACACGAACGTCATTCGTCTGCGACGAATTTGCATGTTGCATGTATTTTGTTTTTGTTACAATAACAATATACACGCAAATTCATCACGAACGAATGTCGTTCGTGTTACAGAAACTGGGGGTAAATCTACATTCAAGAGCAACAGCAAATCTTTAATGTATGCTTGTCAAAACTAAAAAAAAAAAAATTTGAAGAATTTTTAGCCTCAACATTTTTTTCGAAGTCCATTTTGGAATTGAAAAACTTGTCCGATCGAAATGAATTTTTTTGCAGTTAATAAGCTAATTAAGCTTACTAACATTCAAAAATAAAAAATCGAAAAAAAATTTTGCTTGTATGGAAGATTTGTTTTTTACCTTTTGAACTTTGACCTCAAAGGGGCACGGGTTAGAGTTATCCGATTTGGGTGAAATTTTGTCCAGCTCAGTTTTAGACCAGATGATATTCCGACCCGACAAGGTTAAAAATCCAAAGTTGAAATTCGCTGCCACCCTAATGCACTTAGAAAATTAAGTAAGTTACTACATGTTAGTTAATTGTGTATTTTACAGTAGTTAGTTGTTTTCAACTATAAAATCAGTTGTTTTTGTATGAAAAATATCAAACAACTATTTCTGTTAGTTGTTTTAAGTCGTTTTTTTGAACAAATAAAAAAGTAATGTGATGTAGTAACAGTTATTTAAAGTAGTTAATTTTATTTTTTTATATCTGAAAAATTTTCAAACTTTTTTCCAAAAAATAAATTTTCGTTTTTTTATTTTTCACAACTTTTTTAAAAAAAAAAACTTTGAAAAAATATGGTCTTTCATTTTTTTTTTTTTTTTAATTTTTTGAAAATAAAAATTATATATTGATTATTTTATTTTTACTACATTTTAGTTGTGTTGACTACAAATGTAAGTAGTTCTTACTACATAAGTCAGTTGTTTTTTGTCAGTTAAAATAACTAACATTGTTAGTTGATTTAACTGAAAAAGTAGTTGACCCCAAAACAACTTACAAAGTAGTTATTTTAACTGACATTTTCAGTTGATTTTACTAACATAATTTTTTTAAATACGTATTTCCGAAATGTTTCAGAGATGTTTAAAATAGAACAATGTTTTGTTTTGAATGTATGGGCAAACTCTTGTTTAAATTTAAACTTGCCGATGTGAATATGCATATTACCATGGTATAAATTGCGGTTTTTAGTATTTTGATGATTAAACAATATGCAATATTTTTTTATTATTTCCATTTCAGTTTACATTTAGATTTCAAACGATTAATGGTACCTACAGACCACGCAATATTATGTACAATATGCAATTATATTATAAGTGCTTGATTTAGGAGTACTCATTAACCTAATTTTTAAAAATTTGATATTCTTTCGAATTAAAAGATTTAAAAGATTTTTTTCTTGTGACAATTAAAGAGCAAGTTAATATATTTAATAATTACAAGAAAACAATTTTAAAAATCTTAAAATTCAAAAGAATATCAAATTTTTAAAAGTTAGGTTAGGTCCGAATCGAACACAATTATATTTTTCTGATTAATACAATGCATTGCAGGAGTAGGGGCCAGAGTATTGGTTAAATTAAAAAAAAAAAATATTGCGTCGTCTGTAAATACCTTAACAAACGAAAATACAATTAGTACTTTATTTACAAATTTGCCAAAAAAATGATATCTTCCAATAAACGCCTGCATGTGCTAGCGTTTTTAACTTTTGTCTTTACCTGTTTTATATTTTCGGCGAAAGCTCAACTTTTACAAAATCCCTGTGTCAGCAAACGTACTTGTCATGAATGTATACAAACACAAAGCTGTGTTTGGTGTATGCAACCAGATCATGGTGATGAACCAAGATGCTTACAACATAGTTATTCGAAAGTCTGCCCCGAAAAATATATATGGAATCCAGACACAGTACAAAGTTTCACAATTAATCGTGAACTAACACGCGCCGGCTATGCTGCTGGTCAAGCTGGTGGTCAAAGTAGGTCTTCATCAGGTTCAAATTCTGGAGCAGCGGGTGCAGCTGGAGCCGCTGGCAGTTTTAGCATTAATCATAGTGTACAAATTAGTCCACAAAGAGTTTCTTTAAAATTACGCATAAGTAAGTTTTATAATTTTGTTTTCAAAATATTCTTTTGGATTTAATTTAAAACGGTGTTTAAATATTTTTGTTTAAGATGAACTCCATAGTTTAAATATGCGTTATTCGCAAGCTGAAGATTATCCAGTTGATTTATATTATCTTATGGACTTGTCAAAATCTATGGAAGATGACAAAAAAAAGTTATCGGCTTTGGGTGATTTACTTTCCGAAACTATGCGTAATATTACATCGAATTTCCGTTTAGGTTTCGGTTCATTTGTAGATAAAGTTTTGATGCCCTACGTTTCGACCGTACCCAAAAAGTAAGTTAATTGTTTTATTTTGTGTTTGTTAAGTATTTATTTATTTTATTGTTAATTAGTATATGAGACATTCCACACCAAATGTCCCGCTACAGAAAAACATGTGTTCCGTAAATTACTGAATTGGTTGTTTGGATAGCCCTATATGGAACTACACTCAAAAAATTATGTTGTAAAATCAACTGAAAATATCAGTTAAAATAACTACTTTGTAAGTTGTTTTGGGGTCAACTACTTTTTCAGTTAAATCAACTAACAATGTTAGTTATTTTAACTGACAAAAAACAACTGACTTATGTAGTTAAAACTACTTACATTTGTAGTCAAAACAACTAAAATGTAGTAAAAATAAAAAAATCTATAAATATTTTTTTTTTTTCAAAAAATTTTTCAGAAAAAAAATGAAGACCAAATTTTTTTAAAGTTTTTTTTTTTTTTTAAAAAAAAGTTGTGAAAAATAAAAAAACGAAAATTTATTTTTATTTTTTGAAAAAAAAATTTGAAAATTTTTCAGAGATAAAAAAAATAAAATTAACTACTTTAAATAACTGTTACTACATCACAGTACTTTTTTGTTAGTTATTAAAAAAAAAAAACTACCCGAGTAAAAATAAACATATATTACAATATATAACTTGATACAAACATACACTCAAAAAAAAAAAAAACTGTAAAGTTGGCAAAAAATGTAGTTAAATTTAACTAAAAAAACACCTGATTTTGAACCTACTAAATTTCTAGTTAATTTAACAAAAAATATTTAGTTAACTTTTCGTAGAATGCATGTAGCAAAAAAACAGTAATTTTAACTAAAAATTCAGCTGAAAATTTCGTAACATTTTTTATTAGGTGAATTCAGCTAACCTTTTTTTTAAATAAAAAAAAAAATATTTTTCACAGCGTTAAGTTCAGCTTAAGTAGGACTAATGAGATTTGCATAGGAGGCTACACAAGAAATGTTTAAAATTTTCGACTTGACAAAAATGTTACAAAAAATCAGCAAATTAATTAGTAAAAATTCGTGAACTCAGTTTTAAAGTCAACAAAAAAAAATTAATTCCAAATTTGTACAAAACTAGTATTTTCGTAAATCGAACTTAACTAAAAAAAGTAGTTAAAACGCTGATTTTAACTAAAAATTTGCTAAAAAGCCAGTAAACTCGAGTTAACAAAAAAAAGTTTGTTAACTTTACAGTTTTATTTTTTTGAGTGTAATAAATTATATATGATTATACATCCCTGAGATATTTTCTAAATTTTTTTAACGCAGTCATATGTAGTAATATATAATTTAATCATGATTCGGATTAAAAGATGTACGGTTGATATAATTATATAAAATTATATGAGGGTCAATACAAAATTTCTTTTTCTGTATAATTTAACTTAAAATTATATATAGCTTATGCTGTTCCATATAAACCTATATATGTTTACAATTAACCAAAAATTTTCTAAGTTTTTTAGGCAAAGTATAAGAAACTTTTTAAAATGTTCCTAAACATTTCCTTGTTAGGGTTATGTATATCACCTATCTGGTTCGAAGCGTACCCGAACTTTTTTTTGTTTAAAAAAATTATATGTTTGGTGAATGTATCGTTGACCTGTGGTGTAACTCAACCCAAACCAAAAAACACCAGGATTTTACATGTTTTTATGCAATTAGATCTAATTAGATCCACTAATATATGGCAGTGTCTGGTCAAAACTCGGATGAAATCAAATCATATTTTATACAAGTTGATCTTTTTTAATGCAAAAACATCCACCATTATTCAGATCAAATTGCGTATAAATATATATTGTGTTACATGTCATTATATATTGTATCATATAAAAATTTTTACTCGGGTACTTAAAATAACTAACAGGAATAGTTGTTTGACGTTTTTCATACAAAAAAAACTGACTTTTTAGTTGAAAATAACTAACTACTGTAAAATATACAAACAACTAACAAGTAGTAACTTACATAATTTTCTGAGTGTAGGAGCAAATATTCTTAAAAATTGAACCTTTTGGGAGCTCCCTTTGGGAGTGGAGATAGGGCTTAGGTATGTTAAAAAAAAATGATCAGGGGGAAAAATTAATGGGGGTCAATCTCACATTAGACCCCTTTAGCCCTTTAACGACCATACATTTTCTGCCGAGGCGATTTTGATTTTCTGTTCATTGTCTTAATCTTTGACCTAATAAAAGTAACAAAAAATTGGACCCCTCACCACTCTCCTTACCCTTCATTTTTCATGGGGAAAAATTTTGCCCTTCGACGATTACGCAGTTCTGGCCAAAGCTATTTGCTATTCGCTGTGATTTTTAAGATCTGCAACTCTATTGTAGTTATTCTACAAGAATTTGGACCTATAAACCCCCTTCTTGGTCCCAATTTTGCTTGACAAGTATAGATCCTTTTGTCCCTAAAATAGAGATTTGTTTTTTACAAACTTTGGGGACATACAGTGAGTAAGTAGATAAGGTTAGAGACTAACTGAAAACTAGACTTTTATTGCCATAACACTCCTCTACAATTCACCTTTTAGCACATTTGCCCTATCTTTTACCTGAACCAAAATAATCGTCAAAAACGATTTGGCAAGTATACTTGCCTGTGGTCGTCAAAGGGTTAAGGGCAAGTACAGGGGAGTTATGGGACTTTTTAAGGATTTTTTCCCCTTCACATCCAACTTTGACCCCTATAAGCGACCACTACAACCTATCTGACCTCCCCCATTTTTTGGCTCATGCCTCTTTTTACGAACCTTAAACTAGCAGTTCTAGCGTATCGAAATTGAAAACTCGTGCACTTTCCCACCCCTAATGAAAATCCATTAGTTAAGAGTTGATTTTAGCAATCTTTGCATCAATATCCTTACAAATTGCGTAAGATATGCAGACTTACCTCACTTTTATAATAATTGGTTTAATTGTATTTGTGCTTTTTAATAAATTTTTAATTAATGCTTTGTTTTAATACAACTATAAATATATTTCTAAACTTAAATTTTATTTTATTATTTTTTACATTGCTAATTTAAAACCACTAACCACAAAACTTAATCATCACTTATGTCATACACTCAAAAAATTATGTTAGTAAAATCAACTGAAAATGTAAATTTTTTTTCTGATAATTAAAAAAAAATTGTATATTGATTATTTTATTTTTACTATATGTGTTAGTTGTTTTGACTACAAATGGAAGTATTTTTTACTACATAAGTCAGTTATTTTTTGTCAAAGCTGTATTATTGAATACTTTTATTTGAATTTTTTGAAAAAAATAAAATACTTTAATATTTTAGTTGGTTATCAAAAAATAAAATGCTCTGTTATTTTATTTATTTTGATTTGAATAAAATAAAATTTTATTTTATTCAATTTCATACAAATAAAATAATATTTGTTTCCAAAAAATTCAAATAATTTTTTCTGATTGATTATTCAAACAGAAAAAAAATAAATTTTCTTATTATTTAACAAAAATTTCTGAATAATTTTGGTTATTCACAAAAAATTGAATAAATAACGTATTATTCAAACAAAAAAATACAAATATTTTTGAAAATTTTGTGTTTGAAAAAGAAATGTATTTTATTTATTTTGTCATTTATTATACAGTGAAACATAAAATTATTTTTACAAACAAATATTGTTTAATAGTAAACTTCTTAACAAAGCGTTTTTTTACTAAAACATTAATTAGAATATTCTTTGTAAATTTTCCCGAACTGAAATCTTTAGATTTTTACTATTTTAAAATGTTGTTAAAACATTTTCCTATGGAAAATACTGAAGTTTTTAAAATACTTTCAGATATTTTTCAAATACAACAGAAAGTCCTGTGAGGATGTATATTTACTCAGATTTTCAAGGTTTTTGGCTTTGGTGACATTTTTAAGAAAATATGTTTTAGTATTAACTCTGAAATCTTTCTACTACACAAAATTTATTTAAATAAGAAAAATGCATATGGGGCATTCCATGTGAAATCGGACACTTTGAAAAACTTTTTTTTTAGATTTTCCTAATTTGTTTACAGTTTTTAGTACCCTTCGAAAACTCCTTCGTGGTAAATTTTCAGATTTTTTTGATGACCCGTTCAAAAGATATCGAATTTTTAAAAATTGGTAGTTTGTTCCTTTACTCAAACTTCTTTTAATCATAACTTCTTCAATAATGGTCCAAATTTCAATTTTTTTTTTCAAAATTTTTGTTTTTTTACGTACTTTCTAAAAAAAAAAACAAAAAATTCTTAAAAGCGCTCTAGTATGCGATTTTTAAGTTTTAAAATTTAAATCTCATTTTTAAAAATGTTTGCACTCTTTGATTTTTTTGAAATTTTTTTGTGTAAAACTTCTATCAGTTCTACAAATTTTTTGCCCAGGAAGATCGTGGGATAACGATTATTACTCTTTTCTAAATTTTTTGAAAAGAATTTATTGTAATTTTCCAATCTTAAAATCATTTCTACTGCTCCAATGGTGCGTCATAGAGGGGTCCTTGATAGGACCGACCCCCATTAATTTTTACGTCTTAACATTTCTTTGGAACAAACTAATACCCTATCTCCAATTTCTAAGGGGGCTCCCACACAAAACGACATTTTTTAAAATTTGTTCCAACCGCTCTAACTGCCCTAATAGTGCCCTTAGAGCACCAAATTGCATGGCCGACCCACAATATTTTTTTAGTCCAAACATTTTCTCTGAACACACCTACCCTCTATCTTTAACTGTTAAGGCGGTCCCCATACAATTTTTTTTTATTTTTTGTAAATTTGTTTTATTTAATCAGCTTCTACCGGTCCAATGGTGCGTCCGAGAGGGGTCATTAGTGAGACCGATCCCCATTTATTTTTACCCTACAACATTTTTTCAAAACATACCTACGCCCTAACTCCACTCCCTAAGTACCCTCCCATACAAAATTACATTTTTATAAAATTGCTCCCACTGTTATTTGTATGGGAGCCTACTTAGGGAGTGGAGATAGGGCGTAGGTATATTTTGAAAAAATGTTGTAGGGTAAAAATAAATGAGGGTCGGTCACAGAAATGTCCCCTCTCGGACGTACCATTGGACCGGTAGAAGCTGATTAAATAAAACAAATTTACAGAAAATAAAAAAAATTGTATGGGGACCGCCTTAACAGTTAAAGATAGAGGGTAGGTGTGTTCAGAGAAAATGTTTGGACTGAAAAAATATTGTGACGCACCATTGGAGCAGTAGAAATGATTTTAAGATTGTAAAATTACAATAAAATTTTTTAAAAAAATTTTATAAAATAGTAATAATAAATGAGATTTAAATTTTTAAACTTAAAAATCGCATACTAGAGCGCTTTTAAGAATTTTTTGGGATTTTTTTTAGAAAGTACTTAAAAAAACAAAAATTTTGAAAAAAAAAATTGAAATTTGGACCATTATTGAAGAAGTTATGATTAAAAGAAGTTTGAGTAAAGGAACAAACTACCAATTTTTAAAAATTCGATATCTTTTGAACGGGTCATCAAAAAAATCTGAAAATGTACCACGGAGGAGTTTTCGAAGGGTACTAAAAACTGTAAGCAAATTGGGAAAATCTAAAAAAAAAAGTTTATCAAAGTGTCCGATTTTACATGGAATGCCCCATATGTATACAATTAAAAATTTTTCCTATAGAAAAAAAAATATTTTTGAATGTATTATCACAGACTAATACAGACTCGACATAAGTGACAGGTGTCAAAAAAGTAGTTCTGAACCATATGGTTAATGTTTTCAAATTATTCTACGAATTAGGTTAGAAAGAGAAAACTGATATAACGCGCCATAAGAAAAATGGATGCCAGATCGGTTTTTGTTGTTTCACTCACTCCTAAGTCGTAGAAAGTGTTGCCATGTTAGCGTAAAACGGACTAAAAACCGCTGTGTTTTCTCCTAAAATCGCTTAGTTTTTCCCCATTTTTTCTTATAAAACTCTACTGTCGAGTCTGTATTTAGTCTGTGGTATTATTCTATTTTTAAATGCACCCGTAACCGAACCCTAACGTAGCGTAGAGAGGTTTTTGTTAGATGGGAACAAGTGAGAGCAATTATTCTTCTTTGCAGAAGGTTACGGGATTTTGTATATGATTTTGACCGCTACGCTACGTTAGGTGACGGTAACGGGTAGCTAACCTAGTCTTTATCATTTTTCTTACTTCTATGTCAAGTAAAAACGTAAAGAAGTTTTGTTGGGAATAAAATTTCTCTAACTTAACATAAAAAAGCTAAACATAAATAAGAATGTTCTGCACTATTTTGCTTAATGAATATTGCATAGAGTTAACGTTAAGTTTACGTTTTTAGCTAACTAAACCTTAATGGTCAAAATGTACGCTGAATATTTTAAATACTTTTAGGCATTTCTTATGAAAATGAAGTGTTGATTTCTTCAAAGAATCCTAATACCTGAAATCGGGAATGAAGTGTTGATTTCTTCTTCGAATCCTAACACCTATTGCTTACACGTTTAAGCTCTTAATTTTCTTTAGTTTTTCTCTTTCGTACAAAAACATATCGTTGAGTGAGTGGATTTTGACTCACACTCACTCACGCTCACGCAAAAAAAAACTTATCACTCACTAATCACTAACGCAATTTTTTTTCACTCACTCACAATCACGTGATTGAAATTAAAATTTCTCACGCTCACGCGTAACTCACGCCAGATTCAAACACGCTCACGCATGAGTCTTGCAAGCTCCACTCACGCAAACAAATTTTCTTACAAAAAAAAAAACAGCTAAAATTTTTTTTTTTGCAAGAAATGAAAAAATTCTAATTAAATAAGTAAAATTAAATCACGCAAACTCACGCCCAAATAAAGGTATTAGTTTTTCTTCGGTATTGGTTTTCAATTAAAATTGTTATTAAAGGGTATTGGTATTGAAAAGGTATTGGTACCCATCCTTGCTTTATTGTAAAAATTATAATAAATGAATTTGCTAACATTTATCACGAGTGGGAAGGTGTCCCTCAATGTCCCCCGGCTCCCTCCCCTGGTGCTCCATCATAGACTTGGCGAAGGAGTATTAATAATGAATTGGGGGCCTCAAATTAAAGCTACAATAATATCACCAGTGAAGCTTTAAATAGAGTGGGAGAGAAGGATGACAGAAAAGAAGGATTTCAATTGGATTTTCCTGAATTACAACATAACTTTTCTGTATTTCAATTGACTTTTTATAAATTACAACTTAGCTTTTCTGAAATTCAATTGGACTTTTTATAGTTTTAACAGCATTCTCTATACAACAATTCTCCTAAAAATTCAAAAATAAAACTTTTTAAAAGAAGCTAATTTTAAACTATTTTGTATGAATAATTTTATGTTTCACTGTATAATAAATGACAAAATAAAAAAATACATTTCTTTTTCAAACACAAAATTTTCAAGAATATTTATTTTTTTTTGTTTGAATAATACGTTATTTATTTGATATTTTTGTGAATAACGAAAATTATTCAAAAATTTTTGTTGAATAATAAGAAAAATTTATTTTTTTTTGTTTGAATAATCAATCAGAAAAAATTATTTAAATTTTTCGTTATTTAAATAATAGCAAATAAATATTATTCATTTTCAAAATATTTGAATAATCGCTTATTTAAATATTTTTTTAAAAATATTGTTATTTATTTGTTTCGTTATTTCAATCATAGCATACAGCACTGTTTTTTGTCAGTTAAAATAACTAACATTGTTAGTTGTTTTAACTGAAAAAGTAGTTGACCCCAAAACAACTTACAAAGTAGTGACTTTAACTGACATTTTCAGTTGATTTTACTTACATAATTTTTTGAGTGTATAAACAAATTTGGTATTGCCATAATTTAGGATTTTTATACCCTCCAACTACAGTATGGGGGTATACCCACTTTGTCATTCCGTGTGTAACGAATCAAAATATCGGTCTAGGACCCCATAAAGTATATAGTATATTTATGATCAGTGATCAATTCTAAAGGTACCTACAGACGACGCAATATTATGTACAATATTCAATTATATTGAAGGTGTGTGGGTAATATTGACGATTGTACAATGGTCAATCTTACCCACACACCATCAATATAATTGAATATTGTACATAATATTGCGTCGTCTGTATGCACCTTAAGACATTTTAGCGATGTCCGTCCGTCCGTCCGTCTGTGGTTAACACGATGCAGTCCAAAATAAAAGAGCTAGACTCCCGACATTTGGCACGAATATGTCTTATGTTCCTAGGCAAGTTAAGTTCGTAAATGAGCAAAATCGGACCAGGGGGAAAAAATTTCCCCCTTGAAGAACTAAACCAACCCATGAAAAATACCACTTTTTTACATGATATTTTGTGTTTTTGTTTAACAAATGCAACACTTTTATGTTATTAGAAGTTCAAAGTCCTGCATTTGGACCCATAGAATTAGAAAATGTCGTTTTTCGGTCAGGATGGAATAAATTATGGGGGTGGAATACATTTTTTTTTAAATAATGATAAATTTGTAATTCTTTAGTGCAAAAATCATAACAATGAATTTTTAAACACATATTCGAGAGGAAATTTGCCCCCCCCCCAATTACCACTTCCGACCCCCCACCCCAAAAAAAAACGCCTCTGCAATTTTTTTTTGCATGTTGGAGGGTATAAAAGATTCGGCACAGCCGAATTTAACACTCTTACTTGTTTTCTTTAAAGCTAAGTTATTTGGTGTTCACACTTAAACAACTTGTTGTTTAACAAAACCTTAAACAACTTGTTGTTTCACAAAACACCAGTAACAGAATAAAAAATTAATGGACACAGAACATTATTTATTCACTTCTCTATCACTTATTGTTTTTTTTTTCTAATTCAAATTTTTCTTTCTTTTTTATATATCAAAAAAATAATAAGCCTGATCAAACCATGTAAAGACTGTACTTCACCTTATGGTTTTAAAAATGTTATGCCTTTAAGCATGGATACAAATCGGTTCTCAGTAAGTTTATGTTGTCATAGTTCAGGGCTCGTTACTCAACTGGTAACGCAACAAAAGTAGCAGTAACAAATCAGCTGTTCGTTTTTATCATATGACAATACATGTAAACGATTACTGAACGAATTAACGTTACATAAAAATCTAATGCATTTTGATCGTTACGTAAGAAAAAACAAGCGAGTACTTGTTACTTTTCCAGTTGACTAATACCAAATTCGCAATCATTTTTTTAAACATGTTTAAGTACTTAAACATGTTTATGTACCTTAACAAGTTTAAATTTAAACAGTGGTTAAACATGTTTAAAAAATGAATGCGAATTTGGTATAACGAGCCCTTTAACATAAATTTTAATATATCGTGGATAGTGATGTAAAAAGTCGATACTTTGGACCAGAGTGATAGAGTAATACATCGACCGTTTTGTAGATTTAGCATCACCAAAGATAATTGGGAAATTCTGGCAATGCCAAACTTAAATTCAAACGTAAAGCAAAGAGAGACAAAAACAATCTGTATTCTCACTGTAAAACTGATATCTTCCATTTCGATTTCCCGAGTAAAAATTTTCTGGTCTAATCATATATAATTTGATACTATCTTATATGAGTTAATATGCTTTCGTATAAATTTATATAAAATTGTATCTATCACTTTGATACGGTTGATCCACTTTATATGGTTAGATATTGCTCCATATATGATTAGATTCGTATTTTGGTTTTGCTCATCAAATTATATAAAAATTGATATTATTAGATCAATTTGATCTAATTAGATTTGACAAAATTCAGGATCAAATTGTATCAATTTTTATATTTTTTGATCTAAAGTAATACAATTAGATATTATTTGATACAACCATTTTACGGATCAAATTAGATCTATTCAGTAATATTAGCATAATATTTTTACTAGGGTTGTGATAAAATTTCGTAAACAATACCGTATGGTTTTTGTTTACTACTTTTTCAAAGGCCATTTGTTATACTACTCTATGACTCTGCTTTTGACTACTCAATACTACCCCTAGTAAAAATATTATGCTAATTTTACTGAATAGATCTAATTTGATCCGTAAAATGGTTGTATCAAATAACATCTAATTGTATTACTTTAGATCAAAAAATATAAAAATTGATACAATTTGATCCTGAATTTGGTCAAATCTAATAAGATAAAATTGATCTTATAATATCAATTTTTATATAATTTGATGAGCAAAACCAAAATACGAATCTAATCATATATGGAGCAATATCTAACCATATAAAGTGGATCAACCGTATCAAAGTGATAGATACAATTTTATATAAATTTATACGGAAGCATATTAACTCATATAAGATTGTATCAAATTATATATGATTAGACCCGAAAATTTTTACTCGGGACTCGATACTTTTCAATTAAGTATGTACTCAATACTACTCCTTGCTATTAACGGTTTTTTAATTTAAATTAAAAATAAATTGTTAAAATAAAAAAAAGTAAATTTAATAGAAAACTTCTAAATAAAAAAAATTAATTAAAAAGGTAAAATTTTGCGTTTTCCGTTCGACTGTACATTATAAAATAAGTTCCATTTTCCGCGCTTAATTTTAAAGGTTACCACGAAACTAGATGTGGGTCAAATACTCCGAGGACTTTCTTACAAAATTTTTTTATACTGTTATTTAATGGTAATAAAATCGAAGATAGAAACGAGGTGATTATATTAACACGTGCAATCCAAACGTAGCTTTTGACAAATTTTCGTTAAATTAAGATGTTAGTCTTAAAACCGAAGAATACATTCATAAATTTAATGACAAAACTTCATAATTTTCCACAACACACTCTATGAATATTTTCATTAATTCTATGAAAATGTTCATTGATTCTATGACACCAGTTTTCATTAATACATGATACCAGTTTCATTGATCAAATGAAACCCGACTTCGGTTGAATTTTTGAGTCATTTTTCATTAAGATAATGTGAATTTTCATTACTTTCACGAAGCTATAAAAAAATAACAATTTTGGCTGTACCAAATCGCGACCTAAAAATCTAATATTTTGGCTGTGGAACTTTTTCGAGGCAACCCTTAAAATTAAGCGCGGAAAATGGAAACTTTTTGTTCTCCTTTGTGAACGACCCAGTCTACTATACATTAGGTTTATAACTTTTTGCATTTTTCGCAAATATATATTATCTCCCAAGGTAAAATCGTGTAGGGCATAAAAAAATATTAAGAATTGCATTTTTAGTTTTTCGCGATCGTTAAAAAATGCATTGAAAATTGTTGTGCCACAAGATCTGACCATCATGTCAATATAATTAAGGCATGCTGATTTCAATGGTGAAGTCCGTTTTTGAATCTGTGGAAATGAAAAAAAGATGTTATTAAAAAAATAAAAGCATTTTAGAAATCGCTTTCGGTCCGTGAGTTATTTTTACCAAATTGAACTGAAATTGTTTTTTATCATTAATACAATATTGCCCATAAGATAGACCCTTGCAATAATGACGTCCAAAAAAAGTTATAACCCTTATGTGTGTAGTGAATAATTTATAAAAACATTTTCCGGAATAAAACGACTTTATTGTATAAAATATAAAATTATTATGACATGAAAATTTTGGAAAGATTTTGAAATAAAATTTTCAGAAATATTGATAAATAAATTTTTTAAATATTTACAGTAGATAACCACCACAATACTCCCTGCGAGATCGCCAAATTGTAGTGAATAATTTATAAAAACATTTTCCGGAATAAAACGACTTTATTGTATAAAATATAAAATTATTATGACATGAAAATTTTGGAAAGATTTTGAAATAAAATTTTCAGAAATATTGATAAATTAATTTTTTAAATATTTACAGTAGATAACCACCACAATGTGTACTTGTCTTATAATGTCGCTATTAATGACAAATGAATGAGGACAATCTTCGCTAATTTTTCCATTTGTTTTATTTTGCCATATCAGGAAAAGGATGTGTTTTTTCAAAACTTTATCAAAATATTTTGTTAAAAATTTGAAATGATATTAAAAGATAATGTTTTACCTCATTTTTCCTAATATGTCAAAATAATATAATGGGTGGCATCCCAGGACAAGTAAACAGAAAAACAACGAATTGTTATATTGACCTCCATATTTGTGAATACAATTAATTTTTTCACTGAAAGTGCTCCTATACGGAAATTTGTAATATTAACAAACGTTTGGAAATTTTGATTTTTCAAAAAAGAATTTTTTCGTTTTCAACAAAGAAATTCAACAACCACAAACACAATTTATTGATGTGACAAAATTAAAAAATCTAATTTTTTTTTCAACAAAGAAATTCAACAAACACAATTTGTTGATCTGACAAATGAAACTTTTTTCAACAAAAAAATTTAACAAACATTATTTATTGACATGATAAAGAATTTTGAAATAAAATTACTTGACTGAGTTTGTTGAAACCAAAATCGAAGTTTTGTATTATGGACTAACAGGACCCGTTTTTACTAAATGTTTAATTGACATCATGTTTGGTTGATTTACAATTGATGTTTGTTGATTTAAATTTGACGATTTTATTTTCTGTGTACAAATATTAAAAAATATTTCACAAAAATGTAATCCTCTAAAACTTTGAAGTCCTTTGAAAAGGAAACAGGATCACAAAATAAAAAACTGTATATGCAGTTTTCCTATAATTAGACTCTTGTTTCAAACGTATAATATCCGGTCTGTGTTTAACGACTTTTTTCTATTTTTGAAGACGGTGACTACTTAAAATCAAATTATTAATAATGGTTTTTATATATAAAAACACAAACTATAGGCCGAAGTAAAAGGAGCTCCGGTTTCTGGTAATTTGGATTCACCCGAAGGTGGTTTCGATGCAATAATGCAAGCCATAGTTTGCCGTCAACAAATCGGATGGCGTGAACAGGCTCGTCGTTTGTTAGTGTTCTCAACAGATGCGGGTTTTCACTATGCTGGTGACGGCAAGGTATTTACAAATTTCTTTGTAATAATTGTAATTTTTAACTAAAAAAAAATATTTTTCATTTTTATTAGCTTGGTGGTATTATTGCTCCCAATGATGGTGAATGTCATTTAAATTCTGAAGGTCTTTACACCCATTCGGTTCTGCAGGATTACCCTAGTATTTCTCAAATTAACCATAAGGTTAAGCAAAATTCTGTTAACGTTATATTTGCTGTTACCTCCGAGTTCCACTCAGTTTATGAAAAATTATCTCAACGTATTGAAGGTTCCTCCAGTTCGATTTTATCAAATGATTCTTCTAACGTGGTCGATTTAGTTAGAGAAGAATATAGCGTAAGTTTTATACAACAAGAGTAAAAAAGATTATATATTTTTATTAGGGTGGTCCTTAAAAAAAATGTTAGATTTCTGCACGAGACGCCCCGCTCAGTTTATTTATAAGATTCATGAAAAAGTAATACCAAAATTTTTTCAATTTTCGAAAATGTTCTTAGGGTTGCCCGGGCTCTTGCAATTTGGGACCTGGAGCAAAATTGACGTTTTTTAAAAAAATATACATATATTAAATGTTGTTTTTATTCGGCCTTCTATTAATATATGTCAAAAGCAATAGATTTTCAAGCTCGAGGTCTTAGTTGTTTAAATGTTTTTTTTATTTATTTGATATTATAAAAAATTAGATCTAATAATATCTAATAATATATGTATAATTATATCTTATTAGATTAGATCTAATATGATCTTCAATATCAAATTAGATGAAATTTACCGTTCCATTTTTGGGATCTAATTATATCAAATTTGATCTAATAAGATATAATCATATATTTTTTGATCCTCCATTTTTGGGATCAAATGGTGGATCTATTTATACATAATTATATTAAAAACTATATGATCATATCAAAACTTTTTTACTCGGGCCGTGTATTTTAAAAATGTTTAAGGTTATGTTGTTAATGATTTATATATTATTAAACTTTTATGTCTCTTATAGAAAATTTCTTCGTCAATTGAAATGAAAGATAATGCTAATAGTTATGTTAAAATTACTTATTATTCTGCCTGTTTAACTGGTGGCCCCGAAATACCCACTTCAAAATGTGATGGTCTTAAAGTAGGAGATGTTGTTAATTTCACTGCCAAAATTTTGGTAACTGCCTGTCCCACTGATCCTGCCGAATGGAATCAAGTTATTCAAATATATCCCGTGGGTATCAATGAAAGTTTAACTATCGATTTGGAAATGTTATGCTCGTGTCCTTGCGAAAAGCCCGGTTCAACTGGCTATCAAATTAATTCACCTCAATGTAACAATCATGGTACTTATATGTGTGGCATCTGTGAATGTGATGACATACATTTCGGTCACAATTGTGAATGTTCGACTACAGACTTTCATTCGGAGAAGGGCAAAGACTTGGGATGTCGCGCTGATAATGTAACAACAATTGATTGTAATGGTCGTGGTACTTGTTTGTGCGGTGTCTGTGAATGTGAAAAACGTTTTAATGGTGAAGTTGTTTCTGGCCGCTTCTGCGAATGTGATAATTACTCTTGTGATCGTCATGAACAAAAAATATGCTCGGGTCCAGATCATGGTGTGTGCGAGTGTGGCAGTTGTGTATGTAAACCAGGTTGGAGGGGTTCAGCTTGTGATTGCTGGTCTTCTAATGATACTTGTATTCCACCTAAAGGTGGTGAAATATGTTCAGGACATGGTGATTGTAAATGTGGTGCATGCAAGTAAGTTATTTTTTTTTATTAATATTGAGTGAATTAATCAAACACGGACCGAATATAAAAAATTTCTAAGATAACAAGCTTTTTTTTATTTTTGAGAAAGATTATTCTAGCTCAAGGTCATATTTCTTTACTAATCAATAGGGATGAGATTTCCATGCAAATGCAGGTTTTTTGTCGATAGTCTAAAAACGGTATCGACCAATTATCTTTCCGAATCAAGAAATTTGCATTAAAATGGCATCGATTTGTTTTTGCATATTTTGGTGAAAATGCATATTTTTGCATATTTTGGTTTTAAATGCATATTTTGTGCATATTTCCAACTTTTGAGTGCATATTTTTGCATATTTTGGCATAAATTAGCAAAAACACAAATTCAAATTTGTTCATTTCAAAAATTATTTTAAATTTTAAAAATTGATTTTGAAAATAAGAAATTTTATTTTTTTGCTTATAATTTTTTTTATAGATATTCTTAATTTAAAAAAAAATATATTATTCAGCTTTACCACAAGAAAATAAAATAAATTTAAAATGAGCTTTTAATTTTATTTCCATACAAATTGTTTTTGTTTTTAAAATCGACTTTCAAAAAATGTATTGAAAATTTGAAATTTAAAATAAAACTTTTGTTAAAATAGAGTTTTTGTTTTCTTGTGGTAAGGGCCATTGTTTATATGATGTTTTAAATGTTACTATAGGGTACTTTCCACTATCACACTTTTACATTATACACATCAAAATTTTCCAACTTCCTAAAGATTTTTGGATTCTTTTTTGATTGAAACCTAGTCGTATCTAATAAGTGAACAATTTCTGGCCAAATTTTTTAAAAAAATACTTCGCTAACATGGTGAAACTACGTTTGTATAATGGAAATGTGTGATAGTGAAAAGTACCCTTATGTAAACACGGCGTTATTTTTTGCTTTTTAAGAAGTTTTCCCTATGAAAATAAGATTTTTATTGCACACATTTTGTTTTTTAGTGCATATTTTTAGGTTTTTAAGTGCATGTTTTGAATTTTTTAGCGCATATTTTAAGCGCATATTTTCGATTTTTTAGTGCATGAAAATCTCATCCCTACTAATCAAAGTAGTAGTTGTGGTTATCAACTACAATTTCATTTGTTTTTGTATAAAAAATCTAAAACAACTTTTTTTTGCAGTCGTTTTAAAAAATAAATACAAAAAATTACTACATTGTTGTAACAGTTGTTTTATGTAGTTGTTTTTAATTAAAATAATTTTTTTTGTTTATAAAAAATTCAGACAATTTAAGTTATATTAAAAACAACGTAATTTAAAGTTGTTTTTCAATACACTCAAAAAATTATGTTAGTAATTTTATGAGTGTTTTTAACTGACATTTTATGAAAATGTCAGTTAAAATAACTACTTTGTAAGTTGTTTTGGGGTCAACTACTTTTTCAGTTAAATCAACTAACAATTTTAGTTACTTTAACTGACAAAAACAACTGACTTATGTAGTAAAAACTACCTACATTTGTAGTCAAAACAACTAACATGTAGTAAAAATAAAATAATCAATACAATTTTTTTTCTTATAAAAGGTGTGAAAAGTAAAACAAATTAAAATGTATTTTTATTTTTTGGAAAAAAACTTTGAAAATGTTTCAGAGATAAAAAAATTTAAAATTAACTACTTTAAATAACTGTTACTACATTACAGTACTTTTTTGTTAGTTGTTCAAAAAAACGACTTAAAATAACTAACAGAAATAGTTGTTTTATATTTTTCATACAAAAACAACTGACTTTGAGTTGAAAGCAACTAACTACTGTAAAATATACAAACAACTTACATGTAGTAACTTACATAATTTTCTGAGTGTAGAACAAAATTCAAAACCTCAAAAGTTTTCTATGGGGAAAAAGTCACACATCTAAAATGCATCAGAATCTAAAAATTTGTCTATAGCAAGAATTTTATAAATTCTGAAAGAATTTCTGTAGCAAAATGCCTCAGAACCTCACGATTTTTCTATTGGGATAATGTGTCAGAATCATTTACTTTCTCTTTAAGCTAATGACTGAAAAATTTCAAAATCAGGATTTTTTTTTGAGTAAACATGTCTGAAATCTGATATATTTTCTATTGGAAAAATATTTCAGAATCTGGGTATTTTGCTGTCAGAAAAATTCTTAAGGACCTGAGAATTTCTTGAGGAGACATTTTTCAAAATATCAAATATTTTCTTAAGTTCTAAAAACTTTTCTATAGGAATAAGTTTTTAAAATTTCTTTAGAAAAAATCAAAATAAACAAGAAGTAAAAACATTAAGTAATGATTCAAATCCGACCTGAGGTTCATCAGTAAAAACAAAAAGTTTCCTACTGAAGAGTCTTCAGTGAAGACAACACTAAAAACTGGAGTGTTTGAAACCGGTATAGGAATACCGGAAATGTCTATAAATTTTAGAAATTAAATTTACTTGTTTTCAATAGATTTTTTTTTACATACACTCAGAAAATTATGTAAGTTACTACATGTTAGTTATTTGTATATTTTACAGTAGTTAGTTGTTTTCAACTACAAAGTCAGTTGTTTTTGTATGAAAAATATCAAACAACTATTTCTGTTAGTTATTTTAAGTCGTTTTTTTGAACAACTAACAAAAAAGTACTGTGATGTAGTAACAGTTATTTAAAGTAGTTAATTTTATTTATTTTATCTCTGAAAAGTTTTAAAGTTTTTTTTCCAAAAAAAAAAAAATTCGTTATTTTTATTTTTCACAACTTTAAAAAAAAAAAAAAACTTGGAAAAAATTTGGTCTTCAATTTTTTTTTCTGAAAAATGTTTTGAAAAAAAAAATTATATATTGATTTTTTTATTTTTACTACATTTTAGTTGTTTTGACTACAAATGTAAGTAGTTTTTACTACATAAGTCAGTTGTTTTTTGTCAGTTAAAATAACTAACATTGTTAGTTGATTTAACTGAAAAATTAGTTGACCCCAAAACAACTTACAAAGTAGTTATTTTAACTGACATTTTCAGTTGATTTTACTAACATAATTTTTTAAGTGTATTCTGAATTTAAATTGACTAAATTATAATTAATCCAATATTTTTACTAATTTTATTTGTATTTCTATCTTAAGATGTAAATCTACCGCAGAAGAACGTTATTATGGTAAATATTGTGAAAAGTGTCCAACCTGTTCTGGTCGATGTGATGAGCTTAAAGACTGTGTACAATGTCTAATGCACCAGACTGGTGCACTGAAAGGGGCGAAAGATTGTGCTGCCAATTGTACCACGTTTACAGTAATCGGTGTTGAAAAAGTAGTACTTGACGAAAAGAAAGAAGAATATTTTTGTACTGTGTATGATAAAGAAGATTGTAAATATGATTTTAAATATAGCGAAGAAGATGATAAAATAATTGTACACGCTCAGCAAGAACCTGAATGTCCACCAAAAGTATTTATTTTAGCTATTGTATTGGGTGTTATAGCCGCCATTGTACTGGTGGGTTTGGCCACATTATTGTTGTGGAAACTATTCACTTCCATACATGATCGTCGTGAGTTTGCTAGATTTGAAAAGGAAAGTGCAAATGCTAAATGGGACGGGGTAAGTTGGAAGTTTTGAATTATTTAAAATACCATTGTAAAAAATATTTTTTGTTTTTTTTTTTCTCAATTTCAGGGTAAAAATCCGATTTATGTAGAAGCTACTTCAACATACCAGAATCCTCTGTATGGCAAATAATCTGTAGGATGTTGTTTTATAACGATCTAAATGTTTTCTATTTATATTTAAGATAGAATAATATTTAATTGCCATAAAAACTAAAACAAAACGAAAATTTTTAAATAATATAATTTTTTTTTAGTTAATTTAATGTGTTTAACTGCCAATATACTATAGTCAAACTTAATTTTTCTCAAATCACCTAAACCAAAACTTAACTATAAGCAATCCCTTTATTTTCTTTCATTTTAATAAACATTTTCTATTTTTTTTAATTTATCATTATTTTTTAATTTTTAAATTAATAAAAATTATTTATTATTCGACTTATAAATTCTATTGAGAAAGATTACTCCAGCTCGAGGTCACGTTTCTTTACTAGTTATTACAGAGTAGAGATGGGCGCGTGAGTGAATTTTGACTCACGCACGCTCACGCTCACGAAATAAAAATATTGCTCACGCACGATCACGCACGACATTGTTTTTTCTGCTCACGTTCACGCACGCTCACGTGAGTAACTAACATTTTTCTCACGCTCACGAAATAATCACGCTCACGAAGACTCACGAAATTAAAAAAAAAAAATGTATTTTACTTTTTATGTTTTCGTGCACAAAAAGTATTTAATTTCCTTTAAACAATAATAAAAATTTATTTAAATCACAATTTTATATTAATTATTCTCTAAATTCAACATAATGACAATTTTTATACCCTCCACTCTAGCAGGCGCGGATCCAGGAATTTCATTTGGGGGGGGGGGGGGGAGATTTTTTTTTACCAAAAAATCGGAAACCAACAAAGTTTGGTTTGAAGGAGGGGGGGGGGGGGGGTGCGGTATTGTGTTAATTTTTGTTACTATTTTTAATATTGCGTAACAAATTAATAACCAAAAAATATTTTTTTTTCAAGCATTTGGATTTAGGGGAACTTATTTTACTCAAAAAAATTTTTTCACAGTCGTATTTACTTCCAAAATAGGACCACTTTTATAGTCTAACAAACGTGCTTATTCACAGTTATGACTGACTATGACTGTCATAAGCCAATGTTTATGATTAAACAGTCATAACATCAAATATTTTTCTATACAAAAAAATTAAAAAATTTTAAATTTCATTTTTATTATGACGTCATAAAAATTGGCTTATGACAGTCAAATAGGGTTGCCAGACGTCCCGCATTTGGCGGGATTGTCCCGCTTTGTGACATCGATTCCCGCGTCCCGCGCGGGATTCCAAATTCCCGCTTTTTTTAAGCGTCAGAAAATAAGGAGAAGAAATTTTCTGATTTCAGCAATCAGTAGAAAAATGTACTGCTTCATTAAAAATTGTTATTGATACAGAAGTGAATATAAGTTTCCATAGTGCTATAGAGCTTAAGCGGGAGGAATAGAGTTCACTATTTTCGTTCATACACTTAAAATACTACCTCTGTCCAATCAGCAGAAAAATCTGCTGAAAATAAACCCATATTGAGCCCAATGCTGTTTATTTTGCCAAGACAGCAGAAAAATCTGCTGATTTTTGCAGAAAAATCTGCTGATTTCAGATAAACAATTTAAACATCTAAAATGTATTTTTTTATGTTAAGAAGACTTTTGAAAAAGTATACATTTTATCTAAAACTTATAAAAAAGCGATTGCAATTTTTTTTACGAAAATTTTCAGTTTTTTTTCAAAAATATGTTAAAAGTGTGATAATTCAAACTGCAAGTTGTTTAACAAATTTTTCCTCAGAGTTTTTTGTCTACATGTAGAATAAAAAGGGAAATACATATCGTCGGTGCGCCAACCAGAACCGCTATGTGTATTTTACAATTTTTTAAAGAGACTTTAATAACAGCTAAATTTGGTACTTTTGCGCTGTTTTTTAAAATTCAAATTAATGTAAATAGAAAATATGCAATATTATTTAAATGTTAATGAAAGAAATACATATTGTGTTAAAGCACCGCGAAGGGTCAAAATAAAGCTGATTTGTAAGCCCCTTCAAAAAATTTTGAAAAACACATAACGCTTTTGGTTGGCGCACCGACGATATATCGGGGAAAAAGTAAAATGGACGATATTATGCACTACTTTTGTCCCGCCAAAATTTTTAAAATCCCGCCATTTTTGTAATTTTTTTGTGTTTGTCCCGCTTTTTGAAAATAAATTTCTGGTAACCCTACAGTCAAAGCTAGTCACAACTGTGAATAGACACTAAAAATTTTTAATTTTCGAAAACATTAATAACATTAAGCATTACCCAGCAAAACTTTGGTAATGGGTAGTGATTATATAACACATTACCAGGTAATGTATATTCCTTATTTGTAGCATTATTTTAGGATGTCTTACCAAACATTTGTTCAACAACGTATTATTTTCAAGTGAAAAATAATGCATTACTAATAATTTGCTACGTAATGCATGATTATTGGAAAAAATGTATTTCATATTTATTATTTCTAAACATTAAATCATGGATGACTTATATTTGGTTACATTATGTATTATTTGAAAGTTTGAAATAATGCATTATTTATAATTGGATGCATAATGCATTACAATAACATAAAAAATAATTATTTTATAAAAAAATGCATAAGTTTAAACTAGAGATGGGCTCACGACAGGAAATTTCTAACGACACACACTCACGAGCATATTTTATCTACTTACACTCACTTACAATCACGTGAGTAAATTTAATACAAAATTACTTTTTCACTACTCGTAACACCTTATATATTATCTTCTGGTATGCTATATTATTTCATTTCTCGTAACCTATAAAATATTATATATTTTACACCTTACTGGTATTCTTCGTTATAAATTTATGACTTATTTTATACCTTACTGGTATTCTTTGTGATAATGTGGATGCATTACTTTGAGTCTCATCGCCTGTTAAAATCATCAATGCTGCAATGTATAAAATAAGAGATCCTATACCTTATTTTATACCTTATTTGGTAATCTAAGTTTTGCTGGGTAATATTCCGCAAAAAAAAAAATAATAAAGTATTAGATTTTTATGCATGTACCCTTCACAAAATATCTCAGATGTTGAAACAATTTTACTACAGAAAAACTCTTAGATTCTTAAATATTTTTCATATAAAAAATAACCCTTTCAGCAAATTGTTCAGAATCTGAAACCCTTTCTTATAGCAAATGTCTCAGATTTTTTAAATTTTCTATAGAAATAATCTGAGATTTTGAGACATTCTTTCTATAAAAAAAATTACAAATTCTGATATATTTTTCTTATAAAAAACCTCTAAAATAATTCTCATATTTCAAAGTTATTCTCAGATTCTAAGAACTTTTTCGTATACAAAAATTCTCAGATCCTGAAACATAATTCGTAAAAGAAAATTATCAGATACTTAAAAATTATCAGTTTTTAAAACATTTTATGAAGAAATTTTGAATCAATTTTCTTAAAATACGAAAAATGATACTGTTTTAATGCCATCTAGATTCTGAAACATTTTCATATAGAAAAAATTTTATTATTAGACACATTTCAAAAGAAAAATATACATTTTCAGACTCTAAGACGTTTTTCCTTTAGAAATGTTATTCGATTCTGAGAAATTTTTTGCTGAAAAAATCTTGGTATATTCTGAAACATTCTTTCAAAAGAAAAATTCTCAGTTGCTGTAGGATGTTTTCTATAGAACAGTTTTAAGACATTTTTCCTAAAATTTAATAGTACGTTCAGATTGGACTCGAAACCTCGTTAAACGGGGTTTCGTGCCAAACCTCGTTTGAAAATACGTATTTTCCCTCACAAATTGAAACCTTTTTGTAGTAAGGTTTCAACGAAAGTACGATCGAAACCTCGTAAATTTCATAATTATACTTATTTTTACCACTGTGCGACAACAAGAATTAGAGAAAATGGGAAAATGACAAATATAAAAAAATAAATAAATCAATATTTATATAAAATTTCTACAAAATATTTACTTATTTGGAATAGAAAAAAAATAAAAACGTATAAAAAAATAATTTCCGCGCAATTAAATTAGATTATAAAAATATTTTTTTAGTGAAAGTTTCCGAAACCTATATAAGTGTCAAAATTGTTGTGTGTGAACAGGTAAGTTTTAAATTTGAAAATACGAGGTTTCAAGCGGGTTTCGAGGCCAATCTGAACATAGTATAAGATAGTTTTACAATAAATTTGTTTTTACATTTAGATCAATGGTTCCCAACCTTTGATTCTCGCCCCACTGGGGGCAATTTGAATGCTTCAGGGGGCAACGAGCAAATTTTTAAGATTTTGTTTTGTTAAATAAACTAAAAAAATATTATTTTAGGTGAATTATTTAGTTGACTGTTAAAAACTTTTTCTAAAAACTTTGTTTAAACGATAATTTTAACATCAAGTTTGCTTAACCACAATTAAGTTTTGAGTTTTAAAGCAAATTTGAAAAATTTACAAATTTTTCTTGAGTGTAGGGGGGACATTGTAGTTTTTTTAACTAAAAAGTGGGGCATGGCGCAAAAAAGGTTGGGAACCATTTATTTAGAGTCAAATAAGTATCAAAACAGTTTCTAAAAATAAAGTCTGGAATTTCGAAACATTTTTCTATAAAAATATTCAGATAATAATTTTTTCTTAGAGAATGATAACCAGGGAGGCCAACTTAGTGCTTTTCGCGCTAGATCTAGTGCTTTTTGATGTGTCAAAACGCGAAAATTTTTGACCTAGTGCCAAATTAGAAAAACGCACTCACGTGGTGCTTTTTAAATTTTCAGGTTGTGCTTTTAGTGCTTTTTAAAATTATTTTTTATAGCCTCCAAACAAAGTATGGCGGTTTACTTAGTTTGTTATTTCGAGTGTAACACATCGAAATATAAGTCGGAGACTTCACAAAGTATATATTTTATTGATTTTTGATCGATTCAAAGACATTTTTTGAATGTCCGTCTGTCTATTTGTGAAAAGCAATATACAGTTCAAACTAAGAGCTAGACGCCTAAAATATGGAACGAATTTATAATTATGGTCAATAACTATTGGTCGTATTAAGTTCGGAAAAAGGGGCAAAATCGGACTAAGGGGAAAATGTTTTCTCTTGAAGAACTAAACCAACCTCTAAAAAATGCCATTCTTTGTAGGTGTTTTTTTTGTATTTTGGTTTAATATTTGAATTCTGTTCTGGGTGAAGTTCAAAGACTAAATTTGGCTTTTGAACAGGGATGCCAACTTAGTGCTTTTCGCGCTAGATCTAGTGCTTTTTGATGTGTCAAAACGCGAAATTTTTTGACCTAGTGCCAAAATAGAAAAACGCACTAACTTGGTGCTTTTTAAATTTTCAGTTGGTGCTTTTAGTGCTTTTTAAAATTAATTTCTATAGCCTCCAAACAAAGTATGGCGGTATACTTAGTTTGTTATTTCGAGTGTAACGCATCGAAATATTAGTCGAAGACCCCCACAAAGTATATATTTTATTGATTTATGATCGTTTCAAAGATATTTTTTGAATATCCGTCTGTCTGTCTGTCTGTCGGTGGAAAGCAATATGCAGTTCAAACTAAGAGCTAGACGTCTGAAATATGGAACGAATATATTATGGTCAATGACCATTGGTCGTATTAAGTTCGGAAAAATGGCAAAATCGGACTAAGGGGAAAATGTTTTCCCTTGAAGAACTAAACCAACCTCTAAAAATGTCATTCTTTGTAGTTTTTTTTTTGTATTTTGGTTTAATATTTGAGGGGGTTAGAGCACAAGGGGTTCAAGTGCCTTATATTTGATAATGAGAAAAAAGAGGTTAAAGTTAAATTGCAATAAAAAATGTTAGATGCTATCTATAATATTATTTTTTAGTTAATAGAGATCCTGAGATATATTTTAATCTAACAAGTTAAAAAAATACCGTCTTTTACACCCTTTTGCACCCAAAAATTGCATCTGAAGTAAGTAAGTCGCACGTATACCCATTGTGCTCTAACTTTTTTTATACATTTCTATTTAGAGCACAAGGGGTTCAAGTGCCTTATTTTTAATAATGAGAAAAAAGGGGTTAAAGTAAAATTGCAATAAAAAATGTTAGGTGGTATCAAGTATATTATTTTTTAGTTAATAGAGATCCTGAGATATATTTTAATCTAACAAGTTAAAAAAATACCGTCTTTTACACCCTTTTGCACCTAAAAATTGCATCTGAAGTAAGTAAGTCGCACTTATACCCCTTGTGCTCTAACTTTTTTTTATAAATTTGTAAATTCGTAAAAGGAAAACCACATTTTATTAAGAAAATCTGTAATGGTTCTTTGTTTAATTTTTTAGTCGTCATAATCAGATTCCATGACATCATTGGGATCATCTTCATCTTCATTAGGGCAACCAGCGGTCATAATTTGAAAAAATACGTTTTCGACCAAAATTCATCCTTATCTGGCACACAAATTAGGAATTTTTGGGAAAAATATTTAAAAATTCCAAAATAGCAATTTTGGTCCACAGATGCTGATTTACAAACATACAAAATATGTTTAACCAAATTCCTCTTAAAAGTAGCAAAATGTTGAGTATGTGAAAAATATAAAAATAAAAACACGATTTTGGGCCAAAAATGCTCATAAGCATCTGTGGACCAAAATCTCTGATCAATTTTTGTGGACCAAAATCGTGTTGTTATACTTTTTTTTAATATTTTTTAGATAATATGCTTTATATTTTACAACTTTTGGGACAAATTTGGATAAGAAAAAAAATTGTGCAGAAAAATCAGCATCTGTGGACCAATATTTTTTTTTTTTTTTTGTAATGTGCTCGATTCGGGAGTACTCTTTCACCATTCACCTACTTTTTAAAAATTTGATATCCTTTCGAATTTTAAGATTTTTAAATTTTTCCTTGTAATTATTTAAGATATTACTATATTTTAAGAAGAAAAAAAATTTAAAATCTTGAAATTCAAAAGAATATCAAATTTTTAAAAATTTGGTGAATGGTTAAATAGTACTCCCGAATCGAGCACAATATTTTTCCTACGCATTTAGCAGTTGTACGCAAGAACTCCTAATTTTTGAGCCGGATTTGGTCAAAATATTCGGACATGAATTTTGGTCGAAAAGCGCCATTAAATTGCAATAAAAAATGTTAGATGATATCTAGTATATTATTTTTAAGTTAATAGAGTTCCTGAGATATATTTTTATCTAACAAGTTAAAAAAATACCGTGTTTTACACCCTTTTGCACCCAAAAATTGCATCTGAAGTAAGTAAGTGGCACTTATACCCCTTGTGCTCTAACTTTTTTTATAAATTTGTAAATTCGTAAAAGGAAAACCACATTTTATTAAGAAAATGTGTAATGGTTCTTTGTTTAATTTTTTAGTCGTCATAATCAGATTCCATGACATCATTGGGCTCATCTTCATCTTCATTAGGGCATCCCGTCAAATCTAAACTTTCGAATTTCGTATCATAATACCTGCCGAAAATTATTTAACCAAATCTGGCTCAAAAATTAGGAATTTTTGAGTACCTTATGGGAAATTTTTTTTAAAAATTCCACTTTTGGTCCACAGATGCTGATTTTCAAACATAAAAATTATTTTTAACCAAATTGGTCTTAAAAGTTAAATTTTAATAATTGCTTGGAGCACAAGGGGTTTAAGTGCTTTAAATTTAATAATGGGAAAAAAGAGGTTATAGTTAAATTGCAGTAAAAAATGTTAGATGATATCTAGAATATTATTTTTTAGTTAATAGAGATCCTGAGATATATTTTAATCTAACAAGTTAAAAAAATACCATATTTCACAAATACAAGCACCCAAAAATTGCCTCTGAAGTATGTAAGTGGCACTTATACCCCTTGTGCTCTAACTTTTTTTATAAATTTCTAAATTATGAAAAGAATGTTAGTTATTTGTAAAAGGAAAACCACATTTTATTACGAAAGTCTTTAATGGTAATTTGTTTAATTTTTAAGTCGTCATAATCAGATTCCATGACATCATCGGGCTCATCTTCATCTTCATTAGGGCGTCCCTTGAAATCTAAACTTTCGAATTTCGTGCCGTGATACCTGCCGAACGATGGACATGGAGTAGCTAATTGTGGGAAAATTTATGAAAAATTTTTGCAAGGTCATTTTTAGTCTGCAACCAGCGGTCAAAGTTTAAAAAATTACGTTTTTGGACCAAAATTTATATCTGAAATATTTAACCCAATCTGGGTCAAAAATAAGGAACTTTTGCGCGTTTTATGGGAAAAATATTTAAAAAATTTCAAAATTGCGATTTTGGTCCACAGATGCTGATTTATAAACATAAAAAATATTTTTAACCAAATTTGTCTTAAAAGTCGAAAAATGTTGAGTATTTTATGTGAAAAATTTTAAAAATTAACCCACGATTTTGGTCCAAAAAGGCTGATTAGCATCTGGTATCAAAATCTTTGATCAGCATTTTTGAACGAAAATCGTGTTTTTTATATTTTTTTAATATTTTTTAGATAACTTGCTTTACATTTTCCAACTTTTAGGACCAATTTGGATAAAAAAATAATATTTATGTTAAAAATCAGCATCTGTGGACCAATATTTTTTTTTTTGGGATTTTTTTATATTTTTCCTATTATGTACGCAAAAAATCCTAATTTTTGAGCCGAATTTGGTCAAAAAATTCGGACATGAATTTTGGTCGGAAATCGCGATTTTTCACACTTTAACCGCTGGTTACAGACTGAAGATGCTCTTGCAAAATTTGATTACTATTACTACAAGAACTTCTCGGAATTCAACCACTTTGTCCACGTGAAAAACTAAATTTTAATAATTGCTTGGAGCACAAGGGGTTTAAGTGCTCATATACCCCTTGTGCTCCAAGCAAAACAGGTATTTTAGTAACAAGAGCTAAAAATTGTCGCCATATCTCGCTAACGAATAAGAATTTCACATTAATTTCTGGTGCTATGAACTACTGTGAACTTCACCTACTAATTCCATATGTTAACTCAATTTTTTTAAAAAAGTCACTTGAACCCCTTGTGCTCTAACCCCCTCATTTGAATTCTGTTCTGGGTGAAGTTCAAAGCTAAATTTGGATTTTGAAGCGGAAAATGCAGACCATGTAAAATTGTACAACGATTTATGTCGGTTGTTCAAAAGTTTAACCAACAAACTTATCAAAAATTTTGTTTGAATAAAAATATTATTTTTTTTTACTTTTTTATCTATTTAAAAAACAGTCCAGTGCTTTTTTACCCTTTTTTTTAAGCAAATTTACGCGTTTTTACCCGTTTATAAAATTTTTGTGCGCGTTTTGCTCTTAAATAGTTGGCATCTCTGGGCAAAAGCACTACGCTGCGTTTTTACTCTCACACCTACATGCTCTCACTCATTAAACAAAATCAAAAAAAACACAATTTTCTCCTCTCTTCTTGCTTAAAATATACTTAGAGAAATAATCAATAACGAATTTTAATGTCAAATTCTTGTTTAAGGAACATTTTTTTGGTAAACCAGAATGCTTAGTTTGTCACTATTCACTAAATATTACATTGCTAGACATTTTAACCAATGTCATTTATTATCTTTTTTATTTTTTAAATGGTTAAATATATTATTATTTTTACAATAAGTTTCTTTAAGTGCATTGAGTATGAGAGTGCTACATGTTACACACACAAAGACAAAATATGATAGTATGTGTTTGCCTGTCACTGCCCAGTCAGAAATTGCCAACCGTACCAAAAATTTTGTGTTGGTACAATGTCGGGCTAGCCAAAAATACAACATTGTATAGTGTAAAACAGTTTTACTAAAAATATTGTGTTGGCACAACTTTGTGTTTACATAAAACACTACACTATAGATTATAATTTAAAAGTTTAAGATTTTTATTTTTTTTTAAAAAGTTTTTGATTTACATAGACTTCAATTCTTTAATCTAAGTGGACACTTAAGTAGTTGCTTTTTCAATCAAATTGTACAAAATGGTAGCTAAAAAGCACTACATCGCGATTTTCAATACATTCCTAAGCAAAGGTTAATCTAAGGTCGTAATTTTGTAAAATCAATGTTGGCCACTGTTATCATTTCAACCTCGGAATGACGTCGTAGACTTAGAAACGGGTATGATTCGCCAACGTTGGTACCGTCGCCGCCAACTTCATTCCAACGTTGGCCCGTTTGTATTTTTCTGCCTGGGTGCTCTATTGCATCAAATGCAATTTCTCTCATTCTGAAACATTTTAAGGATTTAAAAAAAAATTTACTTCAGTACAAATAGCCTCTATTTGTTTACATCCTGGTCATTTTCCTTCTATGTATCTTTGTTCCTCTCCCTTTTTCCCTTTTCTTTTCCTTTCTTTTCCTTTTTTTTCTTTTTTTTCCTTTCTTTTTTTCTTTTCTTTTCTTTTCTTTTCCTTTTTTTTTTTTTTTAAATCATTTTGGGGGGGGGGGAGAAATCCCATTCTCCCCCCCCCTGGATCCGCGCCTGACTCTAGTGATAGAGGGTATATATAAGTTTGTCATTCCGTGTGTAACACCTCGAAATATTGATCTAAGACCCCATAAAGTATATATATTCATGATCCTCGTTCGATTCTAAGACGATCTAGCGATGTACGTCCGTCTGTCTGTCTGTTGAAAACATGCTAACTTTTGAAAGACTTTACGGAGGCTCTTGAAGTTTGCCATATATGTTGGGCATTTACCTGGTCAGGTTGGTATTGCAATCCAGCGAAATCGGTCCAGTGGTTCAAAAGTTATGAGCAAAAGAGTGAATTTCGGCAAGGGTTTTACACGAATTTACGAGATAACAAGTAGAAAAGTTAAATTCGACTTGGCCGAATCTATGAATACCCTCCACAATGTCCTTTTTAAGTGATAATAAATTTTCTAACGTGAAAAAATGAAATTTTTTGTCAGAAATATTTTATTTAGCGTAAAAAAACTTTTTTTAGTAATTTTTGAAAAAAAAAAAAATAATTTATTAATTTTTTTTTTTGAGTGTAAAATTTTTTTTGAGTGTATTTTTTTTTTTGTTTTAGTGTAAAAATATTTTTGAGTGACAAAAATACCTTGTGACTTACAAATGTCTTTAAAACATTTTTAACGGGTTTTCAACACGTAAATTTAAGGTGAAACTAATCTGAAATTTACGGTTTTGCTAATACCTTTTGAACCACTGGACCGATTTGGCTGAAATTTAAAACGAACCGGACCAGAGGAACGGCAAATATATGTGTAATACTTCAGCACCCTCAGAAATGCCGTTCGAAAGTTACAGCGTGTTTTATCTCGTAAATTTCAGAAAAACCCTTGCCGAAATTCACTCATTTGCTTATAATTTTTGAACCACTGGACCAATTTCGCTGGATTGCAATACCAACCTGACCAGGTAAATGCCCAACATATATGCCAAACTTCAGGAGCCTCCGTAAAGTCTTTCAAAAGTTAGCGTGTTTTCAACAGACAGACAGACGGACGGACGGACGGACATCGCTAGATCGTCTTAAAATCGATCGAGGATCATGAATATATATACTTTATGGGGTCCTAGACCAATATTTCGAGGTGTTACAAACGGAATGACAAACTTATATATACCCTCTATCACTAGAGAGGAGGGTATTAAAAACACGATAACTTTCTAAAGGCAATTCTGAGGATGCTGAAGCTTGGCATATATATTTGTCGTTCCTTTTGGCTGTTTCGTATTGAATTTCAGTCAAATCAGTCCAGTGGTTCAAAAGTTATTAGCAAAACCGTAAATTTCAGATTCGCCTCACCTTAAATTCACGTGTTGAAAACCCGTTAAACATCCCAGTCAGAAATTGCCAACCGTACCAAAAATTTTGTGTTGGTACAATATCGGGCTAGCCAAAAATACAACATTGTATAATGTAAAACAGTTTTACTAAAAATATTGTGTTGGCACAACTTTGTGTTTACATAAAACACTACACTATAGATTATAATTTAAAAGTTTAACATTTTTATTTTTTTAAAAAGTTTTCGATTTACATACCCCTCAACTCTTTAATCTAAGTGAACACTTAAGTAGTTGCTTTTTCAACCAATTTGTACAAAATGGTAACTAAAAAGCACGACATCGAGATTTTCAATACATCCCTAAGCAAAAGTTAAATCCAATGTCGTAAATTTGTAAAATCAATGTTAACCCAACGTTAAAACAAAAGTCGAGCGATCGTTGGCCACTGTTATCATTTCAACGTCGGAATGACGTCGTAGACTTAGAAACGGGTATGATTTGCCAACGTTGGTACCGTCGCCGCCAACTTCATTCCAACGTTGGCCCGTTTGTATTTTTCTGACTGGGATGTTTTAAAAACATTGGTAAGTCACAAAAATATTTTACAACGCATTTTTGTTACTCAAAAATATTTTTACACTAAAAGAAAAAAAAAATACACTCGAAAAAAATTTTACACTCAAAAAAATTTTACACTCAAAAAAAATTTTACACTCAAAAAAAAAATTACACTCAAAAAAAAATTTAGTAAATTATTTTTTTTTTTTCAAAAATTATTTTAAAAAAAAGTTTTTTACACAAAATAAAATATTTCTAATCAAAAATGTTATTTTTTCACTCTAGAAAATTTAGTATAACTTAAAAAGGGCATTGTGGGGGGTATTCATCGATTCGGCCAAGTCGAGTTTAACTTTTCTACTTGTTTTTACCTGTTTTCTGTTTCAAACAGCACATAAAAATCACGCAAACTCACGAAACAAAAATTACTCACGCACGAAACTATTTTTTCTAATCACGCGCACTCACGATCACGTGAGTAAAAATAATTTCACTCACGAGCGCATCTCTATTACAGAGTCCAAACATGGGCTGACTGGATCTATGTTTCTTTATAACTTTAATTAGTGTGGCAAATACACACAAACCTATTTTAATTATATCGGGCGTAATTTTTATACGGGGACTAACAATATGTACAAAAATGGTTGAAATATAGGCCGCTGTTCCAAAAAATATCGTTTTTTTAGAGATGGGTGAGTGAGTGATTTTTGACTTACACTCACGAGTCAGTGGTCTTTAAATTAGTAAATTAGTTGAGGTTACTCCTTAAAATGTTAAATTAAAGATTTTGTCTGGCAGACAAAATTTTCTATACGAAAATATCGTCTGGCAGAGAAAATTTCTGACAGACAAAATTTTCTAAACGAGAATATTTCCATATGAAGTTCATTTACCAGAACTTCAATTTTTTTTCTGGCCGCAACTTTTTTGGGGCGTTGATATAAAAAATAATGATAAAACTGTATTAAGTGCGAAAACCATGGGGGAATTATGTAACTTGATAGTCGTCAATCGTATCGTTTTCTTTATTATTCCATTACCATATAGTGCCATTTTATGGTAATAGAAAAATGAGCTAACGATGACGATTGGCGATTATCAAGTTACATAATTAGCCCCCATATTTTATATATTTGTCAACATTTTACGTCCCTCGCCGACAGTCCAAAAAAAAAAACTCCCGGCAATTTTTATATCCTCCAACTACAGTATGGGTCATTCCTTTTGTAACGCATCGAAATATCGGTCGGGGACCCCATACAGTAAGACTTTTCTAGAATGTCCGTATGTCCGTCTGTATAAGACACGATGCAGTCCAAAATAAACAAGATAGACGCGCACTTGGACTTAGGAAATAAAAAAAAAAATAGTTCTTTCCCCGCCCACTTTTGTGGGCGTGGATATTAAAAATGTTTTTAAATAATGATAAAATTGTATTACTTACGATCAAAAACATAATAAATAAATTTTTAAACATTTACCGCAATGGGTTAAGTGTCAACCAATTACCCCTACTGACCCCCCCCCCCCCAAAAAAAAAACGCCCCTGAATTTTTTTTTTTTTTATATGTTGGAGGGTATTATAGATTTGGCACAGCCGAATTTAACACTCTCACTTGTTTTATTTAGTTGTCTTACATGATGGAGGTAACAAAGTTTCGACACAGAAAACCTCTGCAATACCTTACATGTTTATAATGCCCCTGTATTAAACCCTCAAAGCTAAAAAGTAAATAAATGTACTCTTATTTTTCTGTTTAAAATTTTTAGGTTTATTTAAATAATTAAAGGCAGTTTTAACATAAAAGCCTATAACGTTCTACAAAGTAAGACAAAAACATAAGAGAAACGTTTTATAGAAAAATTGTTGTTTGGTTTTTTTTAATCATTTAATAATGTTGAACTGCTAACTAACCAAGATCAGTTTAGATCACAATATAATGAAACGCCAAAATTGCAACTTAACTGTTGGCAGCAGTAAAAGAACAATACAAAATTGGGCATATTGCAAACTCTCTGCCTTTTAAAAAGCATTTATGCGCCTTAATTAAGGTTAATATTCCAAATTATTTTCTTTATCAAAAATATAAATCCATCCAGTATGCAGTAGTTGCTTGTTTAATGAAAATGGAATATCAATGAAATATTAAATCAGCATCGGGTGCTCCCTTTTGATGTTTAAACTTGGGTTTATTAGGACGAGCATACAGACTGGGCTGACTACTACGTTGTGATTGCATTAAGGACTCTTGATAGTCTTCTTCCTCAATACGTTCGGTAATATTTAAAGTTAAACGTTTAACTTTTTCCTTTTCTTCGCGTATCTTTTCCTCTTGCAATTTCAAATTAATGGCCAATTGAGAATCGGAAGGAGCAACAAATTGTTTAAATTGTTGTTTACCACCTTTGCCACCACGTACCATCAGAACAAATGGTATCACTGCAGCAGCAGCAGTATTATTTGTAGATTTAACATCAGTGTTTGATGATTGTGTGGTGGAAGATGCTGCCGCAGCAGCAGCTGTAGATGATATTTGTTCATAGGATTTCTTATTATTTCTAACCATCATGGGCACTGGTATATCTTTAGTATTAGGCTTAACCGTGTCTTTTATACGTTCCTGATAACTATCTTGAGCCATTTTTTCAAACATTTGTTCAAATTCTAAATCTTCTTTAGTCTTAACCGGTTCTTTAATGTCATCCTCGGGCATACCCTCATTTTCGGTCCAATCAGTAGTATTAGCTTGATTTGTGGCATCTTCCGTATTATCATCGTCATCATTAAAACCCTCTTCGTGACGTTCGTCACGTGGTCTTCTATCCATTTCAGAGGATGAGTCATCACTAGCCTTTTTTAAAAAAAAACAAAAACGATAGTAAAAAATGATTAAAGTTATTTCAATGTGAAAAAACTTACTCCATCATCAAATTCACTATCTTCGGGTATGGGGTGTAAATTCGAAGAGTCCTCTGCATTGAGTTGTTCTGTCAATTCTTTAAGTTGTGGATATAATTTTTCTTTTAACTTTTCAATGGATTCCTTAGCTTGGTCCAAGTTTTTATATAGTTTAAGTTTAGGTCTAACATTAGACAGACATTCACGATACATATGATCTACTAGTATAGGAAATAAGTCATGGGTATCCTGAACTTTGGAGAAAATCGGATTAGATTTTTTATACCAATAGTAGTGTTGGAAGAAAACCAAAAAGTAATCCAATCTGAAATGAAATTATTTTTTTTTTCTTATTAATAAAATATTTATTTTTTATTATTTTTACAACCAAGATTTAAAAAATATTCGAATTGCGATTGCAAAACGAAATGTTAGGAAGAAGAATTTTTCTGTACAAAATCAAAAAAAAAAGACTTAATCGACGCGTGTTTCGTGCAGATTAAGTCTTGCAAAAATGAGCAACAGAAAAATAATTTTCTTGAAAAGTATTCTATGAGATTATCATAGTTTTAATTAGTAAAGGAAATAATGACCTCGAGCTATAATAAACCTACTCAAAATATTTTGTCTTTCTTTCTATAGAAATGCTGCAGCATTTGTTCGAATTTATCTGACTTTTTTAATTTTCCTAAATTTTTCTGAGCCCTTGGATATTTCTGATCAATTTTGGAATTTTTTTGACTTTTTTCGTTAATTGTTTGAATCTTTTAATTTTTTAACATTTTTTTTTTTATTTTCCTGAATTTTTATTATTTTTGTGAATTAAAAAAAATTTTCTTGTGTTTTTTTATAATTTGCTAAATATTTTAAATTTTCTGAATTTTCATGCAATTATTAGAATATTTCTGAATTTTATTAAAAATTTTTTTTAATTTTTTTTTTGTCAAAAATATGAAGAATCTGAAAATTTGTTTAGAGAACATGATGTTTCAGTTCTTAGAATCAGAGTTATGAATCTTGATTCAAAAGTATTACAAATTCACAATAAGCCACCATTTACTTGGCTCGTGTTGTAAAAGCCTCAACAATTTATTTCATATTTTCCCTTTTGGTTTATAATGACTTATTTATCTTAATACAAAAAGCAATTACAACTTACTTTTGTTTACTCGCCGAACTAGTAAAATATGGTCCACAAGTATCCAATAACACACAAGCCAATTTTAAACGAAATAAACTATCGGGAGGATCTAATTCTGAAATTACACCTTCTTCCGTTGAAACACCCAACGATATAATCGAGTATAAAGTATTTAAGATATTTGTTGATTCGACCAATTTATAATTATATAGTTCACCCAAATACTTAGCCATTGCAATACGTCTCTGGGCTAATTTAGGTGAATGTATTTCTAAGCCAGCTCTTATGTCCTCAAAAACATTATCAATAACCATAGTTACAGCTTTCTCCTGATATGAACTTAGACCCGATAATAGATCTGCTAGACAACGTATCAATGGAAAACGTAAGAGATAAGCCTTAGATAAACACTTAATAACATAACCACTTATAGTAGGATCATGCCAATTTATACGTCTCAACATTTTAATACAACGATCAACATTTTGTTTATTTAGTTCTTCAAATATTAAATGTCTGATATATTCATGTATTACCGGTCTTAAGACCACATCTTGTTTTACAGTTTCTGGTGGTTTTACCAAGTAATAGACATTTTCAACTTGTGCTGCATGTCGGGAATCTAAAGCAGTTGCAGTTTTTAAACGCATCATTTGATCTAGAAAAGTATTCATTAACCAACGAGTGTCCTTGCAATTAAATAGATAAACACCAGCGACTTCTATAAAAGCACAAGCCATTTCAATTTGATGATGTTGAAAATCTCTTAATAAGATTTTTAAACAGCTCAAGGCATCAAATTTCTTAAGTAAACCAAATTTAACCATTTCACCCATAAAACGTACAATTTTAATTTTCGATTCTATATTCAATTGATTTTTCATACGTATGTGCCATTTGAATTCCTTGCGTAGAAGTTCAGATAAATCCAAGGCTACATCTGTATTACAAAGATTGACAATGGCCACAAAACGAGACAAAAATGGCAATAGATCTAAACGATTTCTATAAAAGATAAAAAAATAAATTTTAAAACATATTAAAATTTTTTTAATTAATATAACAAACCTGTGTACTGCAAATATGGATTTTGTTAGCTTTTTACGATTATTTTTTGTATTATAATTTAATAAAAATTCAATGGCCGCCGAATCTATTAATTCCTTGTTAACACAATTATTTAAATTCTTTAAAAATTGAGCAAATAATTGTTTATTTGAGCCGGGTGTTTGATTACTTTGTCTGCCCGCTTCCATTAATGCATTACCAATTTTATCTGGCAGAGGATTTGTTGATGACGCCTCATCATTTTCTCCTTGATCTTTATCATTTGGTGGATCTGAAGTTGTCGAGGGTGGATCATCTAAATCCATATCATTATCAATATCTGCATCCAATGCTTCTTCCGTCATAACTGAAGTATCTTCAATTTGTTCTGGATCTACTTTAGGAGCCGAAAAATTTGGTAGAAATTGTCGTAGATCTGGTAAGTCAATGTAAAAACTTTTAGTTTCTTCATCACCCCAGGGATCTAATTCTCCCAGTGCCGCCTCATCCATCATATTTTCTATAACAGTACCAGGATTACAGGTTTCGATTTCTTTAGCCAACTCGGGCAAAGGTTCATCAAGCAAATCGGATAGTGTTTGAGCAGATGATAGTAATTTATCAAAATTAGCTTGCATAAGTTCACATTTTTCTTTTGTTTTTGTAGAAATTTCACCTTGGAGTTTATTTGTTTTGGAGAATAAGGAAATAAAGTAAATAAATTATATAATTTACATTTTTTTTAAGTTTTAATATTTAAGAAAATTTGTTTATTCCAATTAAGAAATACTACACCATTTACAGATGTTAGTCGAAGGAGATCAATTGTAATTCAAAGATTTAACTTGTAATTCAAAGATTCTACTTGAAATTTGAAGATTATACTTGAAATTCGAAGATTCTACTTGATATTCAAAAATTCTACTTTTAATGCAAAAATTCAATTTGTTACTCTAAGATTTCGATTGTAATTCGAAAAAAATCAATTTTAATTCGAAATTTATCAAATTGTTTTTCAAAAAATATGAATTGTAATTCAAAGATTTCAACTGTAATTCAAAAATAGGTTATTTGTAATTTGAAAATGATAAAGCGATCTTTTATGAATCACTGTTTAAATTTTCAAAGTACAATTGGTCTTTTTCGAATTACAATTGCTATTTTTTTTATACCATACTTGGGACCTGTGCCCAAATAACGGTATTCGTGATCAAACTACATTTCGATAAATACCGAATTTTGGTAAATAATTTTGGAAAGACGACAATCTTTACTACAAGTTGGATTTTAATTTGCAATCCTGGTAAACATTTTTTCATTTATGATATGGAAAAACTGGTATTTTTCTGGTATAGATTTCTATAGTAAAATTTGATATCAAAGGCCGTAATTTGGGTCCTGATATTACTTTTGTATGAAAAACAATGTCAATGCTTGCTAGTTCACTGCCATTTATATTTACATGATGCTTCAATGGGATTAGGAAATACCGCTTTTATCGGACCGCACCCTTTTGTGGGCGTGGATTAAAAAAATTATTAAAAAAATTATTAAAGTGGAAATCTTAAGGGCTGTGACAACAAGTTTGTTAACAAACTTGGGTCACAGACAGTGGCCGTATACTTATTGTACACAGTGTACAAATACCCTAACAGAACCCAACAGTAGAAATATTTTTGTAACAAACAAGTAGCAACAACACACACACTGTGTGGTTTTGATATAGCAGACACACAAGCAACAGAACCCCACAGTAGAAATATTTTGTAACAAACAAGTAGCAACAACATACAGTGGGCTTTTGTTTTTTTGTAATAAACAAGTAAACAAGTAGCAACAAAATATAAGGACTTGTTTTCAATATTGACCGTTAGATAAATAAAACAACACACAGGAGTAATATTTTGTTGGTAGTTTCTATGAGCTTGGATTTGTATAAAAGACGCGTGGTTTTAACAAACAGGTCTCATTCTTTTATCAGCGATTCGGTCTGTAAGTAATAAAATTAATATAAGGTAGACACTTCATTTGGTGGTTAGCGAACACCTTATGAAGTTAGAATTATTATAAGCAGTAGTGAACTTTCACTGGTGGTTATCGAGCACCAGGGAAAGACGTAGGAACCTAAGTAAAGTTAAGTATATGCTTCGACTGGTGGTTAGCGAGCACCAGACCGAAGCTAGGGTAATGGTAAGATAATCCTCCGACGGTGGTTAGCGAGCACCCGAGGACACTAGTGGATCATCAGTAGCGAGTAGTACACTTCAGCCGGTGGTTACCGAACACTGGATGAAGTTAACCATAATTTAGATTTTTAACGAGCATTCCCGAAGGTGGTTGGCGATCACCGGAGGGAATTAGATTAAGTCGTAGTATAGAAACTATTCCGCCCGGTGGTTACCGAGCACCGGATGGAATAATCTTACCTTTTCAGGAATTAAGCATCCACTTCGGCTGGTGGTTACCGATCACCAGGCGAAGATTAGAAAGTAGACGAACCAAGGAACACTTTACCGGGTGGTTAGCGAACACCCGTGGAAGTCAGATTCCGAGGAACGTGTGGTGAATGGTAGAGTAGAATTCGTTCTTTTCAGCTTATAGGTTCGGCGGATAATTAAACGAGCAATTACCGAAGGTGTTCCGAGCGTCAGGACAAACGAGTTTCACCAGGTCTAACATCCGAGACAAAATTGTGGCGTAAGAGTGTGCGGTAAACGTCGGCCAGTGATCACGGGTCGGATGTACGAGGGTTCACGAGTGGTTACCGAACACGAGTGGACCACTGGACAGACGATTCGTGAAGGCAACTGGGTTGGAAACTGCTAGTGGTTTCCTAGCACGAACAGTGGACAACCCAGCATAAAATCCGAAGCACGAGCGAGGGGACCCGACCAAGTTCGAGAGGGAAACGAGGGACACGAGTGTCATCCCAAAGTGGAAACTTCCTCAGGAGAATACCCGGAACAGGAAAACGGTCACAGGGAGCCAAACACGAAGATTGCCGAAGTGGAGCCGAAGAGGAACGATCAATTAATATTATATATTTTGAATGAAATTTTATATTAATGTTTTAAATAAACCGAGATTGTGAAGTATTGAAACAAAAAGTACACGTGTTCATTATTTCTTGTAGCGAAACCTGGACAAAGGCTGAGTATTTACCCTAGCGAAAACAAGTCGTTACAAGTGGCGCCCGAGCAGGCTATTTAAACAAGAAAGTAAAACACGAAGAATACACGAGCAACATGGAGAATACAAAGGAGTTTTATGATGAAGTAGCAGCATTTGCAACAAAATTTGGTGTCGATGCGGAGGAAAATGTAGAGGAACTACGAAAACGTTTGGAGGACTTTATCAAAAATGTTAGTCATGAAACCAGTACAAGTGAATACGCAAGCAGTTTATACGCCATAGAACGAGTAAGAAAATGGTCTCTTAAGTATGACGGAAGCATGAATCCGTTAGATTTTCTGGAACGGGTACGGGAACTGGCTGGAGCCTATAAAATTCCACTGGATCGAGTACCTAAGATAATGCCGGAACTGCTGAAGGACTTGGCACTAATATGGTTTAGAAATAATAATGATAATTGGAGCGACTGGAATGAGTTTCAACGGGACTTTCTCGAATACTTTTTACCAACGGGATATTTCAAGACACTGAAGGATAGGATCAGGGGCAGGAAGCAACAGGCAGGTGAATTATTTAAGGTTTACATGGTTAGTTTACAGGATTTGATGAGGCAGGCAGGATACAGCGAGGCACAAAAATTGGAACGGATTTATGAGAATTTGAACCCTAGTTATAGATTATATATAAAACGTAGAGAGTTCAGGAACAAGCGGGAGCTACTCAGATTGGCAGGGGATTTTGAGCTTTTGATGAGGGAGGCTTTAGGTTTTCAACAAACGCCACCTACTCCGACGATGGTTACGCAAACACAACTCCAACCAATGAAGCTGGATAAACAACATAAGATGGTCGTTATGGCAGGAGCAGTGTGTGATAATAATCGATGTTATGAAGAGCAAGTAATCGATGTGATTAATCCAAGAGCGGCATGCAGGCGATGTGGACAGGAGGGCCATGGCTATCGGTTTTGTCAAAATGAATCCAAACTATTTTGCTGGGAGTGTGGTAAACCGAGTGTTCGTACGAGGGAGTGTTGCAATAAGAGAAGGGAAAAATGGTCGTTGAGTGATGGTGTATTTCAGGGTAAACGATCCATATCGGAGGCAGCAGGTACATCTACAAAATCTATGAACGCAATCTACATGAGACAAGGTCATATATTTGCGAAAGTGACATTGGGAAGTCAAGTGGCAGAGGCGCTAGTAGATACCGGGGCGTCCAACAGTTTTATATGTACCCAGTTGGCAGACAAGATGATAGGAGTAGAACGAGTGAAGGTTGATGTAGGTATAACTCTGGCTGACGGTAAAAAAGCGGCGGTGAACGAGGCAGTGGTGATGGAAGTAGCGGTAGGCGATAGGAGCTTTAGAATGTCGTTGTTAATTCTTCCTGAGGTAATGGATGGGTTAATACTGGGGATGGATTTCTTAACCAAGGTAAATGCTACGTTAAGCTGTGGCGGTGTAACACTTCAATTAAAGGAGGAGGTAGGAGGAGTAAGAAGTCCGAAGACTCGATGCACGGGTGTAGAAACTATAGGCAACGAGGAGGAAGTGCGTATAAAGCGGTTCTTAGAAGGTGAATTACGAGGTTTTGAAACTTTGACTGGACTTTCTAATATTACAGAACATCGAATTGTAATGAAGGATGAAACTCCGTTTAAGCAAAGGTATATGCAGACGAACCCGGCAAAGCAAAAGATAATAAGTGATCTGGTGGATGAGTTGATAGAGAATGGATGTATTGAACCTTCATATAGTCCATACAGTTCACCGATTGTGTTGGCACCTAAAAAGAATGGTAAGTGGAGGCTTTGCTGTGACTTTCGGCAATTAAACAGCAGGTCAGTAACAGATGCATACCCTTTACCACGTATCAATTCCATTCTGGAGAGGCTGCGAGATGCGAAATATTTTAGCACACTGGATCTTAAAAATGGTTACTGGCAGATACCCATGGAGAAGGAAAGTAGGGTAGTAACAGCATTTACAGTACCAGGTCGAGGGTTGTTCCAGTGGAAGGTGATGCCTTTTGGATTACATTCGGCGCCAGCTACGTTTCAGCGCGCATTGGACCAGGTTATTGGCCCGGAGATGGAACCACATGCATTTGCTTACCTGGACGACATTATTGTGATTGGGAAAACATTGGATGAGCATATGGTGAATTTAGGCGAGAGGTGTTTAGGCGACTAAAGATGGCGAATCTAAGAATAAATCCAGAAAAGTGCTCGTTTATGAAGAAGGAAATAAAATACCTTGGCCATGTTGTGGGGGAGGATGGGATAAAAACCGACCCAGACAAGATAGCGGCGATCAAAGAAATGCTACCCCCAAAAGATGTTAAAGGAGTGAGACGGGTATTGGGCGTTGCCTCATGGTATCGAAGGTTTGTGCCTGATTTTTCCGATTTAGTGTCCCCAATTACAAGTTTATTAAAAAAGGGTACAAGATGGAAGTGGGGTAAGGAGCAACAGGAGGCTTTTGAAAAACTGAAGGAGCGATTGACAGGTGCACCAGTGTTGGCTTGTCCAAATTTCGACAAACAGTTTATTCTCCAGACTGATGCAAGTGACTTTGGCTTGGGTGCGGTGCTCACGCAAAACATCAACGACGAGGAACGGGTCATCGCATACGCGAGTCGTCGGCTAAATAAAGCAGAGTGCAATTATTCAGCAACGGAAAAGGAGTGCTTGGCGATTGTGTGGGGTATTCGAAAAATGCGTCAATATTTGGAGGGTTATCGGTTTAAGGTAATAACTGATCATCTCTCTCTCAAATGGTTAAATAGCATTGAGAGTCCTTCTGGAAGAATTGCGAGGTGGGCGTTAGAACTACAGCAGTACACGTTTGATGTGGAGTATCGCAAAGGAAAAAGTAATGTGGTGGCCGACGCGTTATCACGAGAACCCCTTAACATATTGTGTGCTATGGCCAATGAGTCGGTCAAAGATAAGTGTGCCTGGTTGGAGGAAAAGATGAAGGAGGTACGAGAAGACCCGGAAAAGTATGCTGATTTTGTTATTGAAAACGACCAATTGTATAGACATATTCCGAGTCGTGATGAAGTCGATGGTGGAGTTCAATGGAAGCTATGTGTCCCCAAGTACATGCGCGAAAGGGTTTTGAAGGAGAATCATGACGATGAAACAGCGGGCCATCTTGGTAGTAGAAAGACTATTGCTCGAGTTGCAAGGCGTTACTATTGGCCAGGTTTATTCCGCGACGTAACCAGCTACGTACGGAAATGTGAATCTTGTCAACGGTATAAGGCAAGTCAACAGAAGCCAGCGGGAATGATGTTAACGCAAGTACCAGAGGAACCATGGGCGGTCGTATGTTCCGATTTTGTCGGACCACTACCACGATCGAAGCACGGGAACTCAATGCTGTTGGTTTTCTTTGACAAATTTTCAAAGTGGACGGAGCTAGTTCCAATGAGGAAGGCTAAGAGCGAGGGTGTTATGAAGGCGTTACGGGAAAGGATTGTGAGCCGGTTCGGAGTTCCAAAAGTATTGGTGACAGATAATGGAACACAGTTCACTAGTCGTACATTCAAAACGTTTTTGGAGAAGTTGGGTGTACGCCATCAGTTAACGGCACCATATACACCACAGGAAAACCCTACTGAGCGTGCCAACAGGACGGTGAAAACAATGATAGCACAATTTGCAGGCGAAAATCAGCGAACGTGGGACGAACATCTACCAGAGATTATGTTGGCGGTAAATTCTAGTGTTTCGGATTCTACGGGATACAGTCCCAGTTTTGTGGTACAGGGAAGGGAGCCAAGACTTCCAAAGGCGCTGTACGATGAAGTCACTGTTGGTACAGGAGGCGATGTTCAGGAGCCAGAAGAAAGGGCAGAAATGATACAGGAGATTTTTAAACTGGTAAGACGTAACTTGGAGGTCGCATCACAAGATCAGAGGCGGCATTACAATCTGAGGAGAAGGGAATGGAAACCAAGGAAAGGAGACTTAGTGCTGGTAAAACAACATCATCTTTCTAGTGCAGTCGACGGGTTTGCTGCGAAACTGGCTCCGAAATATGATGGGCCTTATAAAGTTAAAAGTTTTATATCACCGGTAATTGTGGTGCTGGAGGGTGACGGTAGACGTAAAAGAAATGCGCACATTGGCGAACTAAAGGCGTTTAATGTTGAAGAGGGTAGCCAGGAGTAAGGAGTCGTATTTTTCTTTGGGGGGGTTAGCATGTTATTAAAGAAAGGGGGGAATGTGACAACAAGTTTGTTAACAAACTTGGGTCACAGACAGTGGCCGTATACTTATTGTACACAGTGTACAAATACCCTAACAGAACCCAACAGTAGAAATATTTTTGTAACAAACAAGTAGCAACAACACACACACTGTGTGGTTTTGATATAGCAGACACACAAGCAACAGAACCCCACAGTAGAAATATTTTGTAACAAACAAGTAGCAACAACATACAGTGGGCTTTTGTTTTTTTGTAATAAACAAGTAAACAAGTAGCAACAAAATATAAGGACTTGTTTTCAATATTGACCGTTAGATAAATAAAACAACACACAGGAGTAATATTTTGTTGGTAGTTTCTATGAGCTTGGATTTGTATAAAAGACGCGTGGTTTTAACAAACAGGTCTCATTCTTTTATCAGCGATTCGGTCTGTAAGTAATAAAATTAATATAAGGTAGACACTTCATTTGGTGGTTAGCGAACACCTTATGAAGTTAGAATTATTATAAGCAGTAGTGAACTTTCACTGGTGGTTATCGAGCACCAGGGAAAGACGTAGGAACCTAAGTTAAGTTAAGTATATGCTTCGACTGGTGGTTAGCGAGCACCAGACCGAAGCTAGGGTAATGGTAAGATAATCCTCCGACGGTGGTTAGCGAGCACCCGAGGACACTAGTGGATCATCAGTAGCGAGTAGTACACTTCAGCCGGTGGTTACCGAACACTGGATGAAGTTAACCATAATTTAGATTTTTAACGAGCATTCCCGAAGGTGGTTGGCGATCACCGGAGGGAATTAGATTAAGTCGTAGTATAGAAACTATTCCGCCCGGTGGTTACCGAGCACCGGATGGAATAATCTTACCTTTTCAGGAATTAAGCATCCACTTCGGCTGGTGGTTACCGATCACCAGGCGAAGATTAGAAAGTAGACGAACCAAGGAACACTTTACCGGGTGGTTAGCGAACACCCGTGGAAGTCAGATTCCGAGGAACGTGTGGTGAATGGTAGAGTAGAATTCGTTCTTTTCAGCTTATAGGTTCGGCGGATAATTAAACGAGCAATTACCGAAGGTGTTCCGAGCGTCAGGACAAACGAGTTTCACCAGGTCTAACATCCGAGACAAAATTGTGGCGTAAGAGTGTGCGGTAAACGTCGGCCAGTGATCACGGGTCGGATGTACGAGGGTTCACGAGTGGTTACCGAACACGAGTGGACCACTGGACAGACGATTCGTGAAGGCAACTGGGTTGGAAACTGCTAGTGGTTTCCTAGCACGAACAGTGGACAACCCAGCATAAAATCCGAAGCACGAGCGAGGGGACCCGACCAAGTTCGAGAGGGAAACGAGGGACACGAGTGTCATCCCAAAGTGGAAACTTCCTCAGGAGAATACCCGGAACAGGAAAACGGTCACAGGGAGCCAAACACGAAGATTGCCGAAGTGGAGCCGAAGAGGAACGATCAATTAATATTATATATTTTGAATGAAATTTTATATTAATGTTTTAAATAAACCGAGATTGTGAAGTATTGAAACAAAAAGTACACGTGTTCATTATTTCTTGTAGCGAAACCTGGACAAAGGCTGAGTATTTACCCTAGCGAAAACAAGTCGTTACAGGGCAAAAGCATGATAAATTAATTTGTAATCATTTATCGCGAGGAGGAAGTTGTCCCCCAATGCCTCCCACCACACCCCACTCAAAAAAGAAAACGCCTTTGGACTTTTTTCAAATTTTGAAGGGTATAAAATATTTGGCACATCCGAATTAACACTCTCACTTGTTCAAATTACAATTGAAGGGCTTACTGCAAGAACTTGATAAGCAACATTTTATTTTTTCGTGTTTTTTGCCTTCTGCTGATGTTCCATTGACAGATTTTTGGCAGAAGTCCTGCTTTAACCCTTCTTAAAAATATATTGATAATAAAAGTTCTGCAAAAGTTCTAATTTCTACAATATTTTAAAAGTTTTAGGGCAAAAACCACCATAAAATGAAATGTTGCTTATCCAATTTTTTACAATAAACCCTTCAATTGATCTATTTCGAATTACAATTGATATTTTTCAATTTGTTCTTTTTCGAATTAAAATTTATCTTCTTATACCCTCCAACTAAATGGCGGTTAGGTTGTAAGTGGCTGCTGACGTTTTACGTCAACACACGTAGACTCTGAGGTCCATTGTGATCAATGGGGGTTACCGCGTAACTTTATTTGAAAGAAATCTTTCGAATTCGGAAATTTTAAACTTGTAAAAATAAATTCGTTTAAGTAAAATTGCATTTTTTATATTTTACATTATTTGAAGTAGAGCTGACAGGCTCTAAAAAATGTTGTTAATAAAAAAATATTTTCTTTTTAATTATTTGCCTAAAGAAAATTCTGTTCGAAAACGTTTACGTTTCGAATCGAAATAGGCGGTAACCCTCCAGTATGGGAGTATACTCATTTTGTTAATTCGTGTGTAACGATCGAAATATCTATCTAGGCCCTTATAATGTATATATTATTGACCAGTGATCGTTTATAAGACATTCTATGAATGTCCGTCCGTCTGTGGAGGACACGATTAAGTCTAAAATAAAAGAGCTAGAAGCCTGAAGTTTGGCATGAATGTGTCTTATAGTCATAGAATGGTTATGTTCTTGAATGGGCAAAATCGGACTAGAGGGAAAAAAGTTCCTTTTGAAGAACTAAAACTACACATTGCCATAAGCATGATGATATTGGTATTTCTGTAACCATCGATTCCCCAATCCAGGACTTCAGATCGATCAGCGACAATCTAAACTCCGAAATGGCTAACAGAAAGTGGCGAGAGCTAACAACGAGCACGATCAGTAGAAGATTACGAACATGAGGAAAACTAACTATTTACTCTCACTTACCAGATGGAACTGCCGTACACTCACTGGAGTAATCACCGGCACTGCCATTAAGGTAGAAAATGGGACTTATTTCCGATGCCAGCTGTAGGAGGTGCGATGAACCTAAAACTGAGGAAACGGTCGAATATATTCTTTGCCATTGTCCAGCCTTGACCTGAACCCGTCTGCACATATTGTGCAGACATATCTTCGAGAGCCTGGAAGCGGTTTCGAATGTCGACTTAAGACATATAATACATTTCGCTTTGAGGACTAACGTTCTATCAGCGTCGCTAAGGAATTATAGTGGTTTCGCTATGGACCATCCGGTCTATGTGACTCCGTTACCTCTAACCAAACCTTCATGTTTTATTTTGTATATTTGTTCAAAAAATGAAACATTTTAATGCCATATAAGTTCATTGACCTGCATTTGAACTAAGGGGTTCATGAAAGTCCGTTTGAAAGATTCCCAGTGAAATTCATTAAAAAATTTAATGTTCGTTAAAAATAAATGGAGTTTTGTAAGATTAATTAAAATTCTAAAGGATTAAATAAAATTCGAAAACGATGAAATTCCAAAATGATCAATTGATATTCGAAAACTATTATTAGGAAGCCGTTTATTTCCATGTTACAATTGTTTTTATATAAATAATTTTTTTTTATAATTTTCTGATTCTTACCTTTCGATGCCATTGCCTTTTTCAAATTATTAGTCATATTCATTAATTCCGCCTGTTCGGAAAGTAAATGTTTGCATAAATTTTTAAAATAATCCTTTAATAACTTTCGCAAGTTCTCTTGTTTATCGGAAGACAAAAAATCAGATTTTGGAATATCCGGATTATCATACTTTTCGGCCAAATCAATCATTTTTCTTGGCACCAGACCAGCATATTCTTCGCCACAATGACGACAAAATGATAAAATAATCGAAAAATTACTATGATCTTCTTTATCCTGCGAAATTACATTTGTCAATACATTTCCCAATAATCCCAAGCCTTGTCTATTGGTTATAACACCTGAACTAACAAGTTCAGCAAACAGTCTTAAATCAACTCTCAACTTGCTGGGATTTGATATTTTCTCTCCGGGCTTCAGTAGTAATGTCTTTTGCCACGCCTCAAAGAATTCATTATCAAAATCAGCATAGGTTTGATGAAGTTTGGAACATAGCAATACAACGGCGGGTACATCAGTCATTTTAATTTTGGCTTCCGATAGAGCAGAACATATTTCCGATATGTATTTGCTTAGATTTAAACCTTTCATATCTTTCATTAGAGCATCCAATTGAGCGGCAGTAAACTGTTTGAGTTTCTTAACAAATGCTGTATTACGTTTTAAGCTCGAGTCCAATTTGGCAAAAAATGTATCTTCTGGTAAATCGAAATTAGTATTTTCATAGCGTAACTGGGATTTAGCCAAAATTTTTGCTTTTAATTCGATTAAAAAAGCATTTAGTTCTTCACGTTCCTGGCGTTCCAATTCTTTGGGATCTGTTGTAGGTTCAGCTTCCTCATCGATGTTTGGCACATCTTTATCATGTTCTTCTACCATTTTGTGTTGTATTTTTAATTAATTATATTTTCTTTTATTAATTTTTTATAATTATTTATTTTTTTATGTTTTTTAATATTTTTTCTGTTTAACAAAATGTTTTCTATTTTTCACATTTCACACATTGACGTTTGCAAAATGTTTTGTTTGAACAGCTGATTATTGCTGACATGTCGATAAGGCAGTATCTACAAGGTAAAAATTAAAGCCGAATTTTTTAACGTTAATTTTTTTAACCGAATTTTTTTGTAACGAATAAAATTTTTAAAATTTTTGTTCGTGTATAGGCGCGTGATTGTCGGGCCACAGGGTCTGATCTTTGGACAACTACTTGTTCATTAAAAAATTTGGTGTTAATAAAAAAATTTTGTTTTTTTTTGACAAATTTTATATTTGATTTTGATTTTTTTTCATATATGGTAAACTGGGTTTTCCCAGTGAGTGTCAGATTATATGGGGTCGAAAAAAATACACAAAGGAAAAAATGGTTCTCTTAATGTATGAAAATATCTGCAAATTTAAAAAAAATGCTGCAAAATCAGGGGAAAAAGTAGAAAGAGTAGGCAAAATGCTCCAAAATCAGGGGAAAATGTAGGGAAATTAGTTTAGAGAGAATTTTAATAACGGAAATAGTGGTAATTCTCTCAATATAAATAGGTAATCCTCTCAATAATAGTGGTAAAATTTACTCATTTTCTAATTCTCTTTAATCTTTTTACAAAATTTTTAAATTTCTGCAATACATTAAGTTTACCAATTTTCATAAACTTGCAGACTGGTTTTGGGTCCTTTCAAACTCTCTTACTTTCCTTACTCTATGATAAATACCAAAAAAATGTGTTTTAATTACAGGTAAAATTTGCTTAATATACCCTACTTTGTTTGAAATAACAGTACGAAAACGTACCGTTTACGGTCCGCTATAGGCGGAATCTATCCGTTTTCAGCTAAAAATACGGTATGTAAACGGTCCGTTAACTGCACGTCAGTAACGTACTATCATTTTGTGTACTCCGTTTTCGACCCTGCATATCGGTCCGTAAACGGTCCGTAAGTGTCGTACTATCAACGGATTTCGAATCAGATTCGATGTTCCTTATAATCCGTTTTCTGGTGCGTATACGGATCCAGAAAACGGTCCGTATACGGAGTCGGATTCCGTTTTTAACGGACCGAAAGCGGACAGTATACGGCCCTTTTAGTTTGTTAGGTATTTACTTTTAAAAATAGTCAAGGTCATATAAAATTTAAACATCCCTTAAAAAATATTTAAACGCCTAAAAAATCGTCTTGACCTAGTATTACACTGCTAAAAAAACTGTTGGTTACCATGTTTGCAAACCAAGTTACATCAATAAACAAAATTACAAATTCCAAGGGATTTTATAATTATTTAGTAGTAAATACCTTAACAGTCTTTAACTTAACCCAGAAACGATAACACTAACAAAATTTAAATGCTTTGTTGGCAAAATGAAGATAAATTTCTTCAGCAACGTTATCCAACATTATATCCTAAAACAGAAACATTAAAAGATTTACTATTAAAATCAAGTGTACCAATTGTGAGTTTTTTTTGAAAAGTGAAATAAAAATAAATCGAAGAAAAAATATAAATATTTATTGAAATAAAAATAAAATAAAAAACAAAAATGAAATATTTTAAAGATGTTTATATTGAAAATCGTTTATTTGATCATCGTCTGGTTAAAAATGATTTAATAGATCGTTGGCCATCAGAAAAGGGTGATCAATATGTGGAGCGCAAGGATTATAGAAATTTAATGGAGTCACATGTATTCATCAACCATTTTTTTAATTCATCATAATCATACATTCACTTTTTATGTTCTTTTGAGTCGCACTGTAAAAAAAATACTGTAGATTTGTAATTGGAATTTTTGAATTTATTTGAAATTTTTTTAAATTATTTTCCGTTTCGTATTAGCTCTTATTTTTTTTTTTATAAAAATTTTGTGTTGCAGATTTTTTTTTTTTGCTTAATTTGTATGAAAATTATTTTAATTAGAAAATTTTAAAAAATATTGTTAAAAATGAACGCTAAATTGAAACAAACTGTAATGTATTCACAATTACAGCCATGGAGTACGGCTGGAGCACCACCATGTATGGAACCAGTATCGGGTCCATCAGTGCCACCTCGTGTGGGAACTTCATACCAGGTTAGTCAATGAAATTAATTTATCTTTTTTCGGCTGGATTGCTAACACTGCATTACAATATAATTCCGTTAAATTAAAAAATGTATACAAATTTTGTTGTTTATTTATAGACATCACATCCACATCCTTGGCGACCGACACTTAGTTACGAAATGATTGAGGTCAAAAATCTTACTGAACAACCAGTTACAAATCAATTGGTAAAACCATGTTTTGCTCCGGCTGGCATGACAACCGAACCTTTAACATTTCCCAATTTGGTAACGGGATTTCATCGTAATCCTCAGCATGCTGCTCGTGCTGCTCTTTATACACGTTACACACCGGGAGAATGGGTGAATAATAATTTGTCAAAATATACGGAATCCAATATAAATAGGTGAATAGTATTAACTTAATTCAATAGCATAGTTCAGCTAGGCCGAATCAAAACTACCCTTTAATACATTTCAATACACAAGATTAAACCATGGGAAAAACCACCCTTTCAAGAAATAAATCAACCTCTGAAAACCTAATTTTTTACATTTTTTTGCACTTTTATATATGGGGCATTCCAAGCCAAATCACTCACTTTTAGACCCGACCCCTTTCGATTTATTTTATTTTTGGATATGTTTTAGTCCTTATTAAATGCAACTTGGACACCAATTTTCAGCCTTTTATTCCAAGATGCCGTTGAGTAATCAATTTTTCAAAATGGCGATTTTCTCCAAAAAATTAAAAAATTGAAATATTTAATTAATTTTGACCATTAAAAAATATAGATATTTTAAAAAAAGTTGGACAACGTTTTGTTGGTATTTAAATGTAGTTTTAGAAAAAAAATATGAAAAAATTATTCGAAGTAATTATCACTTATGTTTTGACGTGTAAAAATTAAAATCGACTTTTTGAAAAAGTCCGAAACCTTCGATTTTTTTGTAAAAAACTGTAAAAATTCTACTCTAAATTACGCAACTTTTAAGCCATAACTCGAGATGTGATCACAATTCTTTCTATTTTTTTTTTAATTTTTAAAATTGCACCTTTTATATTTTGGCTCTGATTTATTTTATATGGAGCTCCAAAAAAAAAAAAAATTGGTATATACACGCAAAAAAAAAAATCTGTGTAAGATTGAGCAATCCTACTTGGTAAAACTTTTTTCATACCAAAAAAATTTTTTTACCAAATTTTTGCTAATATTATGCTTGTCGATGTTAAAGTAACATAATTCATTTTTTATGTAAAATAACCAAGTAGCTTGCTCAATAACGCAAATTACCTGCACAAAAATTTATCGAAAGAAAACAACAAAACAAATACAGACCGCCATTTTCATTTTGTATTTTTGTGTGCGTGCGTTGTTCGTTTATTTTTTGTGTTATAAAAACGTAAAAAGGAAATTGATATATAAAATAAAAATAAATTAATACATAAATAAAAATAAATAATTAGTTTTCTAAAAGATAAATAAATGTAAGATAAAAGAATGTTAAAGTTAATTTTGCTTTCATCACTTAAAACACCATTCAATAAGAAAAACCAATGGAGTCCCAGACGTATGTTTCGATGAATAACAAATGGAATGATAAAGTGAGTATACCCGCATTCCGAAGACACCAATAAGGTTTAATAGATTTTTCATTAAAAATTAGTGTTTGGTAATAATTTTATATTTTTACAGGGTAGTGCTAAATAAATTTTTGAAGCTATGGAGAATCCTTCACTACAATAAAGAGCGTGGACACCAATCCTGCCTTTGGTTATAAAATTAAAACCTAAAAACCCAAAGCCAAGGGAGTCCATACCTGTTTTGATGAGTTACAAATGCAATGACAAAGTAAGTGTTCCTCCTTTCCAAGAGACCAATGGGGTTAACCAATTTTTTAAATTAAAAATTTATGTTTTGTAATAATTTTCTATTTTTACAGGATGCTTTTAAATAAATTCGTGAAGCTATAGCAAATCCTTTACTTCAAGAAGAAGCGTAGGCAGCAGTCACTCGAGAAAATTGTACAAAAAGGGTCAGTTGGTCGGTGGTAAATTAAATCCTACACAACATTTATTATATTAATATGGATTTATTCTGTGAAAATTTTAAATTCAACAAATATACAAATTTTTACAAAAATTTATTGAAAATTTATTTTAGCATAAATGTGGTAATTTTTAGCATTATTTTTAGTCAGCTTTTCAAATAATTTTGGTATATTTCACCATATTTCTTTTGGTATATTTTACCAAGTTTTTGCTTAAATAGCATTAGCATTTTCTTCAAAATTTTTTACATAAGTGTTTTGGCTAAATTACGAAAACTACTTCGTCGGTTGTAGTTTTAGCATATTTTTGGTAAAATTATGCCAGATTTTTGCTCACTCCGACACAAGTTTTTTTTTGCGTGTACTGACCCTAACTTACCCTAAATATATTCACTTGGAGGTAAATATACGTCTCACAAAAATTTAGGACGATCGGACATGGGTAAGGCGTTTAGCATGGTCCTTGAAGTTTAAAAAACGTATTACAAGGAAAAATATGAATTTTTTCTGTTTTCGCAATTTTTTTGGTATTTTAAGTTAAGTTTTAATTCAAGTGCTTACAGAATTATGATGTTGAGTAAAATTCCTTTCTAATAAGGTACTAAAAACTAAAATCGGTTGAAAATCAGCCAAGTTATTACAACTTCCCCAGGCATCTAGCGTGTGCCATACCACTTGATTAAAAAATACGAGTCCCTTTTTTTAAATTTATTGAAATTTTCTACTGTAATAACAATTTTTCATTATTCATGTTTCAGTGTAATATTTTTTTGGTTTTTCCAAATTTTAAAACAAAAAAAAGAAATTTTTTTTTTTAAAATAGAGATTTCAAAAGGGTGTTGAAAATGTAGGCATTTTTAGCACTAATTTAAAAAATGTTAGCAAAACACAATATGAAAAATACTTGTCATCTAATTACATTTGAACTTGAAGAATAAAAAAATGTTATTACAGTAGAAAATTTCAATGAATTTCCAAAATCGTATTATATTGATTAATCAAGTGTTCTGCCATACGTTAGATGCCTGGGGAAGTTGTAATAACTTGGCTGATTTTCAACCGATTTCAGTCTTTGGTACCTTATTAGAGAGGCATTTTACTCCGTATTATAATTCTGTAACCTCTTGAATTAAAACTTAACTTAAAATACCAAAAAAATTGAGAAAACAGAAAAAAACTCATATTTTTCCTTGTAATCCGTTTTCTAAACTTCAAGGCCCATGCGGAACACCTTATCCATGTCCGATCGTTCTTAATTTTTGTGAGGCGTATTTTTGCCTCGAAATGAATATATCTAGGGTAAGTTAGGGTCAGTATCTACCAATTTAATTTTTTTGGAGCACCATATAAAATAAATCGGAGTCAAAAAATTAAAGGTGCAATTTTCAAAATTTGAAAGAAAATAGAACAAATTGCGATCACATCTCGAATTATGGCTTAAAAGTTGCGTAATTAAGAGTAGAACTTTTAGACGTTTGTAAAAAAAAAATCGAAGGTTTCGGACTTTTTCAAAAAGTCGATTTTAATTTTTAAACGTTAAAAAATAAGTGATACTTAGTTACTTTGAATAATTTTTTAATATTTTTTTCAAAAATTACATTTAAATACCAACAAAACGTTGTCCAACTTTAAGATATCTATATTTTTAACTGGTCAAAATTAATTGAAAATTTTAATTTTTCCATTTTTTTGAAAAAATCGCCATTTTGAAAAATTGATTACTCAACACCATCTTGGAATAAAAGGCTGAAAATTGGTGTCCATGTTGCATTTAATAAGTACTAAAACATATCCAAAAATAAAATAAATCGAAAGGGGTCGGGTCTAAAAGTGAGTGATTTGGCCTGGAATGCCCCATATGTAAAAATATGTCAAAAGAAGCTAAAAGTCCTGCACTTGGACTTAAAAGATTATAAAACTACGATTTTTTTAGCCTGCCCCCTTTTGTGGGCGTGGGCATAAAAATCAATTTAAATAAAGATAAAATTGTATTTACTTAAGTGCAAAAAAAAAAAAAAAAATAATTTGTTAGAATTTATCTCGAGGAAATGTGTCCTTAACGTCTCCCGCAGAACCTCCTCCTTTCCCCCAAAAATATGCGCCTCCGACATTTTTATTTTACATTTTCAAGGGTATAAAAGTTTTTGCACAGCCGAATTTAATACTCTTATTTGCTTTTCCTGTTAAAGTTTTTTCAAATTTTATTTTTCAGAAACCAATCTGAGCGTTTGCGTAACGATGCTGTTCGTCTAATGCGTGAAACTGATGAAAAAACCGCACAAGGTCAACGTGATGCTGGTCGTCGTTTAGGTGAGCGTTTAACTGATGTTACATTCTGGCGCAATGAACTGGGTACCGAATTAGAAAAATTAGTTTCCGAATCATCGGCCTTTACCGAATTGAAGCGTAAATGTGGCAAAGCTATGATGGACATAGAAGCACCCCTACATATAGCACAAGAATGTCTCTACCATCGTGAAGGTCGTGCGGGTGTGGAGAAAGTTCATGATTGCGTAGAGAAAGCCTTATTATTAGAAATTGATAATTTGAGAAATTCTCGTGATCGTCTTAAAGAATTACATGAAAAGGTTTGATGTTATCTTATCGAATAATAGACACCCGAGTAAAAAAGATTATATATGTTTATATTTAATTATATAAAGACATCATATATATTCATATAGAATTTGATGCGAAAAATGAGTCGATAAAACCATATAAAGTTGAATTAAATTTGATATAATTTGATGTGATTTTAATATAATTTTATATGATTTGATGCGAAAATTGGCCCCTTTTTTAGAAAAATTTATGCAATTATATATAATTAAATAAAAAAAAAATCCAAAAAAAAAAATTTTTAATAAAAAAAATCCCAAAAAAATAATTATATTAAATTATATATAAAGAACTTAGTTTTTTTTTTATTAATTTTGCATTATATATAATAACATATAAAATTAAAAAAAAAATGTTTAAGGTTTAGTTTTGGAACTTCAAAAAAAAAATTTTTTGTGGACTTAGAAAAATTTTCAAAAGTTATATCAAATTAAATATAAAGGACTTAGATTTTCTTTTTTAATTTTACTCATATAAGATTACATATGATTCAGAAAAAAGTTGCATAAAGTTTTATATAAAATGTCTTCAAATATTTTGTTATATTAAATTATATAAAACAAACAGACAAATTTTTATATTTCATATGTAATTATATAAACTCACTCTAATCATATGTTATTATGTATAACTTAACATTTTCTTTTATATAATTTTATATAAGAAAAAGATACGAAGTGTAAATATATATAATCTTATATGATAGCAAAACAATTTACGTATAAATTTATGAAATAATATATGTTTATATAAAAATAAGTAAAATTATATATAATCTTTTTTACTCGGGCATGCAGTTAATTGCTATGATATTTTAGATTACTCAACAAGCTCACGATTGTCGGGCCGCTCAACATTTATTGGAAGAGGATGTATCTTGTAAGGAATCGACTTTAGGTATTGATTCTGTTTGCCATCAGTTGAATAATTATAGTAGAGGTATTTCATATTATGGTGGTATTGAGAAATATGATCCATCAGTTAGTACTCAGGAGACATGGGCTGAGGCAAGTAGTCAACGTGTTAGCAGGTAAGTTTATAAGAATCGATGCTAATTTTTTTGAATCATTAACAATTTTTTTTTTTAGAAAATCTCTAAATCTAAGAATTTTCTGTAATAATTTTTATTTTTTATGTTTAAATCTTAGATCACAAGCTGAGCGTTCAAAACTTTCTCAGCTACGCAGTGATGCTGAGACCACTGTAAATTCCATTGCCACCTCAATGTGGGATCATTGGAGTAATACTAACAATGCTTTTGATCGAAGATCACAAGAAATGGCTGAATCTAAAAATAAAGTACAACTCCATCTGCACAAGGTACAACAAGAATTATTTGATTTGGAAAAACATATATTCTTACTACAAAAAGCCATACAAGATAAATCGAATCCTCTGAAAGTTGCTCAAACACGTTTGGAAGCTCGCACCCACCGGGGAGGAGTAGAATTATGCAAGTACGTTAATATAATAAAAATAATTTTAATGCATGATTTTAATATTGTTATATTATATTTAAAAGGGATTATGCTCAGTTACGTTTGGTACAAGAAGTTGATGATATTAAAGATATTGTTAATAATTTACATCATAAACTCCAAGATGCTGAGGCTCAACATCAAAGTTTGTTAAAAACACGTTCTAATTTGGAAGCAGATTTGCGCAATAAAGTTAATGCCTTGTTTATTGATCGTGAAAAATGTATGGGTCTGAGACGTTCTTTTCCCATTAATAATATGATTAAATATTAAATTCTTAATACATTTTATAAATTATTCTTTTAAGATTTTGTGTATATTTGTTGTATGTATTACTTAATATAAAATATATACGTTTTAATATAAATTTCACCTTAAAAATACTAGATTTGTTTTAAAAATTAAAATATTTAAATTAAAATATTCGTTTTAACGTAAAAATTAAAAACAAAATATTTTAAATTTGAAATAGTGTAGTTTAACGGTCAGCTGTAACTCAACCCGAATATTCGGCTATATTTTTTATAAAGAGGTTGGCAACTTGGTGTTGCCATAAGCAAACACTGATGCCAACTTTTTCCACTAAAACCCGCTAAACTGAATTTGTAAATAGCTTACAAATTTAGCAGTAATTAAATCATAAAATCTTTAAATTTTAATACTAAATTTGATTAAATTCAATTTGCGTTAAAATAACTACCGGCAATTGTTAAGAAAATGAATTTTTTTATTTTTACAAGAATTGAGATGAAAAATAAATCGTTTATAAAAGTGAATAGTTCTAATGAACTAGTTCATTTATGGTGAAGAGTTGAGACACAGACTATAAACAGACTCGACAGTAAAGTTTTATTAGAAAAAATGGGGAAAAACTAAGCGATTTTAGGATAAAACAGAGCGGTTTTTAGTCCGTTTTACGCTAACATGGCAACACTTTCTACGACTTAGGCACAGACCATAGAGTATTCATAGAGGCGAAGGCGTCAAAAATTGAGTTGTCAAAGTACAACTTGTATACATGTATTTGTTGACAAAGTACGACTTGTAAACATGTATTGTGTTTTGAATTCACATCGACAACGTACGTGTGAGAAATTAGAAAAAGATAGTGATATTATTTTTTCTTTCACCTTCGCCTCTATGTTTCTCTATGGCACAGACTATAAACAGACTCGACAGTAGAGTCACAGACTAAATACAGACTCGACAGTAGAGTTTTATAAGAAAAAATGGGGAAAAACTAAGCGATTTTAGGAGAAAACACAGCGGTTTTTAGTCCGTTTTACGCTAACATGGCAACACTTTCTACGACTTAGTGAGTGAAACAACAAAAACCGATCCGGCATCCATTTTTCTTATGGCGCGTTATATCAGTTTTCTCTTTCTAACCTAATTCGTAGAATAATTTGAAAATATTAACCATATGGTTTAAAAATACTTTTTTGACACCTGTCATATATGTCGAGTCTGTATTAGTCTGTGGTAGAGTTTTATAAGAAAAAATGGGGAAAAACTAAACGATTTTAGGAGAAAACACAGCGGTTTTTAGTCCGTTTTACGCTAACATGGCAACACTTTCTACGACTTAGGAGTGAGTGAAACAACAAAAACCGATCTGGCATCTATTTTTCTTATGGCGCGTTATATCAGTTTTCTCTTTCTAACCTAATTCGTAGAATAATTTGAAAATATTAACCATATGGTTCAAGACATAGAGAAACATAGAGGCGAAGGCGTCAAAAATTGAGTTGTCAAAGTACAACTTGTATACACATCGACAACGTACGTGTGAGAAATTAGAAAAAGATAGTGATATTATTTTTTCTTTCACCTTCGCCTCTATGTTTCTCTATGGTTCAAGACTACTTTTTTGACACCTGTCACTTATGTCGAGTCTGTATTAGTCTGTGGTGAAGAGTTGAGAGTTGGCAACCTTGATCAAATGTCAAACATCACAAAGAAAAACTAGGGTAAGTTCAAGTAAAACGAAAACGCCGGCAAATTTTATTTTTTTTTATCAATTTTCTACAAATTTCTGTAAAGAACTCATTAAATTGTTTGTTTAATTAATAAAATAATTATTTAACTTAAAGTGGAACTGAATAATTGTAAGGTAACGTGAAAATTTTAATGAAAATAGTTGAGTATCTAATTTTGCAAAATCATGGCATAGTTTTTTGTGTGTACAAAGGAGATGAAGGAAATTAAAAAAAAGAAATTATAAAAAAAATATGTTATAAAAAAAAATATATTATAAAAAATAACTACAAATATAAAAAGAAATTGCGAACTTAGTAAAATATGTAATAAAATATTGTAATTTTTGAAGTACTATGCACTTTTGATAAAAACTTCAATGTAAAACAATTGTGTGCCACATAATGACGTGTACATTGGTTGTTATTTACTTTCATTTTTACAAGGGCCCTTATATTTGTTGTTCATCGAGTGGTAATAATCTTCTAACGGGAATATTGGGCAAAAATGTTGACTAATTTTACAAAAAACTATAGAAGTAGTAAAAACTGGCCTTCATCCAATCAACTCTGTATTTTATTACACTTCCGGAAATGATTTTAGCCTACACTTCCGGAAATGATTTAGCCTAATAGTTTTAGTAGTTTAGCCTCCCCTTGTGTGCGTCTCATTAGTGCGGGCTTTATAAAATCATATATGAGCAAGAAGTTCCATAAAAATAGTTAATTTACTTATAAAATGAAAAAAGGCTTCATGTTAGACTCTAAAGATACAATGGGACACCATGGAAAGGTAATGGGGTTACCTTGCTAGTTCCTGCCGTTTAACCAATTTGAGGTTCTTATTAAAGTCCTAAGATATTCTAATTCTGCAACAGACAAATCGGAAAGATCATATAGCAGCGTAGAACTCAATAAAGCTCTGTCAGAAATTATTTGATGGCATTAATACTTCTTATAAGACAGCACCCGGTCATTTCAGCAACAACTGTCGAAATCTCTCTTCTTGGGAACCATAAAAACGTACTTGTGCGCTTTTGACTAAGAAGGGAAGTCTCCCTGTCGTCACCCCACGATCTTTATAAAATTTGGATATGTTCAGAACTAAAATGAATTCGCACGTATTTTTTTTAGCGGCCCAAACTAATTTTTATGACGTTCAATTTGTACGATGGGAAGTGGAACTTTTTCAGTTTTTTTGCGATTTACGCCATATTAAAATTAAGTTGACCCGTACTTTTGCGTTTGGCGAAATTCCTGCTATTTCGGATTTTATTTGGATTTTCCAAAAGACAACATTTTTATATAACTTGACAACACTTTTTTAAATATTAACATTTTAGGACAATCGTTGGGTGCCCTCTCAAAGACCTCCCTTGTTAGTGATAAGTCCAATTTTCACCCGTGATAAGTTTTTTTAAGACGTTTTAGTAATATGTCCTGTTTGCACCAGTCACGGGACAGTTGATTTTGGGTCGATCGACACCTATTTTTATGCCCTCCAACTACAGTATGGGAGTACACTCACTTTGTCATTCCGTGTGTAACGCATCAAAATATCGGTCTACCCCATTTACAGATGTAATTCGTAAAAGATCAATTGTAATTCGAAGATTCTATTTGTAATTCGAAGATTCTATTTTTAATTCGAAGATTCCATTTGTTATATGAAGATTCCATTTGTAATTCGAATACTCCAATTGTAATTCGAAGATTCCAATTGTAATTCGAAGATTCCAATTGAGATTCGTTAAAGATCAATTGTAATTCGTAAAAGATCAACTGTAATTCGTAAAAGATCAACTGTAATTCGTAAAAGATCAATTGTAATTCGAAAAAGTCCAATTGTAATTCGTAAAAGATCAATTGTAATTATTAAAAGATCAATTGTAATTTGTAAAAGATCAATTGTAATTCGTAAAAGATCAATTGTAATTCGAAAAAGATCAATTGTAATTCGTAAAAGATCAATTGTAATTCGTAAAAGATTAATTGTAATTCGAAGATTCTACTTGTAATTCGAAGATTCCATTTGTAATTCGAAGATTCCATTTGCTGTTAAAATCCGCTGTCATTTTAGTCTTTTGGTATTTCATTTGGCAATAAAGTCGAAAAAAGTCAATAGCAAAAGTCGACTTTTCGGCTTATTAACAATCAAAAAGTCGATTTGGACTTTTTTCTACAAAAAGTCAATTAATCAACTTTTCAACTATGGAACCCTAGGCTGAATCATTCAGATTTTAACAATACGAATTTTTAATAAAAAACTGCAATTACAATATTATATGAATTTAAATGAATTTACGTAACATAATTTTGTTTACCTCATTAAGTATAATCAATTAATTTTCTAAATTTGTTTATTTTTTTTCTTACAGTGACGCCAAATTTGAATATACATTTGTGACAATGCGTTTGGCAATATTTTTATTAATATTTTGCATATTTCATTATGGTTTTGGAGTCGATCCAACAAATTTTAAAACATGTGAACAGAGTAGTTTTTGCAGGTGAATCATGTTGTATATAAACAAAAATGACCTTGAAATAATTAAAATATTCCTATCTTCTTTCTGCAGACGTTCTCGTAAAGTACAACCAGGAAATTCTAAATTTGCCTTAGTACCGGGTTCCATGAATACTTATTCAAATGCTATAACGGCCGATTTATTAAACAAGGATTCCCAACACTTGTTTGTTTTTAAATTGGAAGCTTTAGTGGTAAGTAAAATTTAGGAATATCATAAGCATAAAGTTGGCATTGCTTAAAATATTATATTTTTAGAATAATAGATTCCGTATATTGATTGATGAAAAAACTCCCTTAAAACCCCGCTATAAAGTAGAACATGTTTTGATTGGTGAACCACAACCCGATACGTAAGCTAAATAGCTCTTTAAGGGACATGCCACAGACTCAATTCCGTTCGGATTTGAAAAAAGTGGTTTACTCGTAAAATGCAAAACGAATATTATATTTTTCGGAATAAAATCACTTTCAAAAATCAATGTAGAATTGAATTGCATAAAAGTGGGGTTATTCAGAAAAAAAAATATTCGCTTTGCGTTTTACGAGTAAACCACTTACCCCACTTCCGAACGGAATTGAGTCTGTGACATGCCCCTAAATTTAACTTATTATTTAAATTTCCTATTTTTTGCTTTCTTCCAGTCTAAATGTGGAAAAAGAAGATAGATCAGAAATTGTTTTATCATCCGGTTCCAATAAAGCTGTTATTGCGGCTGATCCCTTCCGTGTTGATTTCTATGAAAATGATGTTTTAGTTGTGTCAGCTAATGCCCGAGGTTTAATGAATTTTGAACATATACGTCAAAAACCTCAAACCGATCAAGAACAACCTCAAGAAGGTGAAGCTGAAAATAATGAAAATAAAGTTGTGAAAACACCCGAGGACAGTGATCCAGGTGCTTGGGAAGAAAATTTTAAATCTCATCATGATTCTAAACCTTATGGTCCCGAAGCAGTTGCTTTAGATTTTTCTTTCCCCGAAGCAGAAGTACTATTTGGCATACCGGAACATGCTGATAGTTTTGTATTGAAATCCACATCCGGTACGGATCCTTATCGATTATATAATTTGGATGTTTTCGAATATGTTATTGATAGTAAAATGGCATTATATGGTTCCGTGCCAGTATTGTATGGTCATGGGTGAGTTGTGTTTTAAAAAATATTTTTAATTTGCTTGATACGCGATGGCATGACAAATTCGCTTTAGTTTTGTAATCGAAAGTTTTTTTTGCCATACAAAAAAATTCTGTTCCTTATGTCCCTACACGTTTTAATTACATTCTAATTTCCTACTTTCAGTGCCCAACGTACAGCTGGTGTTTACTGGCAAAATGCTGCAGAAACATGGGTTGATATTTACACTGCCGAAACAAATGTCGTTTCTTCCATTGTGAAATTTGTATCTGGTTCTCGTAAAGTTGATCCTCCAGCCGCTCATTTTATATCAGAATCTGGTATTATTGATGCTTTTATCTTATTGGGTCCCACTCCCATGGACACCTTCAAACAATATACTTCTCTCACCGGTACGGCCCAATTACCCCAAATGTTCTCTCTGGCTTATCATCAATGTCGTTGGAATTATAATGATGCCAAAGATGTTGAAACTGTATCGGCTAAATTTGATGAATATGATATACCCATGGATATTATGTGGTTGGATATTGAATATACCGATGGCAAAAAATACTTTACTTGGGATCAATTTAAATTTCCCGATCCTTTGAGTATGATTAAAAATCTAACAGATGTTGGTCGACATTTAGTGATTATTATTGATCCTCATATCAAACGTGATAGCGGTTATTTCTTCCATAATGATTGCACGGATAAGGGTTATTATACTAAAAATCGTGATGGTAAAGATTATGAGGGTTGGTGTTGGCCTGGTTCAGCCAGTTATCCCGATTTCTTCCGTCAAGATGTACGCGACTATTATGCCGAACAATATTTATTATCAAATTTCAAAACTGTTACCTCAGATGTTATGTTGTGGAATGATATGAATGAACCTTCGGTATTTAATGGTCCTGAAGTTACAATGCCTAAAGATTTAATACATTTTGGTGACTGGGAACATCGTGATGTACATAATTTATATGGTCATATGCATATTATGGCTACCTATGATGGTCTCATCAAACGTGATCCTAATCAGAGACCTTTTATTTTGACACGTGCTCACTTTGCTGGTTCTCAACGTTATGCCGCTATCTGGACTGGTGATAATATGGCTGAATGGGGTCATTTACAACATTCCATTAAAATGTGTTTATCTGAAGCTGTTGCTGGTTTTTCATTTTGCGGCGCTGATGTTGGTGGTTTCTTTGGTAATCCTGATGCTGAACTCTTTGAAAGATGGTATCAGACTGGAGCTTTTCTACCATTTTTCCGTTCTCATGCTCATATTGATACCAAGAGACGTGAACCTTGGTTGTACCCAGAAAAAACTCGTTTGGTTATACGTGATGCTATTCGCAAACGTTATTCCTATTTGCCCTTGTGGTATACTATGTTTTATGAACATGAATTAGATGGTAGCCCTGTCATTCGGCCACTATTGACTCATTATCCCAAAGATAAGGATGCATTTGCTATTGATAATCAAATGCTATTACAAGATCGTTTGTTAGTAAGACCTGTCATGCAACAAGGTGCTAGCAAAGTAGATGTTTATTTCCCTGCCATCGATGATAAGAAATCTGGTGATTTATGGTATGATGTCGATACGTATCAGAAATATGAAAAATCTGGAAAGGAGACTATTCAAGTTAATGAATATAAGGTGAGTAATATTTATTTGATTTTTAAATGGTGCAAAAAATTAGCAAAAGATTAGCTTTATGTTTTGTTAAGCACAACTGACAGTAAAAACAATTGTTTTTTCTTCAAGCTACATTTTGGGGGTATACTCACTTTGTCACTCTGTGTGAAACGTATCGAAATATTGGTCTACCAACTCATAAAGTGTATATGGGGCATTCCATGTCAAATCGGACACTTTGAAAAATTTTTTTTTTAGATTTTCCCAATTTGTTTACAGTTTTTAGTACCCTTCAAAAACTCCTTCGTGGTCAATTTCAGATTTTTTTGATGACCCGTTCAAAAGATATCGAATTTTTAAAAATTGGTAGTTTGTTCCTTTACTCAAACTTCTTTTAAGGTACCTACAGACGACGCAATATTATGCACAATATTTTTGACGTTTACCCACAATTGGCATACATAAAAATACTGTGTAAAATATTGAACTGAAAAAAATACATGCAGATTGTACATAATATTGAATCGTCTGTAGAGGCCTTTACTCGTAACTTCTTCAATAATGGTCCAAATTTCAATTTTTTTTTTCAAAATTTTTGTTCTTTTAAGTACTTTAAAAAAAAATCCCAAAAAATTCTTAAAAGCGCTATAGTATTCGATTTTTAAGTTTTAAAATTTAAATCTCATTTTTGAAAATGTTTGCACTCTTCGATTTTTTTTAAATTTTTTTGTGTAAAACTTCTATCGATTATACAAATTTTTTGCCCAGGAGAATCGTGGGATAACGATTATTACTACTATTTTTTAAACTTTTTTGAAAAAAATTTATTGTAATTTTTCAATCTTAAAATCATTTCTACTGCTCCAATGGTGCGTCATAGAGGGGTCATTTATAAAACTGACCCCCATTAATTTTTACGTCTCATCATTTCTTTGGAACAAACTAATACCCTAATTAGCTCCAACTGTTATTTGTGTGGGAGCCTACTTAGGGAGTGGAGATAGGGCGTAGGTATGTATAAATATAAATGGGGGTCTGTCTCACTAATGACCCCTCCCAGACGCACCATTAGACCGGTAGAAGCTGATTAAATAAAACAAATTTACAAAAAATAAAAAAAAATTGTATGGGGACCGCCTTAAAAATTAGAGATAGAGCGTAGGTGTGTTCAGAGAAAATGTTTGGACTAAAAAATATTTTGAGTCGGTCATACATTTTGTTGCTCTAAGGGCACTTTTAGGGCAGTTAGAGCGGTTGGAGCAAATTTTAAAAAATGTCGTTTTGTGTGGGAGCCCCTTTAGAAATTGGAGATAGGGTAGTAGTTTGTTCCAAAGAAATGTTAAGACGTAGAAATTAATGGGGGTCGGTCTTATAAATGACCCCTCTATGACGCACAATTGGAGCAGTATAAATGATTTTAAGATTGGAAAATTACAATAAATTTTTTTCAAAAAATTTAAAAAAAATAGTAATAATCGTTATCCCACGATCCTCCTGGGGAAAAAATTTGCAGAATCGATAGAAGTTTTACACAAAAAAAAATTCAAAAAAATCGAAGAGTACAAACATTTTCAAAAATGAGATATTAATTTTAAAACTTAAAAATCGCATACTAGAGCGCTTTTAAGAATTTTTTGGGATTTTTTTTTTTTTAAATTACGTAAAAAAACAAAAATTTAGAAAAAAAAAAAAAATTGAAATTTGGACCATTATTGAAGAAGTTATGAGTAAAAGAAGTTTGAGTAAAGGAACAAACTACCAATTTTTAAAAATTCGATATCTTTTGAACGGGTCATCAAAAAAATCGGAAAATTTAACACGAAGGAGTTTTCGAAGGGTACTAAAAACTGTAAACAAATTGGGAAAATATAAAAAAAAATTTCAAAGTGTCCGATTTGACATGGAATGCCAAATTAACAAAAAATTGGTAGTCAAAAGAATTGGAGGTCAAAAAATGTGGATTTTTGCTACTGTACTTAAAAAATTCCACTGTTTGTTTGGGTTGTTGGAAAAATTATTTGATCACTGAATAAAAACTATTGGACTTTTTTTTAAATTTCTAATGTTTCAACTTGGAAAAAATCTACTCGGAAATATTTTTTAAAAATGTTCTGAAAAATGTCCATAATTTTTTTCTTTTCCACATCGACCCTCGTAACACATTCATTATTTTCCCAATCTGGACGCTATTAAGCTTAAATTAAAGCTTGATAAATTACCTACATATCGTTTTTTTATAATACTTGTTTGATAATTATAACGTTTAGTTTTGTTAACTGTGTCTTTAACAAATTTCATCTACTATAAAAAAGTTTCCAATGTATTGTCGCCCACTGTATTATTGATACTTGGATCTTAATAAGATATTTTCGTAATATCTGTCTGTCTGTGGAAAGCCCAATAAAGTCCAAACCCATAGAGCTAGCTAGACATCTGAACTATCGATGTATCGATTACAAACTTTTCTAAAGAAATTTCGTTATAGATGTTTCGATCACAAAAAAAAATTTCTTAATTAAATTAGTTATGAATATCAAAATTGTCTGAAGAAAATTAGTTATTGAATCACAATTTTCTATGGAAAATTAGCTATCGAATCATCGATAACAAACTTTTCTAAGGAAAATAAGTTATCGATGTATCGATATCAAACTTTTCTTTGAAAATTAGTTATGTATCGATAAAAAACTATAGAAAAATAGTTATCGATAGATTAGTTATCGATATATTGATAAAAAACTGCTATAGATCGATAATCAAATTTGGTACAAAATTTAGTTATCGATAAAAACTCAAACAAATTGTTCAGATTCTTAATATTTTTTCATAGCTAAAATATTTTAGAATCTAACAAATCTTTTACGAAAACAAATTCTCTGAATCTTTTATTTTAATAGCTTTTCTTGTTTTTACCCTTTTTCAGATTCCTGTATTCCAACGTGGTGGTACTATCATACCGAAAAAAGAGCGTATTCGTCGTGCAGCTACTCTAATGATAAATGATCCATATACCCTGATCGTTTGTGTTGATCGTAATGGCAAAGCTCAAGGTACTCTTTACTTGGATGATGAAAAATCCTTTGATTATCGTCAAGGCAAATATATTTATGTTAACTATGAATTTGATGGCACAAAGTTGATAAATAAATTCATACATCCTCCTAACTATGATTCTAAATCATGGATTGAACGTGTTGTTATTGCTGGTCTGGAACGACAACCAAAATCGGCCACCATTATTGTTGATGGTGTATCACAACAATTGGAAGTGTTGCAGCATGAAAAAGGTTTTGCCATACGTAAACCTGCCGTGGCTATACATAAAGATTTTGAAATTAAACTTAATTATTAGTTCTAATTTAAATTATATTAATTAAAAGAAACCCCGCCCTCGTTCCCTCGTTCCCTCTCAAAAAAATAATTGTATGTAGTAATTAAAAATTTAGAATTTGTTTTAAACAAGTTTTGTATGTAATTTTAAATTTCACATCCTGCTTGATGTTTAATGTCTTCAAACTAGATTTATTCTTTACTATTCCAATTATATTTTAAATATTATTTTATTGTGTTCTTTCTTATTCAATGATTATTATTTGTATGAAATTATGTTTTATTTTTTTATGTTTTTAAAGTAGAAATTATTTTTAATTTTGTTTAAATTACTTAAATTATAATATTCTTGATTGGGATGATACAAAAAAAAAATAGAATAAAATACACAAAACAGAATATCAACAAGTGTTTTACTTTTCAATTATTTTTGTATGTTTGTTTACATCTCCGTTTCATGGAAGTATTTCGTATTACAAAACCGCAGACTCATAATCAAGCACCACCTACATTGGAAATTTTGTTGTTACATTGTTGCCGTTTTATTGGCAATGTTTTGTTTTCATTTTTATTATTTATGAAATTGTGGGTGCTTTTCCTTAAACCACTTCTAGTTTTAATGTTATGAGTTGTTAAGGGTCTCGTCATGCGCACTTAAACGAGAAACAAGGAATAAAGTTTTTTTCCAAAGCTAAAATTAATTTTAGTTTTTTCAAGTATATATTTTTAAATAAAATCTTACATGAGATGGTCCTTAACCACGGAAGAGAACAGATGTTTGTATACCACAGCATTCGCTTGATTTTAATTGAGTACGATATAAAGATCGATTTAAACAACAGATGAGTGAATTTCGACTTACACTCCCTAAGGATATACATTTTCAATCACGTTTACTCACGAGTTTATTTGGTTTTTACACTCTCGATAACTTAAATTTCGCTAAGACTCATATGTTTCTTAATTAAAATTTAAAAATACACTTACGTTCATCGCACAAAATTCTTTGAATGAAAAAATAAACTCTAGCATTATTTTTACTTAACGTGAAAAATAAAATAAAAATCACACAAACTCCAAAAAATGATTCACGACTTGATTCTTGATCGATTCTAAAACATGCTAGAGTTGTCCTTACGTCTATGGAACACGATGCAGGCCAAAATAAAGGAGATGGACTGAAGTTTGACATAAATTCCATATGGTCATTCGGAAATTTCTTGAATCGGTCTAACGGTTTTCGAGATATCGCTATTTGAAGTTTGTCAAAAAATTTCCAAAAGTGGCGGTTTTTCTTACGTTCACGATTTTTTTTTTCTTGACCTTTTAATAGAACTTGAGAAAACTTATATTTAAACTTAATTTGAGCCAAATCAGATAATTTCAGCGCGTGTGCGCGAGTCGATTTTTTTGCGTGAGCTTGCGTGATTTATTTTCTCTTCATATTTTCTTTCGGACCAAAAAAAAAAAAAAAAACAAAAATCGTAAAATTTGGCTAACTTAAGATTTCGTCACGAAAAAAGCCAAAAATTTTAAAAGATTTTTGAAATTTTAGTTTTTGATTTTTTTTTATAAATAAGAGTTTCTTGAGTGTGAGTCAACGTGAGTGTGAGTAAAGATTGCGTGAGTGCACATGAGTGTGAGTTGTATTAAATTTACTCACGTGATTGTAAGTGAGTGTGAGTAGAAAAAATATGCTCGAGAGTGAGTGTTCGTGATTCAAAAATTGCTGTCGTGAGCGTGAGTGAGTGTGAGTCAAAATCCACTCACGCGCCCATCTCTACATTCAACTTAACCTAAAAATAAAAAATGCTTTAATTCGGCTGCTGGTTGACATATCGTCAGCTTATTGTTGTTTTGCTCCATACGCCAACAACTCGGTTTCGAGAAAAACGATAAAATAGGTTTACCACAAATTTTCTCGAAAAGTAATCGATGGATTTTGTTTTAATCTTTACCATTTGTTGCTACATATATTGTTAACAAAGCTTCTAGTTTTCAGACTTTTACATACAATAGATCAAAAGATTTTAAGCTTTTAAGAAAATAAGATTTTATGGTATTATGCTCCATATCAAATTTTGCTTACACATTTGGGAATTTTGTGTGATATGGAGCAAATGAGTTCTCAACGCCAAACAAAATAACAATGAAGCAAAAAGAGCTAGATCGACAAAACTGGGTATTTAGAACACTTATATAGTCAGGTTGCATGGTATTAAAAATGGGGATGATCGGTCAATGGACACGCCTACCTCCCACACAACCTAAATGGCAAATATGACATTACTTGAAATGTTTAGAAGTTACGGTATTAAAATTTGGTACGAAGAATAGTACCAACATAATTAATCTTCATTCCAAAAATATGCAAGATCCGTTAATTTTTAAATAATCTAGAGCCTTTTCTATAACGCAAATTTTCAAAAAATGTCAAAATGGTGTGTTTTTTCTTAGAAAATGCTGGATATCTCAAATTTGAAAAGATGTTTTAAAAAACGGACTTCGGAATAAGAAAGAGGATATTTATATTATATATATTCCATTCCTAACTAATTTTTTTAAAAAATGGCGTATGGAGCAAAACAATAATAAGGTGACGATATGTGAACATAATTGAACACCGAATGGTATTTAAACAAGTACGAACATATTTTTTGACAAAAAAATCACGGATTTTTTTAAACAATTTTTTTCTTTGTCGCCGAAATTTTTTTAAATTTTTTTTTTTTAAAAGTAATTTCCTTTTAAATAAAGTTTTTTGAAATTGTGGAGGGTATCAACACATTCGGCAAGGCCGAATTTAACTTTTTTTACTTATTTCCACTACATTTGTCAGTTGTTAATCAATAGTTAAAAACAAGAACTTTTTCAGTTGTTTTTAACTGACCACCTTTTTAACTAACCTCCTTTTAAACTACTAATGTAGTTTTTGAGTAGATTCTACCGACAAAATTTTGTGTGTAATTGTTATAATAAATTAGAAAACTGCTACAAAAAACAACTGTTACTTCAAGGTGGTATTTTTTAAAACTACCCAAGCAGAAATTGACGACGGTTCTAAAAAAAAGTGTTCTGAAAGCACTGTAACAAAAAACAAAAAGCATTATCAAAACGCTATTTTCAAACGTGTAGCGAGCGATTTTGAAAAGGGTTCTGAATGCACTATAACAAAAAACAAAGCAATCTTATTTGAAAAAAACGTTTTCAGTCTATTTTAGATTTTTTTTTAAATTTTCTAAGTTCCGAAACTATTTTTGAAAAACAATTTTTTTTTTGGTTTTTTAAGTAGAAAAATCATAAAAAATGTTTTTAGAAATGTTTTATTTTTTCAAATTTTCTAATTTTCGAAAATTTTTTTGAAAGTTTTCTAAGTTTTTTGGAATACAAACAATTTTTTTCATATTTCACTTTGTATCGAACAAATTATTATAACCGAACTAAAAACTTCTGACTGGGTGCTTTTTCAAACAACTGTAAAATTTACTTTTTACATTTTTCAAACAAAAACAACTGAATTCGTGGTTGTAAAAAAAACTACAACTACACTCAAAAAATTATGTTAGTAAAATCAACTGAAAATGTCAGTTAAAATAACTACTTTGTAAGTTGTTTTGGGGTCAACTACTTTTTCAGTTAAATTAACTAACAATGTTAGTTATTTTAACTGACAAAAAACAACTGACTAATGTAGTAAAAACTACTTACATTTGTAGTCAAAACAACTAACATGTAGTAAAAATAAAAAAATCAATATATTTCTATTTTATCTATTTTTTTTTAAATTTTCAGAAAAAAAATTAAAGACCAAATTTAAAAAAAAAAAAAAAAAAGCTGTGAAAAATAAAGAAAAAACCAAAATTTATTTTTATTTTTTTGGAAAAAAAACTTTGAAAATTTTTCGGCGATAAAAAAATAAAATTAACTACTTTAATTAACTGTTACTACACTACAGTACTTTTTTGTTAGTTGTTAAAAAAACGACTTCAAATAACTAACAGAAATAGTTGTATGATATTCTTTATACAAAAACAACTGACTTTGTAGTTGAAAACAACTAACTACTGTAAAATATACAAACAACTAACATGTTGTAACTTACATAATATTCCGAGTGTACTGCTTTTTTACTTAACAAACAACTGATATGAAGTAAATGAATAATTTTCTGAGTGTATTTTATTTTTAGCATAGTTTTGATAACAATTTGCTTTCGTTACGATACACTCAAATAAAACCTCTGCCCAATCAGCAGAAAAATCTACCCAAAAATACACCTATTTTGAGCCATATAAGAAAATCTGCCAAGACAGCAGAAAAAAACCGCTGATTTAAGCAGGAAAATCTGCCGAATTTAGCAGAAAATTCTGCAGATTTTAGATAGACAGTATAAACCATAGAAAAAATAGAAATGAAACAGAGTCGTATTTCGCTTGAATAAGTATTAGTGACAGCACATTATGTAACTTTTGACGTTTAATAAAAACAATGCAACATAAAGAAGAACAAAGCAAATAACAAAAAAGAAAAAAAAGTTTTTAAACTATCAATAGTGCGTATTATCTTTAAAAAAACGTTGAATAATCAAAATAAATAATAAATTTAATTAAATAAAAGACAAATTCCATATTTTATAAACAAAGAATCTAATTTGATATTAAATACGTGAGATGAGGAAGAACAAGCATTTTGCCACCATATTGGAAAATACATCAAATACAACACTGCGTACCTTCTAATCTTTTCTATGCACTATAGGAAATTTTACCCTTTTTTTGGCCAAAATTATTTACAGCCAAACGGCTGGACCGATTTGAATTATTTTTTTTGATTTGACTTTTGGAAGACTCTTTAGAGGGAGGGAGTGACTCTTAAAGTTTTTCATACACTCAAAAAAAAAATTTGTAAAGTTGCCTAAAAAATTAACTAATAATTAGTTCCAAACAGGGTTCCCGGGTTATAAGTTTCCGCATCTAAGATTTTTTAGATCCTTGATAGATTATCTGGTTTTCTAAACTGTTTTTACTATTTCTTTTTTTTTTTTGAGTGTACACTAACTTTCGAAGATAACAGTAGAAATTTATTTTAACAATTTTAAGAAGTGTCAAACAAAGCTAAGGATTTTATTCAAGCTAAGGATTTTATTCAAAAATTTGATTTTTGAGTTCCAAGTCGTCAACTACATTTCAAAATGCCACAACGGGCAGCCGTAGATGAAGCAAGAGCTAGGGGCTAAACTTCCCTTTTTAGATCTATAGAGATTTCTGCTGTAACTCGTATTTTTGTTCTCGCAGATTTTGACAAAAAAGTTAATTGCGGTCGCCCAGGTTTCGATTTTGTGAAGGCAGGCTGCGTTTCAAGTTTTTTTAGCCAAGTATAGCCTTTAAGCCAAACAGCATGCTGTCTTTCAAAAACTTTCAAACTCCTACAACTTTTAATCCTTTTCATATTTATATTTGAACAAAATATTCTTAATTCCTCCTTTACATATTGTTTAAAGTTTTCGAAACAATCACTCTGAGCAATGTATGAAAAGAAATGGCCAGAAATAGCGGCTCCTTATCCACCTTTGTTTTATTTCACTCACCATGTATTAAATAACTCTGAATTTGGCACTCAGTAGTCATCTGGAAAAACGCGTTTTTAAAAAAAGTTTGCACATATCCGACCTTGAAATTTTTTAAATTCGGAAGGTAATTGATTGTCCTAGAGAACTTTTATGGTTTTATAGCTAACATATGCTATCATTTTTTTTAAAGTCAAAATAAAATTCCAATTCATACTTCAATAAGTTCATCTTAAGGTCACTTAAATTTTTCCAATTAAATCGATCTAATAGATGAGTTCACCAACATTTCACTATTTATCATTAAAGTACTCACCTTCGACATTATTTTCCATTTTATAGTTTTTAAAAACTACAAATTCTTAATATAAAAACTTTTGTTAGAAGCTATCACAAAATTCATTGCACTTAATCGTTATTTTATAACTAATTAAGAAATTGCAAGAAAAACTAATGATAAAGTGACCGTACATCAATTCTGCCGAAAAATGGAGAAAGAATTGTTTGCTTTGTTAAGTTTTTTTTGTATTAATGTAAAAAAAAATAATGTTTGCAAAAATTTTAATTTTGACTTTTGGCCAAAAAATGGGTAAAATTTCCTATAGTGCTATGGTATAAACATTTAAAATGTATTTTATTTATGTAAATAAGACTTTAAACATTTTTTTGAGCATTATTTTTTTTCAAGAAAAATTTAAAAGAATTTTTTCAAAGTTTTAATTTTTTTAGTTCTGCTGTTTTTTAATAAATATTTTTTTAAGTTTTTTTTTCAAAGAATTAAATCCTTAAATTTGTTGAGGTTCTAGATTTCACTTCCGAATATTTTTACTCGTTTTGTTTCACATTAAAAAAAATATAAAAGCAAAACGAATGCCCTTTTTCGTTATAATTTTAAGCAATTCGATTTTAACTTCGAATAAAGATTAGACGAACAGAACACAGAATTCGATTTCATGTGATTCGGGAAATTTCATGTGAATTAAAAAGTTGTGAAGGACAAAACAGGGGGCCTAAGAACATTTTCTTGTACGCAGGGTAACTAAATATTTCTGCAAATTAGCAAAATAATCTGCAGATTTCTGTTATTTTCTAAAACTAAATGACAGAGAATTTAGTTAAAATATGCATTTCAGCAGAAATATCTACTAAAAGTTTGCTACAGAATCTTCGACAGAGTATTCTTCTGAAATTACCTTTAGTGTAGGCCCAAGAAACTGCCAAATTTGATTCTTTCGCGAAACTTTTATGAAAAAAATTTCACATAAATATTAAACCAGTAAGTATTAAACATTTTATGTTGATTAAAAAGTTTTCTTTTAAAAAGTACTGCAACGAAAAAACCAATTAGAGAATAATCACAATTGGAGCGGGAAGCGGAAAAACGCAATTGTCCTCATAAAAATAGAATTGAATCTAGTTTGGCGGAAAAACGCGGCGGAATTTTGTTGTCATATAAAACGTATGAGAACAGTTGCGGAAAAACGCTTCCCGCTCCAATTGTGATTATTCTCTTAAGGCGGTTTCTTCTCATTGAAAATTTTTAAAAAACACACGACTTCATTTTTAGACGCAGCGACGATATATTACAATACATTACATAAGCACATATTATGTAATAGAGTAAACCTCTAATAATTTAAACATAAATAGTATTATATAGTGCCTACGGTCAGTACCGTAGTACCGGGAATACCGGTATTCCCGGTTCTCGGTATTCCCGGGAAATGGTACCGGTTTCCCGGTTCTTGAATTATTCCCGGTATTCCCGGGAATACCGGTATTCCCGGTTCCGGTTCTAACGGTATTACCGGTATTCCCGGGACTACCGGTATGTATATTTTGTAAAATTATGTAGAACTAAAATTTTTTCTTCGCTTTTACCAAAAAAAATACAAAACATGTTGAAAACACCATTTCCATTTTTTTTATGAATTTAAGAAAAATATAGTTACATATTTTTTTAATAATTTTACAAACACAACTAAATATTTCTGAAATACTGATTAAATGGTGTAATTTAAATATTTTATGGTATAGTATTTTTTTTATTTTTTGAAAACCGGTTCCAACATCAGGACCGGGAATACCGGTATTCCCGGTAATATATCTAGAACCGGGAAACCGGTTCCAGAACCGGGAATACCGGTATTCCCGGGAATACCGAGAACCGGGAAATGGGGGGCACTAGTATTATATGCTCAAATTACTAATGTACGTTCATTATTTAATTATTATTGTGTTTTATCTAAAGCAATAACTTTATTACATTAAATTTTTGGATGATATTTTATTCTATTCAGCAAATTTCTAGCTTAATTATACTGTGGTATTGTTGGTTTATTTTCAATTAAATTTCCATTAGGCTATAAACAACAATAGCAGCAGCAACAACAACTACACCAAATGATAACATTAAAAACATTAACAGTAGAATCCTTATAAGCAGGATATTGAATATCCTGCTATATACAATATTCATAATATTATTTTATCAAGTTTTCTTAATTTTTAATAAAAAAATTTTTAATAATTTATTTTAATTTTATTAAATATAATAAAAACTAATTATTTTTTCGGCCTATTAATTGTGCAGTAAAAAAGAGTTTATTATAGTTCGAGGTCATTTATTGTCCCCGTTATGAATTGATATAGCAAGTGCTTATAATCACTCTACATTCTCTCTTAGGATATTCTCCCAACAAATACTCATAGATTTTCAGTCGTGTTATTGTATTACTCGATTCGAAAGAAACTGTTAGTTCGAAAAATTTTGATCCTCTGTAAAAGTAAATTCCCTATCAAAAGAAATATTTTTTGTTTGTTTTTAGAAAAAAATTTTATATTCAAAAAATTTTGTATTGAACAAAAATTATTTTAGGTACTTTCACAATAACTCCCCACATTTCAAAAAATTTGGTAATTTTCAGGATTGAATTCGATCGTTTCGGAAATTTTCCAATTATTTATCATCATCAGAATTCTTTAGAAAATTGAAGTAGTACCCTTTTAGTCCAAAAATTAAATATTCATATTCTGAATTATTTCAACTAGAGATGGGCACATAACCAGATTAGAGGGTGATGCACGCGTGAGTGTTACTGAATTCAATTTTACTATCGTGATTGTGAGTGAGTGTGAGTAAAGAATAGGGCTTCCAATCGGGATATCCCGATCCCGGAAATCCCGGGATTAGGCAAATCCCGAAAATTTTTTTCAATCCCGAATCCCGGGATTCAGAAAATCCAATCCCGATTGGAAGCCCTAGTAAAGAACAAAATTACGTGAGTGAGTGTGAATCAATTTTTTTGAGTGAGTTTGCGTGATTTATTTTCTCTTCATATTTACTTTCATACCAAAAAAAGCAACAAAAAAATTGTTAAATTTTGCTTAACTTAAGATTTCGTCCCGAAAAAAGCATAAAAAATGTAAAATTTCGCTGAACTTTAAATTTTTCTGAAAATTTTGAAAGATTTTTGAAATTTTAGTTTTTCGATTTTTTTTGTTTTTGTTTCTTGAGTGTGAGTCAACGTGAGTCTGAGTGAAGCTTGCTTGAGTGCACGTGAGTGTGAGTTGTATTAAATTTACTCACGTGATTGTGAGTGAGTGTGAGTAAAAAAAAATATGCTCGTAAGAGAGTGCGCGTGATTAAAAAAATTCAGTGGTGAGCGTGAGTGAGTGTGAGTCAAAAACCACTCTCCTAATTCAAACCAGTGCACATTGGGTTCAAATGGTACAAAAGTGGCGATTAATTGAAATTTATAAATGAAGTTTTTGTTATAAGTTTTGGTATGGGGTAAAAGTAGATAAAATTCTGCAACGCTAGTTATAAAAATCAATAAACTAAGTTATTTACTTTTTTTTCGGTGAGCTGTCAAAGTTAGCAAATTATTGCAGTCATTGAAAAAAGTAAAAAAATTAAAATTTTTTACAATTCAAGCGATTATTAGTACACTCAAAAAAAAACGTGGGTATTTAATACTAAAAATTTAGCTACGAGTACTAATGTTTTAGTCCAAAATGATCTAGTGCAGGCGTTGCTAATCATTACTAAAATTTGTTACTAATATCTAGTACATGAGAAATACTAACAAAACAGTAAATATTACTGCAATTTACTACTAAAAAAATCATAAATATTTAAAATTTTTGTCCTATTTAGTAAATAAAACTACTAATTTTAGTAAATAAAATTACTAATTTTAGTGATTAAAATTACTACCTAAATCAATTTTAATAAATAAAAGTCAGACAAATATTATATATAAATGATTTTATTTCACTTCGGTTTTTTATTTTATTATTTCACTTCGGTTATAAGATATACTTAATTACATGTCTTCTTAAGCTGTTTAAAAAAATGTAGCGTTCATTGTACCACGTAAACGATTGCTAAAAATATAAGAAAGAAATAATATATTCTCAATACATGTTCAAATGTATGTACAAAAATTTTACTACAGAGGGCGCTTTTTTATACCTACATTTTTTTTTGTATTCGTGTGTGTATCCATATTCTTCTTCAGCTTGAATTTTTTTCTTACACAATCATTGAAATAAAAAACGATTTAAAAAAAAACTGACATAGTTTTATTATTAATGCATATTAATTTTATTATAAACACATTTAAATAAAAAACATTTATATATAATTACTTTAACACAATTTAATTAAATAAATGTAACATATATTTTTTTTATAAACACTCCGTGACTGGGTATCGCGTTGTTACTTTTTCTAATTCTTTTTCGCACTAAACAAACAGAAAAAACAGTTGGTAGCACTGCAGTTAATGCGAGCAAACGTAGTGTTCGCACACACTGCAGCAGCAAGCAGCAGACGGCAAAAAATATAAAGTACCTGTTTAATTATAAATTATAAATTTATAAAAGCTGTACTTATTGTATTTGGAACTTGATGTGTGCTTTTGCAATGTTAAGAAATAAAAAATATGGCATTTTAGTGAAATTATAATTAAATAGTCTACTCTTAATTTTTGCTGTCTGCTGCTTGCTGCTGAATTGTGAAGGAGCAAATGATCGCTAATAAAAACAGTGTTGCCATTATCAATATGAAATAAAAACGCAAAAATCGTAGGAAAAGGGTAAAAATTTACCAAACAAAAATCAGCGCCAAGAAAAGAGAGAATATTAAAAAAAATTTGAAAATGTGCTTTTTAAGGTAAACAAGATAAAAAGCAAAAAATAAAAATATTTGTTTTTATTATAAATTCAATAAATTAGCTGATACAATCAAAAGTAAAAATAATATTACATTCATATTACTCAAGTAATATTAAGATAATGGTAAACATTAAATTTTAAACAAACTTTTTTTATTACATTCAATTATCAAGACACAGAACTGCTTTAATGGAATGCACAGAGGGCCAGACAGATCGATTTCCGGCCAAAAGTCCTTATTTGTAAATTCTCAAAAAAATGTTTACCAGTTTGTTGGGCATATAAAAAAATATAAAAAATAAAAAAATATAAAAAGGGTCAAAAATGCCCTTTTTCGGCACTTTAACCGCGAATTACTCAAAATCCTGACGTGATAGACAAATTTGGTCGCCGGATTTGGATTTTGACAGTAAACAAAATTGTTTAAAAAAACAATAGTCATTAAACATTTAAAAAAATACGTAGTTGTAAAAAAAAATTAGAAAATATGTACCAAAAAGTTTTTACACAAATACAAGTAGGAAAGTCCAAACATGGACCGATTGGATATTTTTTTAAAATCTTTAATTACTGGAAAAAACACATATAAAACAATTTTGAGAGAAATATGCTTCTTTTAACTGAATATCGGCGACTAAATCTACAGGGAGTAACAGTATGCATTACCATGTAATGCATAGCCACAAAAAATGGAAAAATATGTACTAGTTGTTCCCTACCGCTTCCCATAGGCCATATTTTTTTTTTTTTATTTTTCATGCATTACAAAGGTTCATGCATTATTTTTAGTCTTATCCCAAAAAAATCATTAATCCTGTATAGAGTAAGGCCACGTTCACACTACATGAACTTATACCTAATTCACACCTAAGATGAAATCACATTCCATCACAACGCATAGCGTTGTTCAAAATTCTGTGTAAATTGGTTTTGTAAAAACAATAAATTGTATTGAAATTTTTACGAAAATAAACCCCAATTTTCTTAATTTAACTTTATCAAAAATACATATTTTGTAATGATTGCGTCATTACAAAAATACAACTCCATAACCAAAAATTTAAATAAGCCGACGATTGAGAGCAAACGCCGCCGTCTGCAAGCAAATGGGGCGAGTCGCCACCACCGTAAGTTCCTCTTCGGCACAATTTAAATTAATTGTTAGAGTCACTTAATTCAAATTTAAAGGGGTTGTTTGTATGAGGCCAAGGTCCAAACATGGATAAAATTTTCCAAATTTCATTAGGTCTGGGCTTAACTTTCAAATTTCAGCAAAATCTATTGATAATATAAAAATCACAAATTAAAAAAAATGGAAAAAACACCATAAATACCTTATCTTTAAAAACGCGTATTTAAAAAACGGCAAAACCAAAAAAGCACCAGCACATACCCGAAATGTAACATAATGGCAACACTGAATTCAAATTTAACGATTTTGCAGCAAAAACAGTTGGTAGCTCTGCTTGTAAACAAGCGCCCCCTTACGGAATTATTACTAACAAAAAAAAAAATAAAAACCTAATAAATTACTGTATATTAGTACTTTTATGAACTAAAAATAGTAAAAAAATTAGTACAACCGATTACCAACAAAAATTACTCATAAACAGTAAGAAATACTAATTTTAGCACTTTTAAGATACTAAAAAAACTACTGTAATACTGGTAATTGGTAACTTATTAGTAGATTTGGATTACCAACGCACTTACTAATTTTTTTACTGTAGAATTATTTTGAGTGTAGTATTAAATCTTTTAAAAGAAAATCTTTTATAATGGAACCTTAAACAACAGGTATTAAACTAAATTGCAAAATTTTTTTTGTTTATAAAAATTGGGTCTTAATATTTTTAATAATTTTTTTAAAAAGGACCCGAAATTGGGATACTTTCCCCATTTAATGGGCCACACATATTAAGTTAGTAAAAGTTGGATTTAGTTTTGTGGATTTTAAAAAAGTATAGGATATCAGCTTTTATTTAAAATAAAAAAAAGTACAGACAATGCCCGGCCCTTTTTTTTATTCCCGTTTTTGTGTAAAAAGTCTGGGTATCGTTTATTAAACAAGACCATTGTATGTGTGTTTATACCCTGCAACTACGGTATGGGCTTACACTCACTTTGTCATTCCGTATGTAACGCATCGAAGTATGGGTTTAGGACCCCATAAAGTGTATATTATTGATCACTGATGGATTCTAAGACATTCTGTGACTACCAGTGTGTCCGTCCGTCCGTCTGTTGTTGAGCACACCATAAATGACATAAAACAAGAGCTAGAATCCTGAAGTTTGTCACAAATATGTTTAATGGTCATAGGCTGGTTAAGTTCTTGAACGAGCAAAATCGGACCAGGGGGGAAAAAGTTCCCCTTGAAGAACTAAAACTACCCCAGAAAAATATTTTGTTTACAAGTTTTATTTGTATATTTGTTCTATAAACGAAACATTTTAATGCCATATGAAGTTCATCGACCTGAATTTGAACCAAGGGGGATCAGGAAAGTGAATTTTTCGGTCCCCCCCCCTTTTTGGGGGCGTGTATAGAAAAAATAATTTAAATAATGATAAATTTTTATTAATTAGGTGCAAATAATGACATCTATTTTTTTGGCAACGTTTATCGCGAGAGGAAGTTGTCTCCCGGTAAACCCCCCACCCCCTACGCCAAAAAAACGTCCCCTCCATTTGTTTTTTGTAGCTTTATAACATGTTTAAGGGTTTCGTGTTTTTTTCCAAAAACAAAAAAACGACTAAAAGATTAAAAAAAAAACATTTTTTTAAATTTTTTTTCTCAAATGCTGTGTTTTTATGTATTTTTGATAATTCGTTAATAAAAAACTACAATATTCCCATAAATCACTTTTTTCAGATAAATTTGTACATTTATGAGATTTTGTGAAAAACAAAAATTGGATTTTAAATAAAATTTAAAATAACATAAATACATATTGTGCGCTCTTTCTTTTATTACTTTGATATTACATTATGTACACTTTAATTTACATTTTTTTTTATTAATTTACCGCTTTTCATTCCAAAGTTACAGCAAAAATTGTGAACTATAACCCTTTTTCCGAAAAACAAAAAAACGCCTAACAGGTAAAAAAAATTTTTTTTTCCAAATTTTTTTTTTCCAAAATGTGTATTTTTACGTGTTTATATTCACAGATAAAAATGAGTTGTTAGATCAAGCACGAAATACACCAGGTTGAGCATTATTTTAATTAAAAGTCATCTAATGAGGAAAATTGTTGGATCAAGCACGGAAATTGTAGGTCAGTCATTGACTGTTCCTTGATTAAACCAATGCTTGATTTGAGTAATTTGTTAATTGTTATTTTTCTGTAATTTTTGATTAAACCAATGCTTGATTTGAGTGAGCGGTTAATCAATAATTTTGTATTATTTTTGATTAATCCAATGCTTGATCTGAGTGAATGGTTAATCATTATTTTACAGTTGTAGTGTTTTTTGTCAGTCTTTTCAAGTCTTTTGTTTAAATTGTTTTTTTTTTGTGCTTTATATTATTTTGTTTATTTTCGTCTTGTGTGCGTGAAAGTACTTTTCTACTGTGCAGTTCCCAGTTTCTGTAACCATGCGAAAACTTTTCGCATCGAGAAAAATAAAACAATATTGTTGTCATTTAGTTTTTAACAGGGTGACTACAATGTTGCTAATGTAAAAAACATCGAATACGAAAAATATTCAAAGCTATGTTTTTAAATCACTCTGTTAAGTATAAGATGACTATAATGTTCATTTATTTTTTTCGATGCGGAAACTTCTCGCATAGTTGCAGAAATCGGGTAAAGAGTGAACTACAGTAAAAAGAAATTAAAGAAATTATATGATTTCGAAATTTGTCCAGTATTACACCCAAACATATTGAAAACAGCGGTTGATTTTGCATTGTTTTGCCATCGGCAAATGTTAAATGCAGTATTTGTAGGGTTATTTATTCGACTTATTAATTGTGCAATGAAAAAGAGTTTATTTTAGTTCGAGGCCATTTATTGTCCGCGTTATGAATTAACATTGTTAACTCTACTTCCTCTCTTAGGATATTATCCTAATATGTCTCTTAGGACATTTTTTTAAAAAATTTTAGAAATCTTGACTTTCTCGCTGTAATAACGTCGATTTTAATAAAGCAAATGTTTCTTGGTAAAAAAACATTTTCTTCGTATTATTTGATAATTTAATTAATCTGTATAATCAAGATTCTTCTGTAGTACAAATTACAATAATACACATGACGCAAAAAGTCAATGACAGAGCTAGTGAACCACAATTAACAAAAAAAAAAAAAACACCCGAGTATTATAGAATATATTGGTTGATGATAGGGTTTTAAAACATTTGTAAATGAGTTTATTTTTAATATTGTTTAACACTAATTAAAACGAAAGGGATTCATAAATTTTAGGTGAAACGGAATTTTTTCCATTCGAAAACGATACAAAATTAAAACAACTGAAAAGTTTAATTCGACTTGGCCGAATCCATGAAGACCAACAACCTTACCATGAACACCATACAATACCAATTTTTAGTGATAAGCAAGGAGAGGACTTTCATGCAAATGCATGTTTTTTCCCCTTGGTCATAGAACAGCATGGACAAAATATCTTTGCGAATCAAAGAATTTGCTTTAAAATGGCATCGATTCGTTAGTGTATATTTTTGCATATTTTGCTTAAAATGCATATTTTTGCATATTTTGCTATTATTTCGTTATAAATGCATATTTTTAGGTCATATTTTGTATAAATTTTAGTTTTTTAGCTATTTTTTAGTATGTTTATCTATTTTAAACATTTTTTTTATTATTTTTTTTTTTATTTTTTATATTAAAGCAATTGTTAAATTTATTTAGATAATTTTTATTTTTTTTAATAACATTTTATACACCTGTATATATGTATATCTGAGCTTACAATGCCAGACTGAATTCAAATGTTATGTTTTTTAATAAAAGTAAAAAAAGAAGTGGATATTTATGATTTTTAGTGCATATTTTAAAATTTTTTGTGCATATTTCAAGAGTTTTTAGTGCATATTTTAGGCGCCTAAAACATAGTTTTTTAGTGCATGAAGTTCCTGTCCCTGGTGATAAGTTATTTTTCTATTGTATGTAAATCTGTTTTAATAATTTTTGTTAGTTGTTTGACAATCGAGTCAAACTAAGAGAAGATATAATTGTTCTTCGAATACTCATTGAGTGTAGGTTTATTTTGGTTTTCGACAATAACGATTTAAACACAAGGTTGCTTTTAGTACACCGTCAGACAGGCAATATTAAACATAATCCGGTTGATATACATACGTCTGAAAGTGGAGATGAAATGGAGTAAATCTGCATTTACAGTTTTTTATTTCGTGATCCTGTTGAGTAAATCCATATCAACATAGCAAAAAAAAGTGAATTTTTGACGTCAATCGACACAAATTTTATGAAATTCGGTATATATGTTTGGGCTTACTCGACTTATACTCAAACAAAATTTAAGACTTGTAACTTCCGTAGTTTTGGAAATATGACGTTTCAAAAGTCAAGAAAATCTTGTAAAGGGTAAATTATAAATATTTATATCTTGAAAAGTGTTTGAGCTATATCACTCCCAGATAGCTTTTATTAAAGGCAAAACCATCATCTTTAATGTATCATTTTGCAAAAATTTTTATTTTGGGATCTTTTTTGTATTTCTGCACAATTCGCGATTCGGGAAAATATATTAAAAAAAGCGACATTTTTAAAAATCTGAAAAAAATATATGTTAATGGTTAGTCTTGGCTACAAGCTCTAAAAATTTCGCGTTGGTGAACGTATTAGGTCCAGAGATATTAATGAAAATGTGTTGCCAAGTAGGAAATTTTGTTCAAATCTGATGAATTTTTTTATTATTATTTTTGCATATTTTTGCAAAAACGTAAAATAAAACGGTGAAAAAAGTAAAGTTGATAGTACACACGAGTACTACACATGAATACAATGTAACATAACTTTTTATAAATTACACTACTTAACAAAAGTCAACTTTTTTTTGCAAAGACTTCTAGAACACATTTTTGAAAGTATTTGCCCTACACGAATCTGTCAAACATTTTATCAAACTGTCTTCTGGACATATAGGTAGGCTGACCATTCGTACTGATTTGATCAGTACATGTACTGATTTTTGATCACGTGTACTGATCAAAAAACGTTGTACTGATTTGTACTGATTTTTTAAAATGTGTACTGATTGTACTGATTTTTGAACATTTCAACATAAAAACTTATTTTACTCGAAAATGCTGTACAAAAACTTGAGTTTAATAGTCTGAAAATGAGATAATTTATAATGAATTTATTCTTAGGAGATTAGAGTTCGTGAATCAAGAGGTTTCTTAACGCAAAAATTAATCTGACCATGAGTTATTTTGATCTTATATTGATCTCTTGATCCTAAATTTATATGAAAATGCGCACATTGAGGTTTTCTATATTTTTAGAAAGATGATGTAAATTGCATGAATCCAAATGATTCTGAGACCTTAGAAGAGGTAATGTCATTAGAGCTTATTCGAAATCAGGGCCTTTAAAAAAGACACTTGTTTATAAGCCGTGAAGTTTTCTTACAGGAAAAGTTGTAAAAACTTATGGAAAAAGTCGTTAAAATCTGAGGGATTTTCTTATTCTCAAAACCTGTGGAATTTTGTTATATTTTCTGCACGGAAACTATTAAAACATTCAAATGAACTCGTTTAAATTCAACTAAATTTTCTGCAAAATACAACAGTTGTTTTTTAACAGTTGTTTTTGCAGTTGTTTTTAACAGTTGTTTTTACTCAAAATACTTGGGGTCAAGTTAGTTTAACCGACATTTTTTGAGTTTTGAAAATACATCATTGTTTTCTCATAGAAAAAAATTTTAGAGAGTTTTTTCTAGAAAAAAAAAACATAAAAACTTGGGCGTACTGATTTAAGCTCAGAAAAAAATGGTCACCCTACATATAGGCCTTTTTTACAGACTAAACCCTCAAACCCAAGAGAGAAAGGTAATAATAAATGTTTCACACTGACATACTTCATATTATTTGTTCGTTTAATAGTTTTGTATGCTTCAGCTGCAAAAATTAAATGGGCCAATTTCGTGAACGCTATTATATAAAAATGACAATGGATTCGCGTTTAATGGATTCACGGTAAATAGGGCAAAAGACTTAAGTAAATGTATTTTAAACAATGAAAATTACAAAAATAAAAATATTAGGGATAAAAGCATATGCAAATAATAAATGCAAATTTTGCTCTAAATTTTGATTTTTTTTTTTTTTTTGCAAAGATTTTCGGATAAACTTAATGAATTTTGAAATAATATGCATTTTTAATAATTTTTCCAATATAAAGTCATTCGTTGGTTTTTATAGACATGAACCGTAAAAAATGTCTTATCTCTGATGACAGATTCGTGTTAAGGAGGTCAAAATACTTTAGCAAATGTATTCTAGGAGTCTGTGCAAAAGAAAATTGATGTTTGTAGAGTAGTGTAATTGATAAATATTCATGTTATATTGTATCTATGTGTAGTACCCATCTGTACCATTAACTTTACGGAGGGTGAAATAAAGCCATAGGCAATAAGGCCATATGGCCTTATTTCTCAATTCAATGGGAAATAAGGCCATATGGCTTTATTACCAACACGATTGAGCAATAAAATCATATTGATTTTGCAACCAAAGTGGAAATAAAGCCATATCAGTTGAAAATGAGGAAATATATTTCTCCGTAAATCCTGCTACCCAAAAAAGAAAATATTTAGCGAAGCCGCTAAATTAATTTATGGATTTTGTAATCCCTAAGCCCGGCCGAAGGCCGGGTACGCAGAAACAAATTTTTTTTTTCTTTAAATTAAAAATTAATTTAAAGATTGTTTAACAAAAAAAGTTTTTCTGTGTAGCCGGCCTTCGGCCGGGCTTAGGGATTACAAAATCCATGCATTAAACCCACCCTCTCGCAGAAAACCTTTATTACAAAATAACAAATCATAGAAGTCGTAATTTCGACATTTCGCCCAAAAAAACTATTTTGGATTTTTAGACAATTTTGTTTTGGGAGAAATAACATTTTTAAACCTATCATTTTGGGCTATATGTCGCAGCTTGGGCGATATGACATTTACGGTTTTGGGCGATAAGACCTTGACTTTTTTTGTTTAACTTTCTTTAAATTAAAAACCCACATTCCAGGAACCTTTGAACTCAGAGGGGCCTAGAGGCACCTTTTTTTTGTTAGCAGGATTTTTAATTTAAAGATTGTTTAACAAAAAAGTTTTTCTGTGTAGCCGGCCTTCGGCCGGGCTTAAGGGTAACAAACTCCATAAATTAATTTAGCGGCTTCGCTAAATATTTTTTTTTTGGGTAGCAGGATTTTAGTGGAAAAATTTTTCCACATTTTCCCCTACACTCTCCGGAAATTAATGATGAATACTTTTGTAAATTTTCAAATGAGTAATAAAGCCATATATGGCTTTATTTCCAACAGTGGTTGGTAATAAGGCCATATGGCTTTATTTCTCAACTCATTGGGAAATAAGGCCATATGGCCTTATTGCCTATGGCTTTATTTCACCCCTCCTAACTTTACTTTTTTATTCATATCTCTCGGCTACACAGAAAAACTTTTTTTGTTAAACAATCTTTAAATTAATTTTTAATTTAAAGAAAAAAAATTTTGTTTCTGCGTTACCCTTAGGGATTACAAAATCCATAAATTAATTTAGCGGCTTCGCTAAATATTTTCTTTTTTGGGTAGCAGGATTTACGGGGAAATATATTTC
>OY992540.1:69222644-69235144 GCA_963921195.1 Pegoplata infirma | reverse complement strand
ATCATTGCTCAAAACCTACCGCAGGTAAAACTAATTTGGGTCTCAGATCTACCAAGTCCACAACAACCTCACGAGAGCCTAAAGACAATACGGCACATGGACGAACCCCAACATCAAAAAAACTATGTCACTCTGTCCGCCAACGTACCACTTCGAACCCGAACGGAAATACTTACTGCGACCCGCTCCCCCCTCCCGACAAAATGTGCCCGAGATTCCCGCAAAAATATTAAAATGAGCAATAAACGTGATCAAATAAACACCAATAATAATGATAATCATAACTAACCCAAATCCAAAAATTCCCTAACAACTACCTAAATCATTGCTCAAAACCTACCGCAGGTAAAACTAATTTGGGTCTCAGATCTACCAAGTCCACAACAACCTCACGAGAGCCTAAAGACAATACGGCACATGGACGAACCCAAACATCAAAAAAAACTATGTCACTCTGTCCGCCAACGTACCACTTCGAACCCGAACGGAAAATACTTACTGCGACCCGCTCCCCCATCCGACAAAAGGTGCCCGAGATTCCCGCAAAAATACTAAAATGAGCAATAAACGTGATCAAATAAACACCAATAATAATGACAATCATAACTAATAATAATACTAATAATAATAATAATAATAATAATAATAATAATAATAATAATAATAATAATAATAATAATAATAATAATAATAATAATAATAATAATAATAATAATAATAATAATAATAATAATAATAATAATAATAATAATAATAATAATAATAATAATAATAATAATAATAATAATAATAATAATAATAATAATAATAATAATAATAATAATAATAATAATAATAATAATAATAATAATAATAATAATAATAATAATAATAATAATAATAATAATAATAATAATAATAATAATAATAATAATAATGATTATAATAATAATAATAAAATACAATACAATACCTAAATCCACGCATATAACCCATAAAAAATAAAATAAATAAACTACCCACAAAAATCAAAATATACACTCCCCCGCTCGAAAATTGCCGTGAAGGCACTTGGGCTTCCTATAGCGCTTTCATCCCCTGCCGAAGGGAATCATCAGTAGGATTTCTAAATCCACTAACTGGTTCCATAGAACCCCTATCATGGAGTTACCTTGTAACTCCACCAGAAGAGTAAAACTAAACCTACACACAACGAACCGACCCCAGAACCCATACACAACCAAATCGCCCGAGACTACACTTTTAAGCAATATACCATTAAACATAATACTACCACACATATGCTCATAATCCTCCACAAACGTAACCCTACCTTACATTTATTTAACCATACAACTTACCCCGATCCACCACCTCGAATAGCAAACTCGATTTCACACACTCCACTACCGCACTCGCGCATTTATAAACCGTCGATTCAAATATCACGAAAACCTCCCGACATTTACCACACACCGGATAAAATAAACACAAATCAAATTTCTAAAGGCGAATCGAAATTTCCAAATAATTTAATTTTCCACAACTGACAATTTCAAATTCCCACACAACGGGTGATTAAACGAATTTAAATTTAAATCACGTCGTAACCCAACAAACATACCGACCGATAGTTAAAATCCGTATCCCTATTGGTGCATGCACATCCGACACCAACGAAATTTATAACGACCACCGGATACCGCTACCCCGCCCCTCAACAAACGGTCCAGATCGATGTCACAAAAATTAATAACCACAACTTCCAGGCCTAGAGGGTTCCCTGAAACTACAAGAAGTGTTACGATCCCATATAAGTCTTGAAAAATGAACTTGTCCGTTCCATGTCGAATGGCTCACTAACTAAAACACATTCACCAAAGAACTTTAGACATAATCATATCAACCCTCACATAGGACCGTCGTGGCTATTCCCTGACCCTACATTCTGTGAAGATGGGTGGTTGAGACAGAGTTCCATCCTCGGTTTCCACGGAGCCTAATTTCCACCACTGTCCGTAATATTCGGCGGAATTCCCCCTTTATTTCCTAACACTCCCTCTCACTCACACTTAATATGATGACTATGCCCCATTCGGCCCATCCAAAATCCAAAAAGTCCCTAACAACTACCTAAATCATTGCTCAAAACCTACCGCAGGTAAAACTAATTTGGGTCTCAGATCTACCAAGTCCACAACAACCTCACGAGAGCCTAAAGACAATACGGCACATGGACGAACCCCAACATCAAAAAAACTATGTCACTCTGTCCGCCAACGTACCACTTCGAACCCGAACGGAAATACTTACTGCGACCCGCTCCCCCATCCGACAAAAGGTGCCCGAGATTCCCCCAAAAATATTAAAATGAGCAATAAACGTGATCAAATAAACACCAATAATAATGATAATCATAACTAATAATAATAATAATAATAATAATAATAATAATAATAATAATAATAATAATAATAATAATAATAATAATAATAATAATAATAATAATAATAATAATAATAATAATAATAATAATAATAATAATAATAATAATAATAATAATAATAATAATAATAATAATAATAATAATAATAATAATAATAATAATAATAATAATAATAATAATAATAATAATAATAATAATAATAATAATAATAATAATAATAATAATAATAATAATAATAATAATAATAATAATAATAATAATAATAATAATAATAATAATAATAATAATAATAATAATAATAATAATAATAATAATAATAATAATAATAATAATAATAATAATAATGATTATAATAATAATAATAAAATACAATACAATACCTAAATCCACGCATATAACCCATAAAAAATAAAATAAATAAACTACCCACAAAAATCAAAATATACACTCCCCCGCTCGAAAATTGCCGTGAAGGCACTTGGGCTTCCTATAGCGCTTTCATCCCCTGCCGAAGGGAATCATCAGTAGGATTTCTAAATCCACTAACTGGTTCCATAGAACCCCTATCACCAGAAGAGTAAAACTAAACCTACACCCCTATCACCAGAAGAGTAAAACTAAACCTACACACAACGAACCGACCCCAGAACCCATACACAACCAAATCGCCCGAGACTACACTTTTAAGCAATATACCATTAAACATAATACTACCACACATATGCTCATAATCCTCCACAAACGTAACCCTACCTTACATTTATTAAACCATACAACTTACCCCGATCCACCACCTCGAATAGCAAACTCGATTTCACACACTCCACTACCGCACTCGCGCATTTATAAATTGTCGATTTAAATATCACGAAAACCTCCCGACATTTACCACACACCGGATAAAATAAACACAAATCAAATTTCTAAAGGCGAATCGAAATTTCCAAATAATTTAATCTTCCACAACTGACAATTTCAAATTCCCACACAACGGGTGATTAAACGAATTTAAATTTAAATCACGTCGTAACCCAACAAACATACCGACCGATAGTCAAAATCCGTATCCTTATTGGTGCATGCACATCCGACACCAACGAAATTTATAACGACCACCGGATACCGCTACCCCGCCCCTCAACAAACGGTCCAGATCGATGTCACAAAAATTAATAACCACAACTTCCAGGCCTAGAGGGTTCCCTGAAACTACAAGAAGTGTTACGATCCCATATAAGTCTTGAAAAATGAACTTGTCCGTTCCATGTCGAATGGCTCACTAACTAAAACACATTCACCAAAGAACTTTAGACATAATCATATCAACCCTCACATAGGACCGTCGTGGCTATTCCCTGACCCTACATTCTGTGAAGATGGTTGGTTGAGACAGAGTTCCATCCTCGGTTTCCACGGAGCCTAATTTCCACCACTGTCCGTAATATTCGGCGGAATTCCCCCTTTATTTCCTAACACTCCCTCCCACTCACACTTAATATGATGACTATGCCCCATTCGGGTCAGTGTAACATAACAACATACAGCATGAGATTGGTCAACGTTGGCAGAGTTCCCCATCCCTGATGCCCAATGGTTTTTAAGGATCGTGTCCAACCACACATAATCCGCCCATCATGGATGGCGCTTATAACAGGATTACTGTGGTAACCCGCTGCCTCGAAACCATTGTACATCAAACTCGACGACCCTAAGCGAGGAGGGTTCCCAATACCATCCAAAATCCAAAAAGTCCCTAACAACTACCTAAATCATTGCTCAAAACCTACCGCAGGTAAAACTAATTTGGGTCTCAGATCTACCAAGTCCACAACAACCTCACGAGAGCCTAAAGACAATACGGCACATGGACGAACCCCAACATCAAAAAAACTATGTCACTCTGTCCGCCAACGTACCACTTCGAACCCGAACGGAAATACTTACTGCGACCCGCTCCCCCATCCGACAAAAGGTGCCCGAGATTCCCGCAAAAATATTAAAATGAGCAATAAACGTGATCAAATAAACACCAACAATAATGATAATCATAACTAATAATAATAATAATAATAATAATAATAATAATAATAATAATAATAATAATAATAATAATAATAATAATAATAATAATAATAATAATAATAATAATAATAATAATAATAATAATAATAATAATAATAATAATAATAATAATAATAATAATAATAATAATAATAATAATAATGATAATAATAATGATTATAATAATAATAATAAAATACAATACAATACCTAAATCCACGCATATAACCCATAAAAAATAAAATAAATAAACTACCCACAAAAATCAAAATATACACTCCCCCGCTCGAAAATTGCCGTGAAGGCACTTGGGCTTCCTATAGCGCTTTCATCCCCTGCCGAAGGGAATCATCAGTAGGATTTCTAAATCCACTAACTGGTTCCATAGAACCCCTATCATGGAGTTACCTTGTAACTCCACCAGAAGAGTAAAACTAAACCTACACACAACGAACCGACCCCAGAACCCATACACAACCAAATCGCCCGAGACTACACTTTTAAGCAATATACCATTAAACATAATACTACCACACATATGCTCATAATCCTCCACAAACGTAACCCTACCTTACATTTATTAAACCATACAACTTACCCCGATCCACCACCTCGAATAGCAAACTCGATTTCACACACTCCACTACCGCACTCGCGCATTTATCCAAAATCCAAAAAGTCCCTAACAACTACCTAAATCATTGCTCAAAACCTACCGCAGGTAAAACTAATTTGGGTCTCCAAAATCCAAAAATTCCCTAACAACTACCTAAATCATTGCTCAAAACCTACCGCAGGTAAAACTAATTTGGGTCTCAGATCTACCAAGTCCACAACAACCTCACGAGAGCCTAAAGACAATACGGCACATGGACGAACCCAAACATCAAAAAAACCTATGTCACTCTGTCCGCCAACGTACCACTTCGAACCCGAACAGAAAATACTTACTGCGACCCGCTCCCCCATCCGACAAAAGGTGCCCGAGATTCCCGCAAAAATATTAAAATGAGCAATAAACGTGATCAAATAAACACCAATAATAATGATAATCATAACTAATACTAATAATAATAATAATAATAATAATAATAATAATAATAATAATAATAATAATAATAATAATAATAATAATAATAATAATAATAATAATAATAATAATAATAATAATAATAATAATAATAATAATAATAATAATAATAATAATAATAATAATAATAATAATAATAATAATAATAATAATAATAATAATAATAATAATAATAATAATAATAATAATAATAATAATAATAATAATAATAATAATAATAATAATAATAATAATAATAATAATAATAATAATAATAATAATAATAATAATAATAATAATAATAATAATAATAATAATAATAATAATAATAATAATAATAATAATAATAATAATAATAATAATAATAATAATAATAATAATAATAATAATAATAATAATAATAATAATAATAATAATAATAATAATAATAATAATAATAATAATAATAATAATAATAATAATAATAATAATAATAATAATAATAATAATAATAATAATAATAATAATAATAATAATAATAATAATAATAATAATAATAATAATAATAATAATAATAATCGCAGTAAGTATTTCCGTTCGGACAGAGTGACATAGTTTTTTTATGTTGGGGTTCGTCCATGTGCCGTATTGTCTTTAGGCTCTCGTGAGGTTGTTGTGGACTTGGTAGATCTGAGACCCAAATTAGTTTTACCTGCGGTAGGTTTTGAGCAATGATTTAGGTAGTTGTTAGGGACTTTTTGGATTTTGGAGGGACTTCTTGTAGTTTCAGGGAACCCTCTAGGCCTGGAAGTTGTGGTTATTAATTTTTGTGACATCGATCTGGACCGTTTGTTGAGGGGCGGGGTAGCGGTATCCGGTGGTCGTTATAAATTTCGTTGGTGTCGGATGTGCATGCACCAATAAGGATACGGATTTTAACTATCGGTCGGTATGTTTGTTGGGTTACGACGTGATTTAGATTTGAATTCGTTTAATCACCCGTTGTGTGGGAATTTGAAATTGTCAGTTGTGGAAAATTAAATTATTTGGAAATTTCGATTCGCCTTTAGAAATTTGATTTGTGTTTATTTTATCCGGTGTGTGGTAAATGTCGGGAGGTTTTCGTGATATTTAAATCGACGGTTTATAAATGCGCGAGTGCGGTAGTGGAGTGTGTGAAATCGAGTTTGCTATTCGAGGTGGTGGATCGGGGTAAGTTGTATGGTTTAATAAATGTAAGGTAGGGTTACGTTTGTGGAGGATTATGAGCATATGTGTGGTAGTATTATGTTTAATGGTATATTGCTTAAAAGTGTAGTCTCGGGCGATTTGGTTGTGTATGGGTTCTGGGGTCGGTTCGTTGTGTGTAGGTTTAGTTTTACTCTTCTGGTGGAGTTACAAGGTAACTCCATGATAGGGGTTCTATGGAACCAGTTAGTGGATTTAGAAATCCTACTGATGATTCCCTTCGGCAGGGGATGAAAGCGCTATAGGAAGCCCAAGTGCCTTCACGGCAATTTTCGAGCGGGGGAGTGTATATTTTGATTTTTGTGGGTAGTTTATTTATTTTATTTTTTATGGGTTATATGCGTGGATTTAGGTATTGTATTGTATTTTATTATTATTATTATAATCATTATTATTATTATTATTATTATTATTATTATTATTATTATTATTATTATTATTATTATTATTATTATTATTATTATTATTATTAGTTATGATTATCATTATTATTGGTGTTTATTTGATCACGTTTATTGCTCATTTTAATATTTTTGCGGGAATCTCGGGCACATTTTGTCGGGAGGGGGGAGCGGGTCGCAGTAAGTATTTCCGTTCGGGTTCGAAGTGGTACGTTGGCGGACAGAGTGACATAGTTTTTTTGATGTTGGGGTTCGTCCATGTGCCGTATTGTCTTTAGGCTCTCGTGAGGTTGTTGTGGACTTGGTAGATCTGAGACCCAAATTAGTTTTACCTGCGGTAGGTTTTGAGCAATGATTTAGGTAGTTGTTAGGGACTTTTTGGATTTTGGATGGTTTTTCACCCATGTGTCTGGACCAGAGGAAAGGTCCAATATTGGGTTATGATTTATCCCAATGGGGCGCCGTATTGGGAACCCTCCTCGCTTAGGGTCGTCGAGTTTGATGTACAATGGTTTCGAGGCAGCGGGTTACCACAGTAATCCTGTTATAAGCGCCATCCATGATGGGCGGATTATGTGTGGTTGGACACGATCCTTAAAAACCATTGGGCATCAGGGATGGGGAACTCTGCCAACGTTGACCAATCTCATGCTGTATGTTGTTATGTTACACTGACCCGAATGGGGCATAGTCATCATATTAAGTGTGAGGGAGAGGGAGTGTTAGGAAATAAAGGGGGAATTCCGCCGAATATTACGGACAGTGGTGGAAATTAGGCTCCGTGGAAACCGAGGATGGAACTCTGTCTCAACCACCCATCTTCACAGAATGTAGGGTCAGGGAATAGCCACGACGGTCCTATGTGAGGGTTGATATGATTATGTCTAAAGTTCTTTGGTGAATGTGTTTTAGTTAGTGAGCCATTCGACATGGAACGGACAAGTTCATTTTTCAAGACTTATATGGGATCGTAACACTTCTTGTAGTTTCAGGGAACCCTCTAGGCCTGGAAGTTGTGGTTATTAATTTTTGTGACATCGATCTGGACCGTTTGTTGAGGGGCGGGGTAGCGGTATCCGGTGGTCGTTATAAATTTCGTTGGTGTCGGATGTGCATGCACCAATAAGGATACGGATTTTAACTATCGGTCGGTATGTTTGTTGGGTTACGACGTGATTTAGATTTGAATTCGTTTAATCACCCGTTGTGTGGGAATTTGAAATTGTCAGTTGTGGAAAATTAAATTATTTGGAAATTTCGATTCGCCTTTAGAAATTTGATTTGTGTTTATTTTATCCGGTGTGTGGTAAATGTCGGGAGGTTTTCGTGATATTTAAATCGACGGTTTATAAATGCGCGAGTGCGGTAGTGGAGTGTGTGAAATCGAGTTTGCTATTCGAGGTGGTGGATCGGGGTAAGTTGTATGGTTTAATAAATGTAAGGTAGGGTTACGTTTGTGGAGGATTATGAGCATATGTGTGGTAGTATTATGTTTAATGGTATATTGCTTAAAAGTGTAGTCTCGGGCGATTTGGTTGTGTATGGGTTCTGGGGTCGGTTCGTTGTGTGTAGGTTTAGTTTTACTCTTCTGGTGGAGTTACAAGGTAACTCCATGATAGGGGTTCTATGGAACCAGTTAGTGGATTTAGAAATCCTACTGATGATTCCCTTCGGCAGGGGATGAAAGCGCTATAGGAAGCCCAAGTGCCTTCACGGCAATTTTCGAGCGGGGGAGTGTATATTTTGATTTTTGTGGGTAGTTTATTTATTTTATTTTTTATGGGTTATATGCGTGGATTTAGGTATTGTATTGTATTTTATTATTATTATTATAATCATTATTATTATTATTATTATTATTATTATTATTATTATTATTATTATTATTATTATTATTATTATTAGTATTATTAGTTATGATTATCATTATTATTGGTGTTTATTTGATCACGTTTATTGCTCATTTTAATATTTTTGCGGGAATCTCGGGCACATTTTGTCGGGAGGGGGGAGCGGGTCGCAGTAAGTATTTCCGTTCGGGTTCGAAGTGGTACGTTGGCGGACAGAGTGACATAGTTTTTTTGATGTTGGGGTTCGTCCATGTGCCGTATTGTCTTTAGGCTCTCGTGAGGTTGTTGTGGACTTGGTAGATCTGAGACCCAAATTAGTTTTACCTGCGGTAGGTTTTGAGCAATGATTTAGGTAGTTGTTAGGGACTTTTTGGATTTTGGATGGGTTAGGCTCTCGTGAGGTTGTTGTGGACTTGGTAGATCTGAGACCCAAATTAGTTTTACCTGCGGTAGGTTTTGAGCAATGATTTAGGTAGTTGTTAGGGAATTTTTGGATTTTGGATGGTTTTTTCACCCATGTGTCTGGACCAGAGGAAAGGTCCAATATTGGGTTGTGATTTGTCCCAATGGGGCGCCGTATTGGGAACCCTCCTCGCTTAGGGTCGTCGAGTTTGATGTACAATGGTTTCGAGGCAGCGGGTTACCACAGTAATCCTGTTATAAGCGCCATCCATGATGGGCGGATTATGTGTGGTTGGACACGATCCTTAAAAACCATTGGGCATCAGGGATGGGGAACTCTGCCAACGTTGACCAATCTCATGCTGTATGTTGTTATGTTACACTGACCCGAATGGGGCATAGTCATCATATTAAGTGTGAGTGAGAGGGAGTGTTAGGAAATAAAGGGGGAATTCCGCCGAATATTACGGACAGTGGTGGAAATTAGGCTCCGTGGAAACCGAGGATGGAACTCTGTCTCAACCACCCATCTTCACAGAATGTAGGGTCAGGGAATAGCCACGACGGTCCTATGTGAGGGTTGATATGATTATGTCTAAAGTTCTTTGGTGAATGTGTTTTAGTTAGTGAGCCATTCGACATGGAACGGACAAGTTCATTTTTCAAGACTTATATGGGATCGTAACACTTCTTGTAGTTTCAGGGGACCCTCTAGGCCTGGAAGTTGTGGTTATTAATTTTGTGACATCGATCTGGACCGTTTGTTGAGGGGCGGGGTAGCGGTATCCGGTGGTCGTTATGAATTTCGTTGGTGTCGGATGTGCATGCACTAATAGGGACACGGATTTTAACTATCGGTCGGTATGTTTGATGGGTTACGACGTGATTCAGGTTTAAATTCGTTTAATCACCCGTTGTGTGGGAATTTGGAATTGTCAGTTGTGGAGGATTGAATTATTTGGAAATTTCGATTCGCCTTTAGAATTTTTATTTGTGTTTATTTTATTTTGATATTTTTATTTTATTTTGATATTGATATTTAAATCGACGGTTTATAAATGCGCGAGTGCGGTAGTGAAGTGTGTGGGATCGACTTTGCTATTCGAGGTGGTGGATCGGGGTAAGTTGTATGGTTTAATAGATGTAGGGTAGGGTTACGTTTGTGGGGGATGATGAGCATATGTGTGGTAGTATTATGTTTAATGCAGAGACCATAACCGTTATGAGATTTATTGAAAAAACTCAAATTAAACTGTTCAAAAATATTATTTTGAAATAGAAATTTAAAATAACAGTTTCAAAAAATTTATATAAATATCTGTCCAAAATAACAGAAATAAAAAACTTTTATTTTTTTTTAACTGTTATCAAATACTCTTTGAGCCTTATAAAATTTGATATATTTAAGTAAAACTAAAATAAACGCATACAAAAGAATCCTATTGATAGCTAATACCTCAATTATTGATTTGAACATTAAAACTTTGATTGATTTGAATACAAATAACTGTTATAACAGTTATTCAAAATAAATAAATGTTATTTCAAACTTTTTGAACAAAAAGTTTTTAATTACTGTTATTTTATACTTTTATTGATAAAAATCAAAAAATAAAAGTTATTGCAAATTTTAACACGGGACATCTCTAGAAGTCTTTCCATATATATAATGCATATTTTGGACAACATTCGTTTAATGATTTTTTTAAAGCAAAATAACACATATAACTGTTTTATTTGGTCTCTGGTTTAATGGTATATTGCGTAGGAGTGTAGTCTCGGGCGATTTGGTTGTGTATGGGTTCTGGGGTCGGTTCGTTGTGTGTAGGTTTAGTTTTACTCTTCTGGTGGAGTTACAAGGTAACTCCATGATAGGGGTTCTATGGAACCAGTTAGTGGATTTAGAAATCCTACTGATGATTCCCTTCGGCAGGGGATGAAGGCGCTATAGGAAGCCCAAGTGCCTTCACGGCAATTTTCGAGCGGGGGAGTGTATATTTTGATTTTTGTGGGTAGTTTATTTATTTTATTTTTTATGGGTTATGTGCGTGGATTTAGGTATTGTATTGTATTTTATTATTATTATTATAATTATTATTATCATTATTATTATAATTATTATTATTATTATTATTATTATTATTATTATTATTATTATTATTATTATTATTATTATTATTATTATTATTATTATTATTATTATTATTATTATTATTATTATTATTATTATTATTATTATTATTATTATTATTATTATTATTATTATTATTATTATTATTATTATTATTATTATTATTATTATTATTATTATTATTATTATTATTATTATTATTATTATTATTATTATTATTATTATTATTATTATTATTATTATTATTATTATTATTATTATTATTATTATTATTATTATTATTATTATTATTATTATTATTATTATTATTATTATTATTATTATTATTATTATTATTATTATTATTATTATTATTATTATTATTATTATTATTATTATTATTATTATTATTATTATTATTATTATTATTATTATTATTATTATTATTATTATTATTATTATTATTATTATTATTATTATTATTATTATTATTATTATTATTATTATTATTATTATTATTATTATTATTATTATTATTATTATTATTATTATTATTATTATTATTATTATTATTATTATTATTATTATTATTATTATTATTATTATTATTATTATTATTATTATTATTATTATTATTATTATTATTATTATTATTATTATTATTATTATTATTATTATTATTATTATTATTATTATTATTATTATTATTATTATTATTATTATTATTATTATTATTATTATTATTATTATTATTATTATTATTATTATTATTATTATTATTATTATTATTATTATTATTATTATTATTATTATTATTATTATTATTATTATTATTATTATTATTATTATTATTATTATTATTATTATTATTATTATTATTATTATTATTATTATTATTATTATTATTATTATTATTATTATTATTATTATTATTATTATTATTATTATTATTATT